>ML779284.1:189737-242707 GCA_009831015.1 Picea engelmannii
GCGGACTCCCACATAAAATTTTTAACATAACAACTAGTGACCAACCAACGAGGGCCACGTGGCACCCAGGCATTGGGCCGCGTGCCCTCTTGTCATTTTCTGCCAATGTGACACATGTCATCACACGATTCGTCAACGAACAATCAACCACCAATCGCCACATCATCAAACTGCCACGTCAACAAGATGGTATGGCCCTCCACGTGGCCGTACAGACTGTACGGACAGGTACAGTCAGCATCCCAAAATTTTCCCTGTTTGACTTGGCGGTCAAATCGCGATATCTCCTCCATACGGACTCCGTTCGCGAAAATAAATATACCGCCAGAATCAGGAAAACGAGACGGACGCAATGGCATTGTTTTCGTCTCAATCCGAGCACTTTGAAAATTGAGCAAATTTTGATCCCCTAATCAGTCACTTACGTTAGTATCCTATGATCATGGTAGGTTGGCTCATGATGAGACCCCCCGTTCTTTATGGGAAAATTTTATTATATATATATTTTTGTTTTTTTGGTATTTATTTAGGGAGGCTCATCTACTCTTTAAGAGTAAGGAATGGTATAAGGAAGTGTAGAGATGCCAAGTAAAAGTGTACTGAAGACTCCTTATAATATAGAGACAAAATATCATTCAGGTATATTTGTGTATATATAGGGGAAATAAATAACTTATGGTGGTGATCGATTATGAACGAGGTTTAAGATATTTCAAAGGGATTATTCCACAAAAAAAATTGATAAGGTGTGAGGGAGCATCCACAAAATAATGACATATCATTGAAATGAAGATTAGAAACAGTGCTCGTGAAAATTATTTGATGAAATCCACACTACGGAGGAATGGCTAGCGTTTCAATATTAAAGAAGGGGAACGACAAAATGAACAGCATTATACTTAGAGGGACAACAGACACACAAAGGGAATGGTGGTTGTTTCTTTCGAAGGGAACAACAGTTGTTTCGTTCGAAAGGACAGTGAGCACGCGAAAAAGGAACAATAGTTTTTCTGTTCAAAGGAACAACAAGCACGCGAAAAGGAACAGCAAGCGCGCGAAAGGGAACAACAAATGCATGAAGAAGGAACCGTAGTTGTTCTGTTCAAAAGGAGCAGCAAGCGTGTGAAAAGGAACAGCCAACATGTGAAAGGGAATAGAAAATGCGCGAAGAAGGAACAGCAAGCGCGCGAAAAGGAACAACAAGCGTGCAAAAGGGAACAGTAGTTGTTCCGTTCAAAAGAAGCAGCAAGCGCGCGAAAGGGAACAACAAATGCGTGAAGAAGGAACAACAGTTGTTCCATTCAAAAGGAGAAGCAAGTGCGCGAAAAGGAACAACAGTTGTTCCATTCAAAAGGAGCAGCAAGCGCACAAAAAGGAACAACAAGTGTGCAAAAGGGAACAACAAATGCGCAAAGAAGGAAAAGCAAGTGTGCGAAAAGGAACAACAAGCACGTGAAAGGGAACAACAGTTGTTCCATTCAAAAGGAGCAGCAATCACGCGAAAAGGAACAGCAAGCGTGCGAAAGGGAACAACAAATGCTCGAAGAAAGAACATCAGTTGTTCCGTTCAAAAGGAGCAGCAAGCGTGCGAAAAGGAACAACAGTTGTTCCATTCAAAAGGAACAACAAGCACGCGCGTAAAGAAAAATTTTGGAGAGGGAAAAGAAAATCGTCATGATCATGTAAAAGACAGAGTCTGTGTGGTAAGACAAAACAGAAGTATAGAACATAAAAAGGTGTTAATTGTAGTTATCTGTCTTGATTCCTTCAACCTAAATGACTTTTCATAAAATAATAAAAAACTAACCACTCAGTTGGAAAACTATGTACAGTATGTACAGTATAAACAAAATACATCATTTATGGGGTTGGGGTGGCTGGGTTACCTTCCCAGCCAGCTAGAATCTACACAGTAGGGTCTTTACTTACTTCTTGATAGAAAGAATCTTTTGAAGGTGGCTGGTGGTAAAGTCGCAGCCGGTGTCCATTGACCAGAAAGGGTGGTCCAGACCCATCGATGGTGCTCAAAGTAACCGTGCCATTATCATGGACTCCGTTAATTTCATACGGCCCTAGCTATCGTGTCTGTAATTTCCCAGGAAAGTCTTGAAATCTGGAATCATAGAGAAGCACCTAGTCGCCTTTCTTGAATGATTTTTTCTTGATATGCTTGTCATTCCAGGTTGCTCTCTGCTGTTGGATAATAGTTGTGTGCTCCACAACAGACAAGTGTGCTTCATCCAATTCATTGAGTTGTTGAAGGTGTCGTTTATGTGCTTCTGTAAGATTTAGTCCAATTTCCTGGGCCATCCTTAGGGTCTTGATCTTGAATTCGATTGGGAAGATGGGTTCTTTACCATAGACTAGGTGGTAAGGAGAGTAGCTAGTGATGTTACGCCAGGTTGTATGATAAGCCAATAAGGCATTTGGGAGCTCAGTAGCCCAATTCTATCGGTTTGTTGAGACAGTCTTCGTCAGGATTGCCTCTAGGACCTTATTGGTGCTTTCTACTTGCCCATTTTTTTGTGGGTGGTATGGAGAAGTAACTATGTGCTTAATGTGATAGCTGTCCAGGGTGGCAGTGATTCTATGCCCTGTAAATTGTGACCCTCCATCAGTGATTACTTCTCTGGGTAGTCCACACCGTACAAACAATTTGAAAAGGAATTTGATGACTACTTCTTATGTTGCATTTGGTAAAGCATCCACCTCTACCCATTTGGTCATGTATTCTGTTGCAACGAGAATATAGGCCTTTTGATTTGACTTTGGATTAAAGGGGCTTACGAAGTCCAGTGCCCATCTTTCAAATGGTTCTACGACTACTTGTGCTTTCAAGGGAATTTCATCAGCCTGACCTGGTTTCCCCATCTGCTGATAGCTGTCGCATGTCTGAACATATTTCTTGGCATCTCTGAATATTGAGGGCCAATAATAGCCCATCTGTAGGATTTTGTGTCCAGTCCCGCGGTCTGCAAAATGCCCCCCATAGGGCTCGTCATGTCTTGCTTTCAGTATGTCATAGATTTTGTCCTCTCGTACACATCGCCGGATCTGGAGATCAGCTCCTGTGTGGAAAAGATATCCACTGATCCAAGTGAATCGTGCGCTACGCTGGACGATCAATCTTCTTTCATTTGATGATAAATGTGTCGGTAATCTCCCTACTACCAGATAATTTTCTACATCAACATACCAAGGTGGTTTTATGTTGACAACAAACAAATGCTCATCTGGAAATTGATCCTCAATTGTTAATGAGTCGTCTATTTTTGGGATGTAGGACAAGAAGTATGCGACAATATTTTCTCTCCTGGGTCGATCTTTGATGGTGATATCAAATTCTTGCAATAATAATAACCATCAAGTGACCCGTCCATTAGTAATCAATTTATTAGCTAGATATCTAATGGCAGAGTGATCAGTATACAAGATAACTAGATAGCCTGTTATATAATGACGAAATTTATTGATGGCATGTATAACAGCTAAAAACTCTTTCTCTGTTACTGTATAATTAAGTTCAGCTGGAGTTAGATTCTTGCTAATGAAATAAATGGAATAGGGTTTCTTTTCTTCTTCCTGTCCAAGAACAGCGCCTATGGCAATGTCTGAGGCATCGGTGGAAATTTGAAATGGTATTTTCCAATTTGGTCCTCTCAATACTGGCGCTGTTGAGATTAGTTTCTTGAGTCCTGCAAAAGCCACATCGCATTTATCAGATCATTGGAATTCTACATTACTAGTCAAAGCATGTAAGGGTGCAAAGGTTTTTGAAAAATTTGGCATAAATCTGCGATAGTATCCTAAAGCACCAAGGAAACTACATACCTTAGTTTGTGTGTGTGGAGTAGGTAGATTAAGGATTACCTCGATTTTTGTTGGATCTACTCTAATTCCATCTGCAGAAATGTAATTCCCTAATACCACACCTTCTGTCATCATCATGTGACATTTTTCGTGGCTTAAGCATAACCTGGTAGCGATGCACCATTCCAATACCTTCTCCAGATTATTCAAGGCTTGATCAAAGTTGTCACCATACAGAGTAAAATCATCCATGTAAACTTCAAGCCCTTTGTTAATCAGATCACTGAATATGCTCAAAATGGCCCTTTGGAAAGTAGCTGGAGCGTTACAAAGTCCGAAGGGCAATACTTTGTATGCAAAGGTACCCCAAGGACATGTAAATGTCGTTTTATCCTGATCTTCTGGGGTAATCTGGATCTGATTGTAGCTGCTGAAGCCATCTAGGAACGAGAAGAATTTCTTCCCTGCCAAGGTATCCAGGACCTGATCGATGAAGGGTAATGGAAAGTGGTCTTTTTGAGTAGCTTTGTTAAGTCCCCTGTAATCAACAGAGATTCGCCACTTCCTATTTTTCTTGGGAATGATGACTAATGGGGAAACCCATCGACTATCTGAGATAGGGTATATAAATTCTACGTCCAACAGCTTTTGTATCTCTTCTTTAACAATATCTCTGAGGTGGGGGTTCAGTCTTCTTTGCGGTTGTCGGATAGGTCGGGAGTCTTTCTCAATATAAATGTGGTGTGTGCAGAGTTGTGGGTCAATACCTTTCATATCAGAATACTCCTAGGAAAAATCTTGTTGGTATTTAGAGAGGGTTTGGATTATCTTTTGTTGTTATTGCTCTTCTAGGTTGGCATTAATGTTCAAATACTTTCCTGTTGTGATCTCAATGGATTTGTTGTTGTGGACAGCGGTAGTCAGAATTTGTTGTTCCATTAAATCTTCCAGCGAGTCTCCCTGTGTTTCACAGTCTAGAACAACTTGGAGCATATGACATGTTGGGTTACTTACACCGGTTGGGTTGTTAATAAACCCACTGATTACATCATCCTCTAGCTGGTTCTTGAGCCTGAGGGCTTCCTCCATCGTGAGTGGGGGACGCATATCCTTCTCTGGATATCGTGGTGGTGGAAATTGTGGGTATACAATCGTTGGTCTGGGTTTGGCTGGAGGATATAAGATGAGATTCCTTGTAACACCTCCTCTCGCAATTGTCATTATACCTAATCGACATCCTATGTACGCATCAGCTGTCATGAGCCATGGTCTACCCAATATCAGTGGATGCCCTTCGAGTCCACTTCTTGGGTTGATGATGAGAAAATCTGCGGGATATTCCCAGGAATCCACTGAAATGGCTATATCATGTAGTGTGCCGAGTGGTTTGATCACTGATTGATCGACCAATTGCAACATAATCGGGGTTGGGTCGAAAGAGTGAAAACCCAGGGCATTGCAGGTTTCCATAGTTATAATGTTGATGGTCGCCCCCAAATCAACTAGGGTATTTGGAAAGGAACAACCCTAAATCTGCACTATTACTATGGGGTTCCCTGGATCTGCATATTTGATTGGTGTTTCTCTACCCAAAATTAGATCAGATAAGGCTCCCACTACATGAAGTGTTGATGATGAATTTTTTATTTTTCTGACGGGCTTCCTCCCACATAGCTCCTTGATTGTCTTTGCATAGATCGGTATGTCTTGCAGATCTTGCAGGAGTGGAATTTTGATGTATAAATTCTTGAGTTCCCCTACAATGTCGAAGTCAGGATATATGGTGGGTTTCACTATCATCAGTATTTCGGGGAACGGAGGGGGGGGAATTGCATCCTTATCAGAGTCTTGTGATTCGACTGTGTTCCCCCCTTGCTCGATTTATTCCGTTATTACCACAGTCGAGGGTGTTATTGTTGGTTGATTTTCATTCCCCTGCTCTTGGGAATCGTTATTTTGTTCAGGGGAAATATGCCCTGATCTCAACCGGAGTTCATTGCATCCTACTGAATTGATTTCCCCTTCTCCACCTTCCATAATCTGGATGAGCTGAGTTGATCTGTTATTGGGATTTGGGTGGGGTTGGGTAGGTAATTGAGGGCGCAATTGTGATTGGGGATTCTGTGGCAATTGGAGTGGGGTCTGTAACGAGGGTTGGGTTTGAGAGGTCATCCCCATGGGTTGGTTATTCATCCCCATGGGACGCTGCCAATTCTGGTTCCAATTTGAGTTTTGGGCAGACGGGTTAGGCCATTATGGAGGGTAGGTATTATTCAAGTTTTTCCAGGATGAGGTGGGGTATTGCGAATTGGGCCAATTGGAACTTGTAGTTTGTTGATTTTTCCAGTTAGGGTTTGTAGCGGGCTGGTTTTTCCAAGTGGGAATTGCAGGTGGGTATTGTTGGGGTTGCTAGTTCTGATTGGTAAATGGATGGCCCTGCCATGTGCTGCCAAAATTATGTTGTTGATTATACTGTCTAGGAAAGAAAGAGGAAGGGTCCTGTAATGTATTTTGAGGCCAGGACTGCCACTGACGACGCTGAGCCATTAGATATAATGGTTATGTTTCCTCTTCTACTTCTTTGAATACAACTTTCAATCCAGGGAGTGATGGGCATTCGTCTGTGTCATGATCCTTGGCGCAAATAGCACAAACCCGAACTATATCCAAGGGGCATTCCCTTGGACCATGTTTCTTTCTGCACCTGTGGGAAAATATAGCCAAGGTCTGCTCTGTTTCTACCTTTTTTTGTTTGGCCTGCAATACATCCAATTGTGTAGTCAGAGTGCTCAAAATATCTGTTTTAAATTTTTCTAAAAGATTACCAACTTCAGCTCATGTAACACCCCCACTGGTGATATTGTTGTTTCTTGTAAGGGACGTCTGCATTCCTGACCTGGTCTGTGTACTTCCTCGTGAGCACCTGATACACAATGGAACAATGTCTTCATAAGTTTCCTGGTAAATGTCACCTTTCCCCATTAGATTCAATGTTTCTACCCATTCATCTTTCATGCCTTTAATCAGAGTTTCTTTGAGTACTTCACTTGGTAATGTACCATAGAGTGATCTTTGCAAGTTATAATGAAATATTTCGACATATTCTTCTAATGATTCATTTTCTTTTGTAGTCATTTGAAAGATTTCATCTTTTAGGTCTTTGGTTCTACAATAGTCCTGATATTTTAACAAGAAGGTTTGTTTCATCTGATCCCATGAATCGATGGTTCCACCTCCCAATCCCATGAACCAGCATAGGGTTGCTCCCTTCAAGGTAGAGGGGAACAGTTTTAATTTTTGGGGTTCAAAGGTGTAATCATACCCTCTACATAGGACATCAAATTCAAATAGGAATGTGTCGGGGTCTTCTGAAATCAATCCATGGAAGGTTGGTAGGTTGTGTAAGGGGATTGCTTTCATAGGGGCATTGGCAATTGGGTCAACTATTGGATATTCCAGCGTGGAGGTCTGGGGTCGTTGGTGATTTGGTTGTGCCATTTGATCGAAAATGTGCCAAAAAAATTTAGGAGGTTCTTGATCCAG
This sequence comes from Picea engelmannii, assembly GCA_009831015.1. Classification (NCBI taxonomy): domain Eukaryota; kingdom Viridiplantae; phylum Streptophyta; class Pinopsida; order Pinales; family Pinaceae; genus Picea; species Picea engelmannii. The sequence goes on from ML779284.1 coordinate 197,091, forward strand.
GTATTCTATTTTATTTGGTCCTCCAGGGAATTTGATTACACTCCCTTTATCTGGGATTTCGAATATGCCTTCTTCTTTCGCAGGAGACTCAGGGTCGGGTGGTGATGGTGGGTCTGCCTTGGAAACCCCGCTAGTTTCTCCTACTCCTTCCTTCCAGATTATTAGATCTTCCCTCTTCTAAACAGTTGAGCGGTGGGAGATCTGTTTTCTGAAAGATCTGCTCAGTCCCTTCAGTTTTTCTATGAATCTCAACGTGGGCCATAGTTGGTGAAACTACTACCTGAGGGATTCAGATGGGTCCTTTCCTAGGTCCAACCGAAGCTTGAGATTCACCCTTTTTGATGATTTCGTCTATGAAAGTGCTTCTTCCAGGGATCACCGAAACCTGGGTTTTGGTAGTTTTTGGTTGTTCAAGATCCTTTTTTCTAGTCATACACACTTCACACAACAACATAAGAAATTTCAACAAAAGAAACACCTACGAAGCCTCTTAAGTGTCAACTGGAGGTAAGCGTTGGCATAAGCATTTTACTTATTACCTGCATAGGTTCTTACCTTCCATCTTCAATACTTGGTCCTCCAGAGACACAACCTATGCTACCTTTGAAATTCTCCCCGGCAACGGCACCAAAATGTTGGGCTATAAAGATGTCTTAAAAACAACCTTAGTTTAACATTAATTTATCAACCCGAAGATTCGTCTTTTATCTCAAGAATATCAGCAAAGTCTATGCAGGTAGCTTAAAATCRTGTAGCTAAACCAAACCTGAGTTCATCAACAATTAAGTTCCTCAAATGTTCACCAAAGATTCTGAGAACTAATGGAATTGAAATCTAATTACTAAAATGCTGTAAAATGAAAAGGAACTAATTAATCTATTGAATTCACTTAACTACAAAGCAGTAATCGAATCTAAGAAAGGACTTGCATAATTAATCTATCAATTATGAATTCTAATTACTGGAAAGGAAATAGCGAATTACTCTATCTATGGAAAGAAACAACAACTATAATCTAGTCGAAAGGGACAGCTAATGCAACTTTTACCGAAAGGAACAACTATTGTAACTTTAAATGAAAGGAACAACTATCGTAACTTTCACTGAAAGGAACATCAATTGTAAATCTAGGAGAAGGAACAACGCGGATGAAAATGTGAGGAACTGTCAAGCGATAACTTCTGAAATGGAAATCATAATGGTAATCATTAATACTTAAGGGAAATGTATGTCTTCTATACACATACAATCATAAAATCATTGATACACTCATGCATTTAAAAGAGATCTGAATCACAAAACAGAAATAAAACTTTGAACTAGTACAATTACAAAACGAGACAGTAGCTCCTTTAGACTGGGCCCTCGGTCTTCAGAAGTACTGCTACGAGAAACTCAAAACATGGAGATGGTAGAAACACTCAAAACTTTCATTGATCCCATAACTAGTGAAACATTTACAAAAACTGCTTGCGCAGAGCAATTCTAAATTATGAATCCTTGAATGCGATTTTTCTATATATTTTTCTGAACCTATTACCCTCTTATATATTACAATAATCAGGGTAAATCAAGCTATCCTGAGGATCGGAAGATCCTCAGGATTGCTTTACTATTATAAAGTTACAACATAGAAAATTGATTATCTCCAAAACTTCTTTGCGCCTAAAAGTATTCAACTCCCAATAGCTCGTGCATACCCAAAATCTCTTTGGTTATCTTTGACAACTATTTATCCAATTCTGCAACAAAATCAAACCATTCCAATCGTAATTTAGAATCTATTTAATAAAAATTCAATAACAACTCTAAGAGACATATTAATCATGTTCTTTCCTATTTATCCCAAATTATTTGAAGAGTCAATCAGAATTATATCATGAATTGTGGATAAAAGGAAGATATTTATACCTTTTTCGTAACCCAACAGTGGAGTCGCCCCTTAACGCTTCACATGCCTAAGGAACCCCAACTCTCCCCATATATGAAGAATTCATTTCTTCAAATGCACCGAGTGTTCTGCCTCTCGGATTTCCTTTGTTTCAGTCTATGATGGAAGTGCTTAACACCCTAGGACTTACATCCCCCCCCACCTCAATTCATTTCCATCTCGACAACAACCACAAAATGTGTGATCTCCAAGTCTCTCCTTGAACTCTTTCTCCCATCAAAACTAAGTCTATTGGAAACCCCAAGTTTTATGCCAATTGGAAACCCCAAATTATATCAAAGTGGAAACCTCAATTTTCCCTACGAAGTGGAAACCCCAAGTTTCCTACTTGCACTACAATCATTCACAACATGTGCAAACATCCACATTTCCCTTTGCCCAAATTTGTGTGCAACCAAAATGTTCGCTATGATGGAAAGAAATATCCTCCCCAACTCTATCTATAATGTCCAAGATGACACTACCCTACTGCGATGATCACTCTTCATTTCTCTATTATTGTTGCTTCAATCGTTGTTGCAACCTCATGAAAAATGTTTAAGTGTTGAACTCCTATGAACTTGCTATTGTACCCATACTTCAACCAACTCTGCCTTGTCTCCACACACTAATATCCCCCATGCCTTGGACTGAATGGGTGGTTAGTCCAACCGACGTGCCCAACTCATGAGAATGCACTTAGTCATGCTTGAACTTATAATTTTTCTCTCGCATCTCGGTCACTACATCCAATTCCAAATACTGAGACAAGTGTCCATCATTTCCTCACTACTGTTGTCATTGGTCGATCTTCATTAAGGATATCCTTTACAATGTCTAAGTGTTTCACTCTGAACCTACTGGTGCATCCTTACTCTGACTTATTTCCGAAATTTGGTCCATCCACACAAAAATCTCAAACCAAGTCAAGGTCTCCCTCACCTTGTTGCACTATGAATTCACCCTAAAACAAAGTCATCTGCAACAACTTGGCTCCATTGTCCTCCTCATGAAACAATAAGACAATCTCTGCACCAAGGATTGCATGTACAAACTGCCTTTACCTCACTACTTCATCACATGACCATGTTGCTACATCTACCTCTCTATGCCTTGGAATGGTTAGGATTCACCCTCAACCATGCTTCTCCAAAGCAAGAGAAACACCCATGTCTAAGTAATCTCTTCATTTTGCAATCAACATGTCCACAAAATCCTCCAAACAATGGCAAGTATTCAACTCTCCTCCTTTCGTCAAGTCACCTCTCCACAACTCAAAACCTGTGATGAGTGTGGCCAACATGCCTACACTCCTAAAACGTCTCAACGGATTGTACAAAGTGCTCCAAGTAGAATGAGTCACCTCAAAGAAATTCCATGCCTTACGCACATCCACACCAATAGTTTTACCAACTCCAACCAACTATCCCCTTTGGATCTTTGATTCATCGCACAATCATTTGCAAGTCACCAAGGTGTGCTTTGCCTCCTCCAATTTCCCATACCAAAGATGAGCGAACACCACCCAAGTCACTTGGTATGCATTATGCTCATTCATGTTGACTACCAACAATCCTTGGTTGAATTCTTTGTTGACTCCATCCATCTCTTAGAATGAGACTTCCTTACACCTCCTGCAAGTGTCAAAACTCTGGAACTATCGTCGTGATTGTCAATTCATCGCATGACCCAACGAATTTGGCTAAGGTGCCTCACCCATCTTCTCAAACTTGGCACATACATACTTCACTACCTAGTTCACCGCAGTGACCTATCCAATGCACCTCATCAAAGAATTAGGAATATTCCTCAAGCCACCTCCATGGTTGAATCCAAATCTACCTAATTCCACCATAGGACTCATCCAAGTAGGTCATCCAATATGTCTGCACATTCAACCCATCAAGGCATCCCAACTGCTACATGACTTCTTAAAACCTGTATCACTTGAGTCACCCTCAAGTCTATCAGTTCTCACTGAGGAAACATATTTCACTTGAACCAACAAGTCATCACGCTTCCCTTCAAAGAATTCACCACAACACTTAGGAAATGAAATAACTCAAAACCAACCGTACCTTCCCCAACAACATTATTGGTTGAACCCATGGTTCAAGTATGTTGTCTTGGAGCTTCCCTTGCCCAAGCAATCGACTCTTAGAATGAACTCTCCTTGATCATTGTTTTCATCTCCACAAACCTGCAAGACCTTCACTGTGATATAAGGTTGATTCCATCTATCCACTTCAAAAATTCAATTAAATCCCAAAATTCACATGCAACTGATCAAACTCATCTCCAATGCCTTGCCATCTCTGCACCTTCACTGCTTCCACATCAAGGCACCATGCACCCACCACCCGACTATCAAGTCATATCTCCACTAAATAACTATTGTAACTCAATGAAGAGCTACCTGAACCGAAGGTTGCGGTCAACCCACTCATCCCACAACCCAACTCAACTTAACTATTGTTCTCAGTGATGCATGACACAAAGACGCCATGATGGAAACGTGCCCAACCAATTGCTTGTTGTGGAGCTGCTCTAGGTCACCCCAGGTCATTCAACACACCCAAGTGCTTCACCTTGTCGCCACCCAGAACTACTCACCTTCGCAATCACTTCATCGATCACCCTTTGTGGTCACTTCTATAGTTAGATCTGTGACAACTTTTGTGACAAATCTTATATTCATCTGCCTTGCCTAATGATCCAGATTATTTTCGGCACGAAATGAAAGCGGAGATATAACACAAAAATATCCAGAGATATTGCAAGAGAGACAACAATATAACAGATATATATCGGAATTATAACAAGAGTCACAACTATACAATAATACACAATTTCTATTAATAAAAAAATGTATAGAGACTGTAAAAATACATAGTGAAAGACTCGCTAGAATGGTGGCAGCTTATCTCTGAGAAGAGATGTGACGACTACTCGCATTCGCAAGAAGATGATTACAATGAGGCTCTGTGTTATCGCTCTGTAAATTCCCAGAGGTTGTCAGGGAAGAATAAATTTACCAAAGGTAACTTTATCCGACCACTTCGAAACTAGAATCTAGCCCTACCAGCTTCAAAGAGGGATCTCTCTATATGATTTAGATATGTTTTAATTTCTAGATATTAGGCTAGTTAAATAAAATAGGATTGAACGGTTTGTTGTTGTTTTTGTTAAGTTGGCTGAAAGGGTTTTACGCCTCCATTGGGCTATGGGGTCTGTATTATAAATATAGAAATCTAAATAGAAAATAAAATATTATTTTCACAGGGCAAGATAATGCATTCGTTGGATTCTTTAGCAATAAAGTGATGAATGGCAGAAAAGATGAGAATATCAATTCAAGCAAAGAAGCATTTAAGAATTTCTTCACTGTAATATCAGAAAGATAAACATTAAGATCTTTCAAAGCTGGAAACGGGGTATACAAAGATAAATCCTGCAACATGCGCTACTTTAAAATATTAAACTAGAAAACAATGTGACAACTGAGCAAGAAGAACATTTAACATAGAAAAGAAAACATCGCCAATGAATAACACGTGAGAATCTTGTGAAATGTCCCTTTTGTATTACTGGAATATCTCTTGATAAAAATTACAGTCTTTTTGGCTTACAGGGCGTAAAGATCAACCCTCGGTACTTCAAGGTTTGAAGTATTTATAATCAAAATTACATACGATCCTGTCATTAAAGATTGGGACGTGGCAAATCTAAATTTAGCTAACTAACTTAACAAGATACAAAAATTTAGGAAACTGTTTGATGATGTGTTGAAACTTCATGTTGATTTCTGGGGTAAGCCATTGGTGAGGCCTCTGCATGACCTCGTTTGACTGGATAGATGACTAGGCTTTGACACCTCATCGCCTACTCAATCAGATTGCAAAGCTCTTCCATCGAAGGTGACTGGGAACGACGACTTTGAGTAGTCTTCGGTATACTTCGTCCATCTCTATGTACTTGGAAAAAGTTGGCTTGACGATTAAAATGTACCAGATCTCATGTTGTATGTTGATGTCTGATTGTAAAGCATCTAAGAACGCCTTGCCTGTGATACTTCCTTGGATTCCTGAGAATTTCAAGCTATCTTTAGCCACAATGGCTAGTTTCCTTTTATAATCAGCAAGTGTCATTAACTTGTCGTTTATAACTCTTAAACCAGGAAGGCCTTTCTTTTGCAGAGCTTCAATATTGTTGAAAAATCTCTGCACTCCTATGTCCATAGTTTGGACCTTTTCCTCCAGCTGTAGCATCAGTCGTCTTTTGGTCAGGACCCTCTTGACCTTGAGGATGGTCTCTATCCTATCTTCAATTTTCAACTCCTCTAGCTCCTCTCTGGTTTTTGAATTCAGGAATTTGATGATCTCAGTAGCTTCTGTTGGCATCTCTCCCAGTTCTCCCCTTATCTTCTCAATAGCTTGCTTACTTTTTTGCACTAGTTCATTTTGCTCGAACATGATTTGTATCATAGGCCATATTTCATTCATGGACTTGGTGATATCCATCCAGACACTTTCCTTGACCTCAGCAAGTGTTTTGCCTGCCACTGTTTGCTTTTGAAGTTGTTGTAATTCCTGTTTGAGCTTGTCTGACATTTGTTTCTCCTTGGAGTAGTTGTTTTGTTAGGAATATTTGAGTTCTTGAAGGTTCTCAACCTCCTTTGTGAGTCTATTGATCTCTGTCTCTTGCAAATTCATCTCCTCCATGGATTTCTCTATTTCTACTGTTTTCTCCAAGGCTGTCAGTGGAGATGTTGAAGGAATTTCTGTCGCAGATACTGTGCTTACTCCTGTGAGTGGAACTACAATTAGTGGAATGACTTCCATGGGCTTTGATCGTTCCTTATCTTTCATTGGCTTTTCCAATTCATCTTCCATCTCCTTCAATTGTGCATTTTGCTCCATAATTAGCTTGAGCATCTCATCATTTTCCTCTTCTGTCTCAGCTATCTCCTTTGCCTGTGCATCTTCTGTTGGTGGCAGTTTCAACTGTTTCCTCAGAGATGCTATATTGACATTTTTCTTTTTAAAAATCTCCTCGACTGCTTTCACATTCGAGGGATCATATCCGATTTTGAGGACCAGTTCTTCCAATGTCTTAATTCTCTTATCTTTTGCAAAGGATGATATTTTTTCTAATTTTAGCTGTGTCTGGAGATTGCTCAGGGATACTTGTAGCTTAGTGGCAGCAGTAGAAGCATTTTCCAACATGGAGAAAACCATTTCTCCAATTTGTCTGTATAGATCCATTTGATCCGCAGGATGCACATCTTTGGTCTGAAACTCAAATGTTGCCCTTTTGTAATCGGTGATTACTTTTGGGTCTGGCACCTGTGCTTGCAGAAACGCCATGTGCATTCTACCCTTCTCAGTGTCGAATGCAGACAACAGTCTATGTTGTGCAGTTGATTTTTGCTTCCAGAACTGAGCATAAGTACTGCTGGTCAGCGTCTAATTTTTCTTTTTGATCATATCATACTTCTAGAAAACGCTCAACTTTGGCCCTATTCTGCTTGACTGTTCGACTGGAATAGTATCCATGGGATTCTTGGACGAAACTGTAGACATGATTTGCTTGTTTCTTGTGCTAAGAAGTGACCGATCATCCATTGTGGTCGAGGTGGATTGGATTTCCTTTTCACCAGCCATGTCAGGTGCATGACTGGTTTTTGGCCTTTTGGTGTGTAACTGGAACTCTTCAGCTGAGACTTCAGCGACGGAAGGCGAAACATCTTTCCTGGGTATTTTCTCCTTGGGAGCTTGTGGTGTAGTGGTCTGTGTGACGATGACCAAAGGGTCGTGTTGTTCTGTCTCAACCAGAGTATTTGGCTCCCATTCTATTTGATTGGCAAACTTCCCTATCTCCGGATTGGGTGTATGAACATATGGGATATTCTTATTTTTTATCCTCCTCTTAGAAATTATCCCACATGGGTCATAGTGCCATGTGAAACTGCCCTGAAACCTCATTTATTTCAACAGTTTGTTTGCTTCCTCCCCGATGCCTCGGCTATTGCAGATGAAAGACCCAATCTATCCTTTAATTCTAAGTTGTTGCTTATTTTTCAGAGACACAAAATGTATGTCATCTGAGTTGATCATTTGCCTTATGTACTCCAGGGAAAATATCCTCACGGGTAGATACTTGGGCAACTTGTATGGAGCCAACTCGCATCCATAAACTCTGATCTCAGTGTGGTTTTGGTAAAGATACAAATCGCCAGTTTTAGCAAGATCTGAGAGGTGTAAGATCCTCTGAATCTCTTTATTTATTCTCGGTTTAGATCTGCCACTGAGCATGCTCACCACTGGATGGTAGAACTACTCGATAAATTGTTTGAAGTTGAATTTTGTAGAGTTTTGTCTGAGTAGTGAAGTCCACGTTGTTATCGCCTACGGCCTCCCATCCTTGTCCATATTCTGCATCGAAAAGGATAATTTGTTCGCTTGAAAGAAAATGAACATGTAAGCCAGTATTGAGGAATACCGGAACATGCCTTCTATGGCAAAATTTGAGAATTGCTCATGAATGTTGTCTGCCAGGAAAGTGTTGTAGTCGAACTGAGTGGCGGGTCTCTCATCTGTGGAGAAAATGGACAAAAAACCCAATATGGGTTCATCCACCCATTGATCCAAAAATACCCAAGCAGAGCACAAAGCGACAAGACGACTTGGTTTCCCTTCACTGAGAACATGGAGGAAGGATACGAGGGATTTGTAGTGGGGAGTTGAGAGGCCTGTGGGAGAAAAATCTCAAAAACCTGAGCTCTTTGGGGGAATGATAGTTTCAGGTATAGCACTATGATGACTTCGAGATTGAAAGGTGAGGCAGATTTGACTCTGGGTATCTGCATCATTTGATCAATGGCTTCGGGTGTGATGAAGAAAAGAGTTTCTCCTGATGAAGACACTATGGCTCTTTGGTCGGGGATGTAATGGGCCTGGCATTTGAGGGCGAATTTGGGGAAATGGTGAACCTGGGGGAAAAGATACAGCGGAAGGTTTGACTCCCAAAGCCCAATTTCATCACTTTGGTCCAAGAAAATGTTCTTTAGCCATGACTGTAAATCTGCGAAGTAGAATTCGCATTTGGTGTCTGCGATTAGATGATCTTTATCGGCCAAATGAATCTTATCGAGATCGACAAGAGGCGAGAGGAAAGGATTTTCCTCGGCCTCTGTTTTCTTTGATTTTGGCGCCATCACTGTAAAAATACCTACAAGTAAAACAAAAAGTTAGCGGGGATGACTGTGGCTTTGGACAACTGACTGTAACAGAGAGGAAAATGGGGAAAAATATTCTCTGGTGCGGTGATAGGGTAAATGATGGGAGAATGAAAGGTAGAGGTAGTTTTGAGAAAACGGGTACCCGTTGAGCGCAGGGGATAGCTCAACAAGCTAACAGATAGGTTAGCCTATAATAAATTGCCAACGGGTCATTTGGAGCATGAGATGGTAGGCAACAACGAATGACGAATATGACCGAGTGACATGGAGGGCGTTGATTGGGACATGACCATGTTGAAGGGACTTGTAATAGGTGAAAAAAGGGGGAATAGACTAATAGAGTTATGAGATGTGACCATTAGGGGAAAACGTGGAAAATGATGTCATGGGGTGATGGGGTATGTCAAAAAATGTAAGTGGTAAGTGATGGGATTCTGGACCAACAAATTCCTTCCATGTAGAGAAAAGGGGTCCGCTAGAAAACCACTTCATTCCGGACCCCCCGCCCCCACTGTTAAAAATAGTCTGGTCGGGGGGATCCGAAAAACACCAACAGTTGTCCATTTGCACGCCTGTCGCTGGACCGTAGATATGTCTTTGATATTTAGCCAACATTTCGGACCCCCCCCCCCCCCCNCAGTCGGGGGGGGGTCCGGAATCCAATCTAAGCCATGGATCTAGGCGCTGGTGCCTCAGCCGTTCAGATGCGCGCCTTTCTTATCTTCGATTCCGGACCCCCCCCCACCGTTAAAGGTAGAATGATCGGGGGGGTCCGAAAAGACTTGTCAACCATATATATGAGCGCCAACATCTGAGTCTTTCATCTGTGCGCTATGTTTAAACTGTGAACAATCTTCAATTACCATTTCATTTGCATAAGGATTTGTAGTAGTGGAGATTTGCAGTTTGGAGGTGGATCTTGTTTTGCTCGGCACCGGAGCTGTGTTCGATCATTTCCTTTTCCATTTGGACCAGGTAAATTTTCATTTCCTCCTTTTTCAATTACACGGTTCAAAATTTGTTTTCACAACAATATTTGAATAAAAAACCGAAGCCCTAGGTCGTCCCAAAAAAGATCAAATCAGCCCTTGTTCAAAACTATGGAAAAAGACCACCTGTTTACAAAAACGCCTTCAGGAGGTTGTAGCATGGATGCCAACATGTTGATGTTTGAGTGGATTGGTCATTTTTGTTAAGGAACACAGTAAGAAACCCCAAAAAAATGCCCACGCAGCCATAGAATTGTGGATGACAGTCATTTTAATTTAAAAACATTTTTATTATTGGCTATGGGGTTGCGTGGAAGTAATGTTGAGTAATGAAAGAGGCATGGGTTTTTGAACAACATAGACAATGAATTTCAAGTTTTTAAATTATTTTACAAAATTGTCGAAAGTGTGAATAATGAAGCTTTTTGTTCTTTTTGTTTGTTTGCAGGTGATTTTGGCAACAACCATGATTGAATGGAAGGAACGGGAGCATGAGCTCAATGATTTGGCTGCTTTGCGAAGTCCTCGCACGCGGGCTGCTTTGAGAGATTGTGGCCTTCTCAAATTCTTCAAACTGCAAAAGATGAAGAAAGAGATCCTTATGCTTGAGCATATGATCAGTTTGTGGGATGCCACAGAGCAAGGGTTTCAAATCGGAATGGATCTTCTAACCATCGAGTTCGAATATGTATACTTCTTGACTGGCCTCTCGAAAAGAGGGGCTCCTATATCTTTTTCCGGACAGAGGGCGCTTCCTAAACCTATGGATGTGTACCTGGCATGTCATCATGTCCCAGGAGCGAGATTGGTGGGAGGTAGAATCCCCATCAAGGATATCAGAGAATTACCCCTTCGGTCCATTATGTTCACCATCACGAGTGTGATAGGAAGCACCAGCATGCATCTGGTGTCAAGATCACAAGTAGCCTATGGTGTACAGTGTTTAGAGCCAACACTATTTAACTGGAGCGCAGGGTTTCTTCAGAATGTGAAGGAACAGATTTCGAGATGAAGAATGGAGTAGAAGCAGTTTGGATATGGTTCTTTCTTGGTCTCATTCTTCTTAGAGCGCATCCCTCATATGCAACCTCATATTGCATTGGCAGTATGACCAGTGGGAGAACCACAGATGGAATGATGGACTAGTCTATCTCTGAGACTAGTGGCAGAGTCAGAATTTCGCTTCACTAGTGACTTTTTTTCTTGGCTGAGACACCAATATATTTGGATAGAAGACTTTCCATATGTCGAGGTGGACTTTCGCGGGAGTATGGATCTAATTCTACCAGTAAGAGAAGGTTGGGATGTGTCAGGTGAGAGGCCAAACAATACCTTGTCAAATGTTTTTATATTTTTTAACGTGTATATATATATATATATATTGGGTACGTAGAAGAGTTTCTAACGGATGTATCGTTTTCAACATGCAGACAAGGGAGAAGTGCGTCCGGCTGAGACACCAGTACCGGGACGTCGTGGGAATGCTCAGGTTGTAGTAGATCCGGGGGCACCAGTGATAGGTCTCCAGGAGGTTGAAAGAAACCTTCAAGGTCTTACGATGGGTTTCCCTCCTCTACGAAGGGGAGAAGTGCCCTTACATTTACATAGACACACCGTGGGGGTGCCTGAGAATGTTAACTCTCTACTGAGACGAGTAGTTCGCGCAGTGATGTGTTATTCCCAGCATAATGCAGTGCAGAGAGATTAGAGTCTCTCTAGTGATTGTATGTTTTGTATGACTTGTCGGACGATATTGTATGGGTGTGAAGACCCAAAATTTTGCTCTTCCAGATACTTTTTGATGTAATCAAACATTTTCAATCATGCTATATATATATATATATATATATATATATATATATACAGTTCCGAGCTTTTACAGTGTCAGAAGATTTGTTAATAATGATGCCTTTAATGTGATGTGTTTTTAATTTACATGTGGTGTACAATTTATTTTCCTTCATGAAATCTTATCTATGTGTGAGATACCGATCCATGATGTAATTGGCTAGCGAATCTGAAATGTTATTGAGTTCTCTTGGAATATGTCTGTAATCGATGTAATCAAACATTCGTTCAAGGCGATGAACCCGTAGGTGGAGACGTAGCAGGATAGGATTACGAATAGCGTAGACACTATTAATTTGATAGACCATGAGTTGCGAGTCTAGGTTAACGATCATATGGGAGATACCTAGGGAGGAGGCTTGGGTCAAAAGTCCGATGACAGCATAATATTCTTCCATATTGTTAGTCGTTGATCCTAAGAAAATACCTCCTGAACTCACCAACTCGTCAGATTGGTAAATGACCCATGTTGTAGAAGCAACGTTCTGGGTGTGTCGACTAGCGCCATCCACAAATCCGACAAAGATAGGAAAGGAAGACGTCATCTACGCATGAAAACATAAGACACAGTTATGAATGGCAAGGGTAAAAACTCGAGCACGCAAAAGAAACATACACACCAAACTAAAATACAATAATGTACAAAGTACGGATGCTAGGCGATCTAGGCATAGTACTTTTTAAGGTAAAGCCCGTTACGGGGCTCTCCCGGGGAGATTCTGTCATAGTCGATTAACTCGTAGGCGCCTATGTGCAAAACATGTTTCACGATGCAAGGGCCATGCCACAGAGGTTCTAACTTACCTGTCCCTAGTTTTTCATGAGCCTGTTCATAGACGAGGACTAAGTCTCCTTCTGCAAAAGTTTGAGGATGGACGGATTTGTCGTGTTGATTTTTTACCCATTTCTGATGTGCCTCGTTAACGAGAGAGGCATCATGACATGTTTCATCCAGTTTGGTCAGATATAAGAAACGTTCTTCTTCGGAAGAAGTATGGAGTAGGAGTTCTACTTTGAGTTTCAGAGATGGAATCTCACACTCAATTGGTAAAACAGCTTCGATGCCATACACTAACTGGAAAGGAGTGAACCCAGTTGCAGTTTTCACGGAAGTACGGTAAGCCTAGAGAGCGGAGAAAAGTTGTAGATGCCAAGATGTCTTATTTTCCCCTACCATACATTGAATCATGGTTTTAAGGATCTTTTTGATGGCTTCAACTTGTCTGTTGGCCTGAGGGTAGTATGGGGATGAGTTTTCATGGAGAAAACCCAACTTGGCATGTAATTCACTCATCATCTGGTTCTTAAAGTGTGAACCGTGGTCAGTGACAATGGCACGTGGTACACCAAAACGAGTTATGATGTGGTTAAAAATGAAAAGAGTTGCGGTACGACCATCGTTCCGAAAGGTAGGCATAGCCTCAACCCACCTTGTAAAGTAATCGATGGCGAAGATTATATAATCGTGCCCCCCAGCTGAGGTAGGCTTACATTGCATGAAATCGATACCCCATTTTGAAAAGGGGTTGATGGTGATGACAGGGTGCAGCGAAGCAGGGTGGGTGCGTGCCTTTTTGATAAAAACTTGGCAGGGTGGGCAGATTTTGACCGCCTCTATGCAATCTTTGAAGATCGAGGGCCAAAAGTAGCCAGCACGTAAAATTTTCTGGGTTGTGGCCATCCCAAAAAGATGATCGCCACAGGCTCCAAGGTGAGAGTCATTCAGAACGTGTTCAGCCTCTTCATGAGTCAAACATCGTCGTAGGATAGTATTAATACCACGGCGATACAAAGTGTCGCCGACAATAAGATAACGACAAGAATGGTGATGAATACTTCGATGCTCTTCATGAGAAATATCAGGCTGAAAACGTTGGGTTTGGAGGTAAAGGAGGATATATCCATACCAAGGATTAGACGTGCTGATGAGGAACAAAGTTTCATCAGGGAGAGAATCTTTGGGCTCAACATCTTCATAAGCATGGGGAAGGTCGCAGATAAGTTCTGCAAACACCAGGGACTTTTTGGCTTTGGACTTCGCAAATTCAAGATCGAATTCCTGAAGAATGACAATCCATTTGGAGTATTTGCCCCCGATCACTTGACGTGTCAAGACATGATACATGGGGTTCGAGTTCGCAATAACAGTGGTGGTGCATAGCAGGATGTAGTGGCGAAATCAAAAGACAGCAATGACAGCTGCCAGAGCCAGTTTCTCTACATGTGAATATCGGGGTTCGGGTCCAGATAGACTCTTGCTCATGTAATAAATCACATGCTCTTCGTCGTTGGGGTCTTCTTGAACTAACACCATCGCAATAGTGGAAGTAGAAGCAGTTAAGTAAAGGATGTAGTCTTTAGTATAATCTAGAGGATGCAACAAAGGTGCATGGGTCAAGGCATGCTTGAGAGCATCAAACGATCGTTGAGCAGTGTCATCCCAGATGAAAGGGGCAATTTTCTACAACAATCGCATGAATCCTTTAGTTATCTCAGCGTAGTTACAAATGAAACAGTGAAGGAAGTTTGCTTTCCCTTGCAAACTTTGGAGTTGGGTCAAATTGGTGGGCGGGGGTAAATCCGGAATAGCTTTAATCTTTAAAGGATCCACCCGAATCCCGTCCTTAGAGACAACGAAACTGAGGAGTCGGCCAGATTCGACAGCAAAAATGCACTTATGTGGGTTCAAACGAATACGGTAAAACCGACATCGAAGAAAAATGGCCCGTAGGTGATCAATATGATCCGATCGATTGGATGAGTGGGCAGGTAAGTCATCGAGGTAAGGTTCCGCAATATGTTTGATATCGTGGAAGGCGTACGACATGGCCTGCTGGAAAGTAGCACCAGCATTTTTTAGACCAAATGGTAGCTTCCGATAGGCGAAAGTTCCCCACGGGCAGATAAAGGTTGTCTTGTGTTGATCAGTAGGGGAAATTTCGATCTGGTTATAACCTGAGAAACCATCCATGAAAGAGAAAATTACGCTACCAACATAATTATCAATGATCTAGTCGATGAAGGGTGTAGGGTAGTTGTTCTTTGGACAAGCCTTGTTGAGATCCTGATAGTCAACACAAACACGAATAGTCCCTTGTTTTTTGGCAACCGAGACAAGGTTGGAAACCCATTCCATCAGGGGAATAGGATAGATAAAGCCAGATTTCAAGAGTTTCTCAACTTCTGCCTTTATAGCCATGGTTTTCTTGGGATGAACCGAGTGGAGTTTCTGTCGAACAGGCTTTGCACCTGGGTAAGTTTTGATTTCATGCACAACGATCGAGGGGTCGATCCCTGGCATTTCCTCATAGCTCCAAGCGAAGACATCGTGAAATTCTTTAAAAAGGGCGGTGTAAGATACCACCTCCTCGAGTGTGCAATTAGCACCGAGGTTAACGTTTTCCACAATGCCTTCTTTGGTTGAGATATCAATAATGATCGTAGTATAAATGTTACCTATATTCCCCTCAGAAAGAGTATCTCGTGTGAGGATGGGAGATTGCGGAAGATTGGTAACGGTAGGAGAGAAGACAGAGTGTATGTCTTCCAGAATTTCTTTGAGAGGCGAAAGAAAAGAGGATCGATGATGGTTATCATCCCAATGTATGTTGTCAATGCTGAGCATTTCCATTATAGATTCATCAGAAGGAAAAATCTGGGAAATGTAATCGATGGCAAACGATAGAGAATTCAACCATGATGGCATCGAGTAGGTATCGAGCGCCAATAGATGTGGGTCATCCGGGGAGGGAGAGGCAGATTGAATAGCAACGTATGCAACCTCGACTGGGCTAAGTGGCATGGTGTCACTGAGCACATTGAATTCCAGAGGGCTAGGCACAATCCAAGGGTCAGATGATTCCATAGATTGGCAAGCCGTAGTCGAAACCATATTGACGGTGGAAATATGATGTGTGGTAGGTGGAAGTGGTGTAGGGAAGGTACCCATAAGGCTATAATATTTCAATAATCCAACACCAATTCTTTCATACGTAATCTTGTGGTCTCCCAGAAAAGGAATATTGTTGGTAGCAGGAGCACAAGCATCGGGTGTACAAAAATCTAGTTGGTCGATGGTGACAATTTTGCCTTGATGAGGGAATTGTACGCATCGAAACACCGATGAGGTGACGACGGTCATAGTGTAGAACCAACTTCTTCTGAGTAACAAGTTATAATCGAGAGGGGCATCGACCACCTCGACATCAACAGTAACGGTTTTGCCGCCCAACTGAACGACTAAGGACTGTAAAAGTCCATGAGGGTGAAAACCTCGCCCATCGGAAGCACATAACATCGTAGGGGATTTGTTAAGGGCAGGTGATTTCAAGCCTTTCCAACAAGCCAGAGACATGACACAAGTAGAGGCTCCCTCATCCAAGATAGTTCGATGGATTTGTTGATTATGAACAACAACATCAATTTGAAAAGCTAGTTGGTGGGAGAGTCGAGACTTATAATCATCTAGATTAAAAGTGATATTTTAGATGACTCAGGAAAAAAAGTGCCAATGGCAGCTAAGAGCGTTCTACGTTGACTAGAACAGTGTTATAAAACTTCCAGAGTGGACATATCGCACAGTGCTTGAGCCAAATCTTCAACGATGTTGTAGTTTTGGGCAGCCCGTGAACTAGGATTGAAGGTAGATTTCTAAATAGTGCTCTTAGGAGGGCGTAAGATAGAGTCAAATAAAGGTTTCTCGATCTGGAGTGACCCGAACGGAGGACTAACAGATGGAGGACTAACGGAGGACAGTGATGGGTCTGGTAAAGAACCGTTAGTGGCCTTTGGTTTGTCAGGTTTAACTGTTGTGTTGTATGTCATAGTGCGAGTGGTTAAATTAATCTCGTTAAACATGTAAATATGGGCACTTGTGGAGGCCTCATCATGGGATTGGTTGGAACTGCCCCCAGGAGTGGGGGTCTGAGCAACCATTGATTACTGCTATGGAAAAGGTTGAGTAAGCATGGCGGGTTGTGAATTTCCTTTAAAAAGTATTGCCACTTCATCGTGATGTGGACAATCTCCGGTGTAGTGATCATCACCACAAATGAGACATGGGAATTTCGGTTTCCACTGTGGTTGCTTTTCGGTAGCAGGGGTTTGAGTTTGATTTTTGGGTTGTTCGTTGTTATTGTTTTTCTTCAGTTTATTTTTCGTCTTCTTCGTACCTCTGGTTTGTTGTGAAGGGGTAGATTGGACTACATTCACCTCAGAGATCTGAGTTTGAGAGGAGGTAGAAGAGGGTGTGGTCGAATTGGAGGTAGATGTTGAAGCACACCGTTGGGTTTTTCCAGTCGACGGAGACATAGATTGGGTTCTGATGGAGCCAATGACCCCATCCATGTGTGAAGTAGATGACGATTTGGATGGATCAATAGTGGCACGGGTGGCATTGGGTATCAACTTGTACAAAGTGCCAGATTGGGAATAAACCAAATCTAGGTATTGGGCCCGAGCGATGGCCTCTTCCTTAGTAACTACACCACCCATGGCAACGTCACGAGCAATAGGGGGTAACAGTGATTTGGTGAACCATTCCGCCAATAATTGGTAAGGAATGATTGCTTTGATCAACCTTCGTCTTCACCTCCATTCATGAATATGATCGGAGATGTGCACAGAGTTTGTTTGACGAAGGGAGGTCAAAAGTTCGGTACCCGTCTCGTAACAAATGGGTAGTTGGAAGTGCATGAGGAAAGCCATGGCAAAGGAGTTGAACTTTTAAAAAGAACCGCATGGTAGTTCGATATACCACTTGGCTGCCGAACCCGTAAGTGTTCTCTGGAAGAGACACAAACGCACATAATTGTCCATTAAGGAGTTGGATGAACACCATAAATGGAAGGTCATGACATGGTTGTTTGGATCTTCTCCATATTTGTCGTCAAATTTAGGGATATCAGAAGGCAATTTAGCCAGGATCACCGACCAGTAGGGAGAATGTCATATAGGATCATTGGTTAACCAGGATAGGTCTGGGAGATCCAGAGTCGCGAGGAAAGGTAGTTGACAGTTAACCTAAGGATGATATTGGTGTGGCATAGGGACACCAATAGGACCGTAGACTGGATTAGGTGGATAATTGTATCCAGTAGGTCCTCCTGCATATGGTTGTTGTTGACCAGTGTATCCGGGGTTTGAAGGAGGTTGAGGAAAATTGGAATAAGGAGAATAACCTAGTGGGTTTTGAGCATGATGAGTTGGATAATTTTCTTGCCCGGGGGGAGGATAAACATTATGCCCTTGGAGAGGGTAAGAAGTTGATCCAGGAGGCGGGTACACATAAGACACATCGGGAGGATAAACATTTGACCCTTGGGGAGGATAAGGTTGTGATCTCAGAGGACTCCAAGTGGTGTTTGGGACACCCGGATAGGGTTGTCCATAGGATAGTCCGGAAGGAACAAGATTTGAGACTCCTCCTTGTGGGTTAGGATATGAATGCCCCCCAATGTGGGGTGCGGTAGGTGTTACCCCTGAAGGTATGCCCCAGGGTTGTGAAGGGTTTTCGACAGATTGTCCCCCTGCCAGCGGTGGATTAACGACCGTGGGATGACCCGAAAAAGGAGGTTGTCCCCCAGGAGGAACCTGAAAAGTGGGCTATCCCCCGAGATAGGTGGGTTGGCCATAAGATGGTGGTCCTCTAGGAGGGACAGGTACACTAGATAGTGGTTTTCCTCCAGTTGGTTGTGTCTACTTGGCAGGGGTTTTTTTTGTCTGGTGCCAGGATGTCCCATCAAAATTGGGTGGGACATGCAGAGATGTAGGGTTAAAGTTTATAAAAACGGGAGTAGGTATCGAAGTGCCTTGGGTGTGAGTAGGGGTGATGAGTCCAGCGTTAGGGTGGACCTGTTCCGATGTAACAATAGAGTTAATAACTTGATCTATGGGGTGATTGATAGTTTGACCAGATGGTCATGTTTCATCAGTAGGAGGGTCATGAGGATTAAAAGTCGGTCGAATAGACTCGAAATGCTCATAGATATCACGTCCTGATGAAGTTCTCCATATAGAACAAGCAAGTGTGGGATTTGTGTTTACTATAGCGACAGGGTGAACGAGAGTCGTATAGTCATCACCGAAGGTTGGCTCTGTAGATCCCATATATGTTTTGATAAAACCTCTCGTGGGTAATCGTGGTACCTCTTCGTCTATGACGTTACCAAAGGAGTCTAAACGAAGCAACAATGGTTCGAGGGTGGTTCCCAACACAGGTGTAGTGTGAAGGGTGGGATTTTTGGCTGTAATCAAAGCACTTTCTGGATTATCTGACAGAGGAGCAACATCACTCTCAGCATCAGATTGATTTTCTACCTCTCCATGGTAGTTGTCTTTCGGAGAATTAGGATGTAAGGGTTGGTAGCCTTCTAGAGGCAACCCTTGCATCCTACATGATCAACGAAGACCTTTATCGTCTACAGGCTCAATTGTGGAGAATAATAGCACATGCTAAAACTTAGGGACAACTAACGAAAAGAAACAACATTCACTAAAAATCTAGGAATCAAAACCAAGCAAACAAAACTTCTCTCGATGATCGTACTAGTTGGTGATGAAATCCAACATCACGTGATCAAGTCAAGAAGGGGCTAGGATATGGTGGCATAGTTACAATGGTGACATGCTTAACGGACTTTCACCTTGGTGCAAGCTTCCACGCAGTCATTGTGGATTTACCCTCCAAGGAGCCTGAGTGAGTTTGACCAATGTCTACTCCAGGTACAATGAGACTTCCCTACACCGTCACCTTGTGTAAGACCCTAAAGATTATGGCAACTAAAGACACCAATTAATAGTTAGTCCCTGGTCGGGTACAGTCGACAGTCCGATCCGAACGTATGGGCAGGATAACAAGTCCGAAATCAACCCAAGAGGCTTCCACACATAATCGTGGGTATACCTTCAAGTGACCCCCAATATATGATCCGACCACTACAAACAGTTGAACCATGGAGGGATAATCTCCGTAATTCGCCCGGATGCGACCTCGTGTGTAACCCCTGTGTGAGAGGGGGATCCCAAAAAACATATATGACAATTGGATTTTACTCTCCCTAGCTCAGGATGCTAATGTTTGTTTTGAAAACTTTGGAGAGTTGTACTCATAGCCTAATCCAAAGTCTTAATCCTAGTCTAATGTTGGTGGAAGATCCTAAAAATAAAAATGTTCTAGATAATTTTTAATTAGCGTTTGTTTTACAGTTGTTCTTTACTCGAAGGGTGTATGAAAGTGAAACTCGTGGAATGATGACTCAATTCCCAAAAAATGCATACAAGATGATAAGCAATCATTTATTTTCAATGAATGCATATTTAAGGGAGAGAGAAAGAGTTGTTTTCACTATCAAACACTAATAAGGAATGTCCTTAATCAATTTGTTCTCAATCAGATCCAATGTAATGCTAAAACATTTCAAAAATGCCTTCTAATATGCAAACCAATCACTAAGATGTATCTTCGTTGTTTGTATGCGAATGATAATTTATTCAATGCAAAACTCTTATTACTAATTGACCCTTTAGATCAATAAGATTTGGACAAGTGTAAGCAGATTTCACACAAACAACACACCCTCTTGCTATGATTGAAATGAGAAGCAAAAAAAAAGAACAGAAGATAACAAAGAAAATCAAGAATTTCACACAACAAAAATATGCCAAAAAAATGACCTCGACGGACCAAATGAGACGATTCATAGATTTCTGATGTCCTTCAGTAGAGTTTTCGCTCAGTCAGATAAGAGGGAAGAAAGCAGTGGATCGATTCCAAGCTCTCAACAGAAGCAAAAACTCAAAATAAGGAAGGTCACAAAATTTGAACAACAAAGAGCTTATTTCTCAGAAAACAGAGCGTCAAAGGTTAACAGGGAGAAGTATTGAAGCACAAAGAAGTTGAGCAATGAAACAAAACAGAGACTGGACTCCAGAAAAGACAATTTTGGAAAGTGTTTTTTTTTGTTTTTGCAGAGGAAAGGTTGGCGCTCTGGTGCAAGGGGCACCAATGCATTATAACACACTGTCTGAGGCTTTTAGGGAGCGTTGGCGTTGGGCTAACATAGGCACAGGGGTGCCAGGCTTCAAAAACTCAGAAAATTGTCAAAGAAACCAAAAACTCAGTTAAATTTTTGTCAATCAAGATGAATGTGATGGGCTAAGGATCCAATCAGCATGTGCAATTCGACATACGGGGTGAAAAAGGTCTAAAATAACAAAGGGTAAGACAAGGTCTATGAGCAAAAACCAAAACTAAAAGTTTTGATTCGCTCCCCAGTGGAGTCGCCAGTTTCTGTTGAAGGAAAATCTCCCTGCAGACAAGTAGATTTCCTCTTGAGAGCTAGACTCTTAACTCTAAGACAGAAGGGGTGCTTAACGTGGACATTGACATCCTTTTAGATCTAGATAAGTTAATGCGTAAAGAGGAAGGAGAAAAGAAGTACCTTTTACCGGCGTTTGTCCCTGCACAGTCCAAGTTGAGCTCCAATCCTAAACTCCTCGATAATCCATGTAGAAAAACAAAGATACAACTAGCTCCCTACTCTACTGAGATTAGATCGAAAGAGATCTATCTATTTAAGACAAGTTCACGTGAGATCAAATAGAGACTTGAAGGAAACAGGCCAAGCATATTATATTGATGAAAACATAATGTTACTTACAACCATAGATGGAATGTAGCAGCTTCATCAAGTTCTCCTTGTCCAACCCTTGCTCAAAAGCCCCACGATCAGAATGACAATAGCTTCACTGATTATTCTCCTGTATGTTTCCTATCAGATCATAGGTTTCATGCCTCCAATCTCCCCTCTCTTTCACCATGAGAAGGCCTGCTTATATAACCTTTGAGAGGCCCAACCACTTGAGATATCTTTGGGGTAAGTTGAGGATTTTACTCCTTCAGTTAGGGATCTTCCTTGAGATCATGGCTTGACCAAGGATTCAAATCCAACTGCCTTCAGAGATCGAAGGAATCTTTCCCTCATTCTTCTCAACAAAACAATTGTTGCCCAGAATAGATAGCGCTCCTCCAAAATGGACATCAGGGCATTATAGCGCTTCCTAGCAATGTATAGGGGGTTCCATCACTCCACAGAAAGGGTAGACAGAGCGTTATAACACTTCCTGACAGTGTATAGGGGGCACCAATGCTCCTAACAGTGGTATAGGGGAGCGTTCTCTTCTGAAAACTCAATTGTAGTGGTTCTTTCAAATGGAAAGACGTTCATAACTCTGTTAATCCATACCCTTTCCTCCAAATCAAATGTTTGAGGTGTTTCAAGTGTCTTTCCGATGTCGTTATAGGCACGACATAGGCATTATGGCAGTATGATTTTCCTGACACTTGCGACACTTTTGACCAAAATGTGACACTCGCAACACTTGTAATGATGACACTTACGACACTATCGAAGTGAGTAATTTTAATGTGTAACAATTGTGGCTTTGGACAACTGACTGTAACGGAGAGGAAAATGGGGAAAAATATTCTCTGGTGCAGCGACAGGGTAAATTATGGGAGAATGAAAGGTAGAGGTAGTTTTGAGCAAATGGGTACCCGTTGGGTGTGGGGGACAGCTAAGCAAGCTAATGGATAGGTTAGCCTGTAATAAATTGCCAATGGGTCATTTGGAGCATGAGATGGCAAGCGACAATGAATGAAAAATATGATCGGGTGACGTGGAGGGCGTTGATTGGGACATGACAATGTTGAAGAGACTTTTAACAGGTGAAAAAAGAGGGAACGGACTGACAGAGTTATGAGATGTGACCATTAGGAGAAAACGTGGAAAATGATATCATGGGGTGACGGGGTATGTCTGCAATGTCATATACAAAATCATTACAAAGGTGATTGCTACATGTCTTAAGCCAAACCTTCCCTTCATCATCTCCAAGGAACAATCAGGCTATGTAGAAGGAAGACAAATCATGGACAACATCATTCTGGCTCACGAGGTAATCCACTCAATCAAGATGACTAAAACCCCAGGTATGCTTATTAAACACTATCTTTCAAAATCTTTTGATAGAGTTAGCTAGCAGTACCTTCGCTCTATGCTAGAATCTAGCATAGAGCTTCGAAACTGGAATCTATCCCTACCAGCTTCAGAGAGGGATCTCTCTATATGATTTAGATATGTTTTAATTTCTAGATATTAGGCTAGTTAAATAAAATAGGATTGAATGGTTTGTTGTTGTTTTTGTTAAGTTGGCTGAAAGGGTTTTACGCCTCCATTGGGCTATGGGGTCTGTATTATAAATCTAGAAATCTAAACAGAAAATAAGAGATTATTTTCATAGGGCAAGATAATGTATTCGTTGGATTCTTTAGCAATAAAGTGATGAATGGCAGAAAAGATGAGAATATCAATTGAAGCAAAGAAGCATTTCAGAATTTCTTCACTGTAATATCAGAAAGATAAACATTAAGATCTTTCAAAGTCAAAAACAGGGCATACAAAGATAAATCCCGCAACATGCGCTACTTTAAAATATTAGACTAGAAAACAATGTGACAACTGAGCAAGAAGAACATTTAACATAGAAAAGAAAACATCACCAATGAATAACACGCGAGAATCCTGTGAAATGTCCCTTTTCTATTACTGGAAGATCTCTTGATAAAAATTATAGTATTTCTGGCTTACAGGGTGTAAATATCAACCCTCGGTACTTCAAAGTTTGAAGTATTTATAATCAAAATTACATACGATCATGTCATTAAAGATCGGGACGTGGCAAATCTAAATTTAGCTAACTAACTTAACAAGATACAAAAATTTAGGAAACTGTTTGATGATGTGTTGAAACTTCATACTGATTTCTGGGGTAAGTCGTTGGTGAGGCCTCTGCATGATCTCATCTGACTAGATAGTTGACTAGGCTTTGACACCTCATCGCCTACTCGATCAGATTGCAAAGCTCTTCCCATCGAAGGTGACTGGGAACAACGACTTTGAGTAGTCTTCGGTATACTTCATCCATCTCTGTGTACTTGGAAAAAATTGGCTTGACGATGAAAATGTATCGGATCTCATGTTGTATGTTGATGTCTGATTGTAAAGCATCTAAGAATGCCTTGCTTGTGATACTGCCTTGGATTCCTGAGAATTTCAAGCTATCTTTAGCCACAGTGGCTAGTTTCCTTTTATAATCAGCAAGTGTCATTAACTTGTCGTTTATAACTCTTAAACCAGGAAGGTCTTTCTTCTGCAGAGCTTAAATCTTGTTGAAAAATCTCTGCACTCCTATGTCCATAGTTTGGACCTTTTCCTCCAGCTGTAGCATCAGTCCTCTTTTGGTCAGGACCCTCTTGACCTCGAGGATGGTCTATGTCTTATCTTCAATTTTCAACTCCTCTAGCTCCTCTCTGGTTTTTGAATTCAGGAATTTGATGATCTCATTAGCTTCTGTGGGCATCTCTCCTAGTTCTCCCCTTATCTTCTCAATAGCCTGCTTACTTCTTTGCACTAGTTCATTTTGCTCGAACATGATTTGTATCATAGGCCATATTTCATTCATGAACTTGGTGATATCCATCCAAACACTTTCCTTGACCTCAGCAAGTGTTTTGCCTGCCACTGTTTTCTTTTGAAGCTGTCGTAATTCCTGTTTGAGCTTGTCTAACGTTTGTTTCCCCTTGGAGTAGCTAGTTTGATAGGAATATTTGAGTTCCTAAAGGTTCTCAACCTCCTTTCTGAGTCTATTGATCTCTGTCTCTTGAAAATTCATCTCCTCCATGGATTTCACCAGTTCTATGGTTTTCTCCAGGGCTGTCAGTGGAGTTGTTGAAGGAATTTATGTCGCAGATACTGTGCTTACTCCTGTGAGTGGAACTGCACTCAGTGGAATGACTTCCATGGGCTTTGATTGTTCCTTCTCTTTCACTAGATTTTCCAATTCAGCTTCCATCTCCTTCAATTGTGCATTCTGCTCCATGGTCAGCTTGAGCATCTCATCCTTTTCCCCTTTTGTCTCAGCTATCTCCTTTGCATGTGCATCTTCTGTTGGTGGAAATTTCAACTGTTTCCTCAGAGATGCTATATCAACATTTTTCTTTTTAAGCATCTCCTCGACTACTTTCACATTCGAGGGATCATACCCGATCTTGAGGACCAGTTCTT
Source organism: Picea engelmannii (assembly GCA_009831015.1). Classification (NCBI taxonomy): domain Eukaryota; kingdom Viridiplantae; phylum Streptophyta; class Pinopsida; order Pinales; family Pinaceae; genus Picea; species Picea engelmannii. Next base: position 222,222 of record ML779284.1, read on the forward strand.
CCAACGTCTTAATTCTGTTATCTTTTGCAAAGGATGATATCTTTTCTAATTTTAGCTGTGTCTAGACATTGCTCAGGGATACTTGTAGATTAGTGGTAGCAGTAGAAGCATTTGCCAATGTGGAGAAAACCATTTCTCCAGTTTGTCTGTATAGATCCATTTGATCCGCAGGATGCACATCTTTGGTCTGAAACTCGAATGTTGCCCTTTTGTAATCGGTGATTAATTTCGGGTCTGGCACCTGTGCTTGCAGAAACACCATGTGCATTCTACCGTTCTCAGTGTCGAATGCAGACAACAGTCTGTGTTGTGCAGTTGATGTTTGCTTCCAGAACTGAGCATAAGTACTGTTGGTCAGCGTCTGATTTTTATTTTTGATCATATCATACTTATAAAAAACGCTCAACTTTGGCCCTATTCTACTCGACTGTTCTACGGGTAGAGTATCTATGGGCTTCTTGGACGAAACTGTATACATGATTTGCTTGTTTCTTGTGCTAAGAAGTGATCAATCATCCATTGTGGTCGAGGTGGATTGGATTTCCTTTTCTCCAGTCGTGTCAGGTGCATGACTGGTTTTTGGCCTTTTGGTGTGTAACTGGAACTCTTCAGCCGAGACTTCGGCGACGGAAGGCGAAACATATTTCCTGGGTCTTTTCTCCTTGGGATCTTGTGGTGTATTGGTCTGTGTGACGATGACCAAAGGGTCCTGCAGTTCTGTCTCAACCAGAGTGTTTGGCTCCCATTATGTTTGATTGGCGAACTTATCTATCTCTGGCTTGGGTGTATGAACATATGGGATATTCTTATTTTTTATCATCATCTCATAAATTATCCTGCATGGGTCATAGTGCCATGTGAAACTGCCCTGAAACCTCATTTATTTCAATAGTTTGTCTGCTTCCTCCCCGGCGCCTCGGCTATTGCAGATGAAAGACCCAATATGCCCTTTAATTCTAAGTTGTTGCTTCTTTTTCAAAGACACAAAATGTATGTCATCTGAGTTGATCATTTGCCTTATGTACTCTAGGGAAAATATCCTCACGGGTAGATACTTGGGCAACTTGTATGGAGCCAACTTGCATCCATAAACTCTGATATCAGTGTGGTTTTGGTAAATATACCAATCGCCAGTTTTAGCAAGATCTGAGAGGTGTAAGATCCTCTGAATCTCTTCATTTATTCTCGATTCAGATCTGCCACTGAGCATGCTCACCACTGGATGGTATAAATGCTCGATAAACTGTTTGATGCTAAATTTTGTAGAGTTTTGTCTGAGCAGCGAAGTCCACGCTGTTACCGCCTGCGACCTCCCATCCTTGTCCATCTTCTGCATCGAAAAGGAGAATTTTTCCGCTTGAAAGAAAATGAACATGTAAGCCAATATTGAGGAATACCGAAACATGCATTTTGTGGCAAAATTTGAGAATTGCTCATGAATGATGTCCGCCAGGAAAGTGTTGTAGTCGAACTGAGTGGTGGGTCTCTCATCTGTGGAGAAAATGGACAGAAAATCCAATATGGGTTCATCCACCCATTGATCCGAAAAATACCCAAGCAGAGCATAGAGCGACGAGACGACCTGGTTTCCCTTCACTGAGAACAGGGAGGAAGGATACGGGGGATTTGTAGTGGGGAGCTAAGTGGCATGTGGGAGAAAAATCTCGAAAATCTGAGCTCTTTGGGGGAATGATAGTTTCTGGTATAACTCTATGATGACTTCAAGATTGAAAGGTGAGGCAGATTCGAATCTGGGTATCTGCATCATCTGATCAATGGCTTTAGGTGTGAAGAAGAAAAGAGTTTCTCTTAATGAACACACTAAGGATCTTTGGTCGGGGATGTAATGGGCCTGGCATTTGAGGGTGAATTCGGGGAAATGGTGAACCTGGGGGAAAAGATACAGGGGAAGGTTTGACTCCCAGAGCCCAATTTCATCACTCTGGTCCAAGAAAATGTCCTTTAGCCATGACTGTAAATCTGCAAAGTTGAATTCACATCTGGTGTCTACGATTAGATGATCTTTATCAGCCAAATGAATCCTATCGAGATCGACAGGACGTGGGAGGAAAGGATTTTCATCGGCCTCTGTTTTCTTTGATTTTGGCGTCATCACTATAAAAATACCTGCAAGTAAAACAAAAAGTTAGCGGGGATGATTGTGGCTTTGGACAACTGACTGTAACGGAGAGGAAAACGGGGAAAAATATTCTCTGGTGCAACGACAGGGTAAATGATGGGAGAATGAAAGGTAGAGGTAGTTTTGATCAAACGGGTACCCATTGGGCGCAGGGGACAACTCAACAAGCTAACGGATAGGTTAGCCTATAATAAATTGCCAATGGGTCATTTGGAGCGTGAGATGGTAGGCGACAACAAATGACGAATGCAACCGGGTGACGTGGAGGGCGTTGATTGGGACATGACCATGTTGAAGGGACTTGTAACAGGTGAAAAAAGGGGGAACGGACTGACAGAGTTATGATATGTGACCATTAGGGGAAAACGTGGAAAATGATGTCATGGGGTGACGAGGTATGTCAGAAAAGGTAATTGGTAAGTGATGGGATTCTGGACCAACAGATTCTTGCCATGTAGAGAAAAGGGGCCCACCAGAAAAACACTTCATTCTGGACCCCCCCCCCCCCCCCCACCGTTAAAGGTAGAACGATCGGGGGGTCCGGAAAGACTTGTCAATCATATATCTGAGTGCCAGCATCTGAGTCGTTGATCTATGCGCTATGTTTAAACTGTGAGCGCGAAGTCATATGTGCTCCGAAAACTTAGGATAAGTGCATATTGTGGGTTTTCCCAAGCTTTTCCCTGTTTTTATCACCATGGGGGTCAGACACCAACCTTTAAACATCAAACTACCCTATGTTCTAACCTAATTACCTATGACATTTAGCCCAGATTAAACTATTGGACTAAGAAATTACTCTATCCTGGGGTTATTTGACCAAGATTAGGTAGTTTGGTCAAATTTATTCACTAGCTAACCTAGATCACTTGGCTAAGATTAAACAATTTAGCCAAGCTTATTCACTACTCCTATCGACATCAATTTAAAAGGACTTGACCATTCTTAAACTGTATGGACCAAATCATTGTTATTGCATGGGGATCTATTGAATTTCTTGTATGCCCTCTTTTATTCTTTTCTTTTTCTTTTCTTTTCTCTCTTTTCTTTTTCTTTTCTTTTCTTTTCTTTTTCTTTTCTTTCTTTTCTTTTACTTTCTTTTCTTTTCTCAAATTATTTACGGAATGGAAAATCATTTCACAAACAAAACACTAAAGTGATAATATTTTAGTCACCAATTGATCTTATAAATTATAGGGTTATAACAGTGGCTCCACCTAGGGATGGTACTCTCCTTGTGAAGTGCCAAGAATCATGTTACCTGATGTTCTGAAAAAATTTCTCCCTAGTTGCCTTGGTTGTCTGATTTGTTTTATTTTTTGAAATTTTGATGATAATGTTTAGTGGCTTAGGGCCTTCTCTGCGGGCTTCAACCATCTGATCAAAGTTATTCCCTAAAAACTTGTAAGCAAAAAGAAATGTTTTATACAATGGAAAGTTGTGACTGAAGGTTCCTACTAAGGAGGTGAATAGTGCTTCAGCATTCTGCCATTCACAGGTCCTCCTGGCAGATTGGTCCCATCACTATCGTTGAGCAGGAAGGCATTATTTCCTCTGAATGCATGAATTATGTAAGGTCCCTTCCATAGACTGTCGAATTTGATATGCTTTCCCTTATCTTCATTTCGGGCATCCCATCTCAGAACCAGGTCACCTAGCTCAAAGTCATCTTACTTGGTTCTTTTATCAAAGATCTTTTTAATGCTTTCCTGGACAACCTGAGTTTTGTTGTATACTTCTTCTCTGGATTGTTGTAAGTGGATCATCTGGTTTATCCTTCTTTGGGAGTCATTTGGTTCGGCTTGCATCTCTTGCAACAGTTTCATGACAGGAACCCCTAAGGAGGTAGGAAAGACTGCTTCGGTGCCATAGACCAACTGATATGGAGACATACCAATTGACCTTTCGGTGGTCAGTCTGTCGGCCCAAAGTGAAAAAACCAGCTTGTCATGCCATGACTTTTTGTTTTCTTGCAACGTCTTCTTAATAATGTTCACCAGGGTTTTATTGGATGACTCCGCCAGCCCATTTCCCTGAGGGTAATAAGCTGTGGAATGTCCCAAACTGATATGATACTGGTTGCAAAAGTTTATGAGCTTCTTAGACCAGAAAGTAGTTGCATTGTCAGTTATAATCTTTCTTGGACACCCAAAATGAGATAAGATATTATTTTCTAGAAATTTAGTAATAAAAGAATTAGTAGCTTGCCTGCTTGGTATAGCTTCGATCCATTTTGTGAAATAATCCATAGCAGTAAGAATCCACATGTGTTGGCTCGAAGAGGGAGGATGTATTTCCCTGATGAAGTCTAATCCCCATTGCTGGAAACGAGCTTCTACAGAGATTGGTTTCAGGGGCAAAGGAAGGAGCTTCTTTTTGCCCTCGAACACCTGACATTTATGACACGAAGTCACTTTCTAATGCACATCAGTGAATAGTGTAGGCCAATAGAACCCAGCTCTGAGAATTTTATTAGCTATGGTCTTCCAACTCAGATGACCACCATAGTCTCTTGCATGAAAATCCTGCAATACTTTGTCAGCTTCATCCTTTAACAGACAATTCAACAAAATACCTCCAGGATCTTTCCAATATAGATTGCCTTCTAGAATGCAAAACTTTAATGCTTTCAATTTCAAAAACCTAGCTTTAGTTTTGATCAGACCAGGGGGAGCTTGTAAGTTATGCAAAACAAATATCAGGTCTGCATACCATGGAGAGTTCAGAAATACATCTTTTACGTTTGGAGTCGCCTGCTCTCCCTGTTCGTCTACTACAGCTAAGAAATTAATATCAAGAGCATGGAAATTAGAATCAGCCATTAACTTTGCTAGACCTTGACCGTTAATCACTTTAGTAGGCATAATCTCTATATCATACTCCAGAATGATAGCAATCCATTTTCCTCTTCTGCCATCTGGATTGTCCTGGGTTAAAATGTCTTTTACTACTGTGTTCGGAACGTATGCAATGGCGTGGGAATGGAGGATACATACTCTAAAATCCTTTATGGATTTTACCAGGGCAAAAGCTTGTTTCTCCATTATTTTATGATTCAAAGCAGCATCTCTTAAATCTTTACTGAAAAAGGCTATGGGTTGTTCATACCCTTCGTTGTTTTTCTGTAGTAACACTGCTGCAATGGTATGTTCCGAAGCAAAAGAAAAAAGGTAAAAATCTTTGGTGAAGTCAGGACTGATCAAGACTGGAGCCTATGTGAGTGCATGTTTAACTTGTTCAAAAGACTGCTTGGATTCATTGTCCCATTTTATTTTTGTGTCCTTTTTTAACATTTTGGTGATGTTCCTGAGGAAGCTCGGCCAGGTTAGGTATGAATCTTCTCAGGAAGTTTATTTTTCCAATGAAAGATTGTAACTCTTTGATATTCCTTGGGTGTTCCAATTTTTGAATGGATTCTATCCTGCTGGGATCTATCTTAATACCATTCTTAGAGATTATGTGTCACAACAGTTTGCCTTCCTCTAATCCAAAAAGGCTTTTCTTAGGGTTCAAAGAAATCCCAAATTTCCTGCATTTCTAAAACACTCGTCTGAGATGTCGTAAGTGCTCATCATCGGATTGGAAATAAATAGTTACATCGTCCAGATAAATGACAATAAATCTGCCAAGTTCTTCCACAAAAGCAATGTCATCCGCTCTTTGGAAAGTGGCCCCAGCGGTCATCAACCCGAAAGGCATTTTCATGTACATGAAGGTACCCCAAGGTGTTGTGAAGGTTGTTTTCTCTTGGTCATCTGGATGAACGAGAACCTCGTTATAACCTGAGAAACCATCCAGTAAGGAGATTCGACTGGATCCAACTACCTTTTGTAATATGTGGTCCATTTTAGGCAAAGGGTAGTTGTCTTTTAGGGAGACCTTATTCAGATTTCGGAAATCAATGCAGAGCCTGATTTCCCTAGTTTTCTTTCGGGTTGGGACCAGATTTGAAACCCATTTGGAAAATCTTAAGGGAACTATGATTTTAGCATCATACATCTTTTTGATTTCTTTTTCTATCAAGGGAAGTAACTTTGGATTGATTCTCCTAAGTTTCTGTCTGAAAGGTTTTTGATCTTCTTTTATCGAGATCCTATGTTGTATGATACTTGTGTCATAAGATTTTAAATCTTTGTAACCCCAAGCAAACACGTTCGAATATTCATTGAAAAGTTCAATGTATTTAAGTTTTTGCTCAGGGGGTAAAGATTTGGAAAGTTTTACCATCTTGGGTTTCTCTTATGTCCCTATGTTACAGTCTTCAACTTCTTTACCACTGGCTTCGATTTTAGGTTTTTTAGCTACATCATTAAAATCAAATAAGTCTTCTAATGGAACTAAACCCCTAGGTAAAACATTACTCTTCAAATGCAAAACATCAGATTCTATCTCATCTTCACCTAACTCTCCTGAATCTATTTTATTTACACTATCATTTCCAAAATTAGATTTATTCGCATTTTCATCATCATTTTCTAAGTCTATGTTTGTACACTCGAAATCATTTTTACACTGTAGAAAATCTTCAATTTGATCATCATTCCCAAATACCTGCCAGTATTTGATGTTGTCTGGGATAGTCGGTCTGCACTTCACCTTCACTGTGTATGGGCGAGTGGAACGAAAAGGTATCTTGCATGTAGCTATTGACGTTGCTAACCCATCTGCTAAAATGTTTTGTCCCCTGGGCATCACCTGCAAATCAACTTCAGTGAAACATTGAAGGGCATCCAAAACAACATTCCTATAAGCTCTAAGCCTGGGATGTTTTGCTACATACTCACCTTTAATTTCTTTAATAATTAATTCGGAATCTCCTCTTACCATGATTTGTTTGGCACCAACCTTCTTGAGTAGTTTCAGACCGAGCATCAAAGATTCGTACTCGGATATGTTGTTAGTGCATTGAAAATTTAGTTTGTAAGAGTGGTTCTTTGAATACCTGGTTTTGTGATTGTGCAACCAAACTCCCGCTCCAACTCCTTCTTTACTTATAGCTCCATCGAAGTCCATACTCCAAAAATCTGCTGGCAAATATTCACTTATTACATTTTATTTTCTTTCTGCCTTAGTGATTTCATGGCTTTCTTTCAGATTGACAATATCTTCTTCCAGCTGAGCGATTTGTTCTCCCATATCGTCGTCGTTATATAATATGAAGGAGTCTAAATCGGAGTGTGCAGAATATAGAGGATAGTTGTGTGGTTTTTCCTGGCTGCTGACCATGTATTTCATCAGCGTCTCTCTGTACAGTCTTCTCTATTGCCCGAAAACTGGGATGGTGGCATATGACATATCCAACTGCAAAGTACCTTTCAATTTGCCCCCCCAAGACCTAGACAGCAACATACCATATTTCGGGGGAATGTCTGCGACCACAACATCCATAACCATGTTTTTTGTTGGAATCTAGACCAAAGTGATACATAAGTCCTTGATCAACCTGATGCATATGACTTTGCTTGAGTCAAAGGAGTGTAAATCCTTATAGGGTCGGGTGACCTCGAGTCCCAGTTTTTCCATTACTGCTTTAGGCATCAAGTTGTGGGAAGCGCCAGAATCTAACATAGCATTGTGCAGAATCATATCATGTATATTAAGGCTGATGTAAAAAGGAGCGACAACACCAGTGTCATTCTGACCATCAACTTCAGGGCCAAAAAGGAGTTCAAGTTGATTGTCAGTAAGATTTACTTTGTCTGAATGATTAGTTGATCCAACGGTCAAGGCTTTCATACTTATCTCTAGCTCAATGCTCAACACTTTGATCACCTATGATTGACAAGCATTCTTACTCATCAACTCGGAAAGGGGAATGGGAATCTTCACTTTGTCTAATTCCCCTTCAAGGCTGAAAGGAGTAGATGTTCTGATTTGGCTCAGCAATTCTGATCTGTTTACCATAGCTTTTTGAGTGGAAGTTTTTGGTTGATTGGTGGATGAAACCTCAGTTAGTGTTGGTCTTTGTAAAATGGTGGGGTTTCCCTTTTTTAGAGGTTCAACATTACCTTTCTCAGGGATTTTCTTGGTAGGAGGATCCGAAGTTTTCTTGGTTTCAATTGTCTTCTTCATTTCGGTTACCTTTTTTGTGGAATTTTCATCCATCTTTTTGCTTCGCAGATTGTACTTCCTGTGTACCTCAAAAATGGCATTTTCAAATGCCTGCTCTTCTGCGTCTGTCTCCTTTGTTTCTTCACTCAACTGTGTTTGAGAAATAAGAAAAAGTTCTTTCTCTTCCTGAGTAAGGAAAATGGCTTCGTTGTCGTGAATACCCATGAGGTTTATATGAGTGTCATCTAGTTCTTCAACTATCTCTTCACCTTCATCGGCATAATTTTCCTGCAGGGGTGGTTTGATCTATTGATCAAGACCCCTCTGTTCTCTTTGATCCCTAGGATCTCTCTGCCTGATTTGAGGAGGATTTCTTATGAATTTGTGGAGCAGGTTGGTTTTCTTTAGGAGGGTTTATTTCGGCTATAGTAAGTCTCTCCATCATCCTTTCCATTGCTCTAGCTAAAGAATCCAATTTGGTGTCGGAAAAGGATGTGGAAGGTTCTTCTTTGATCGTGACTCTCCTTTCCATCCTCTGTTGTGCCCTCCTGGCCAAAAGGTTCGCCTCTACACTTATTGCGCTTTTCTGCATGTCCTCCAGGGTGGTGGAGTTTCTCTCCCTTAACTGATATGACATATCAGCATCGAAACCATTAGGGAATTTTATCAATGCCAAACCTTGTGGGGGTTTAATATCGGCTGGAATCGCATTGTAAAGATTGTTGAAGCGGATATAGTAGTCATGTACTGTCTCACCTTGATTCCTTCATAAAACTTCTGTGAAATGTTGCAAGGTCAACTACTGAAGCGACACGTAAGGCTTTGTACCATTTCTTAACGTCACCCGCTAGACTCTGTGCAAACAATCTCATTTGAACGTCAGCTTCATCCACTTCCTGCAAGTCAAAATAGTCATTCATTTTATCAACGTGTTGTGTGTTTAAGGGCCCAGTATCGTCGAATTGTGGAAGTCTCGTTTGGTAGTCCTGGGGCATAGCATGTAGAAGTGTGACCAACACCAAGGGAGCATATATAGCTGCCATGATAGGTGGGGGAAACTAGACAGCAACCTAGGTGATAAGTGGGGTGTGGACAGAAAATGAGGAGGATGAGGGACTAGCTGGTACGGTGTGAGCGGTTTGAGGTTTTGCAGTGGGAGATAGTATTTCAGGGGTCTGGGGTTGCAGGATGGTTCAATCTAAAACTATTTCACTTGCAAGGCTATTAGATTTAGTTCTAACCAGGCTTTGTTCAAAAGTGGTGTCAAAGACGAGATTCTAAAAGGCAACAAGTTTCTCTGGAAGAGAAGAGGATCTGTGAAGGGGATTATGACTCCCTGAGCCTTTCGCAACAGACTTCTTTCTGAGTAATTGTTCTGGATTATCGGTCCTCACTGCAGGTTCTGGGTCTGGGTGAGATCGAGTGTAAGCTCTTTTAGGAGCCAGATTTTTAATTTTAATATATATATATATTAGTTTTATGAGTCCGAAAATACTATATACAATCTTTTAACAACCTCTAAACATTATTTCTTTCTCGGATTTATAATTTGTTTAGAAACAAAATTTTCTTCTAGGGAAAAAGAAAACGTGGGGTTGAAAGTCTGTTCTTCCCCAGTGGAGTTGCCACTATGTTATCTCTCTGTAAATTTCCATAGGTTGTCAGGGAAGAAGAAATTTACCAGAGGTAACTTTATCCAACCACTTTGAAACTGGAATCTAGCCCTACCAGCTTCAGAGAGGGATCTCTCTATATGATTTAGATATGTTTTAATTTCTAGATATTAGGCTAGTTAAATAAAATAGGATTGAATGGTTTGTTGTTGTTTTTGTTAAGTTGGCTGAAAGGGTTTTACGCCTCCATTGGGCTATGGGGTCTGTATTATAAATATAGAAATCTAAACAGAAAATAAAAGATTATTTTCACAGGAAAAGATAATGCATTCGTTGGATTCTTTAGCAATAAAGTGATGAATGGAAGAAAAGATTAGAATATCAATTAAAGAAAAGAAGCATTTAATAATTTCTTCACTGTAATATCAGAAAGATAAACATTAAGATCTTTCAAAGCCGAAAACAGGGTATACAAAGATAAATCCCGCAACATGCGCTACTTTAAAAGATTAGACTAAAAAACAATGTGACAATTGAGCAAGAAGAACATTTAACATAGAAAAGAAAACATCACCAATGAATAACACGCGAGAATCCTGTGAAACGTCCCTTTTGTATTACTGGAAGATCTCTTGATAAAAATTACAGTCTTTCTGGCTTACAGGGCATAAAGATCAACCCTCGATACTTCAAAGTTTGAAGTATTTATAATCAAAATTACATATGATCCTGTCATTATAGATAAGGAGGTGGCAAATTTAAAGTTAGCTAACTAACTTAACAAGATACAAAAATTTAGGAAACTGTTTGATGATGTGTTGAAACTTCATGTTGATTTCTGGGGTAAGTCGTTGGTGAGGCCTCTACACGACCTCGTCTGACTGGATATCTAACTAGGCTTTGACACTTCATCACCTACTCGATTAGATTGCAAAGCTCTTCCCATCGAAGGTGACTGGGAACGACGACTTTGAGTAGTCTTCGGTATACTTCGTCCATCTCTGTGTACTTGGCAAAAGGCTTAACGATGAAAATGTATCAGATCTCATGTTGTATGTTGATGTCTGATTGTAAAGCATCTAAGAATGCCTTGCCTGTGATACTGCCTTGGATTCTTGAGAATTTCGAGCTATCTTTAGCCACAGTGGCTAGTTTCCTTTTATAATCAACAAGTGTCATTAACTTGTCGTTTATAACTCTTAAACCAGGAAGGCCTTTCTTCTACAAAGCTTCAATCTTGCTGAAAAATCTCTGCACTCCTATGTCCATAGTTTGGACCTTTTGCTCCAACTATAGCATCAGTCCTCTTTTGGTCAGGACCCTCTTGACCTTGAGGATGGTCTCTGTCCTATCTTCAATTTTAAACTCCTCTAGCTCCTCTCTGGTTTTTGAATTCAGGAATTTGATGATCTCAGTAGCTTATGTGGGCATCTCTCCCAGTTCTCCCCTTATCTTCTCAATAGCCTGCTTACTTCTCTGCACTAGTTCATTTTGCTCGAACATGATTTGTATCATAGGCCATATTTCATTCATGGACTTGGTGATATCCATCCAAACACTTTCCTCGACCTCAGCAAGTGTTTTGCCTGCCACTATTTTCTTTTGAAGCTGTTGTAATTCTTGTAATTCACATATGGTGTCTACGATTAGATGATATTTATCATCAAAATGAATACTGTCGAGATCGATAGGAGGAGGGAGGAAAGGATTTTCCTCGGCCTCTGTTTTCTTTGATTTTGGCGCCATCACTATAAAAATACCTGCAAGTAAAACAAAAAGTTAGCGGGGATGACTGTGGCTTTGGAAAACTGACTGTAACAGAGATGAAAACGGGGAAAAATATTCTCTAGTGCGGCGACAGGGTAAATGATGGGAGAATGAAAGGTAGAGGTAGTTTTGAGCAAACGAGTACCCGTTGGGCACGGTGGATAGCTCAACAAGCTAACGGATAGGTTAGCCTGTAATAAATTGTCAACGGGTCATTTGGAGCGTGAGATGGCAGGAGACAATGAATGACGAATATGATCGGGTGATGTGGAGGGCGTTGATTGGGACATGACCATGTTGAAGGGACTTGTAGCAGGTGAAAAAAGGGGGAACGGACTGACAAAATTATGAGATGTGACCATTAGGGGAAAACGTGGAAAATGATGTCATGGGGTGACAAGGTATGTCAAAAAAGGTAAGTGGTAAGTGATGGGATTCTGGACCAAAATATTCTTGTCGCGTAGAGAAAAGGGGCCCGCCAGAAAAACACTTCATTCCAGACCCCCCCTCCACCGTTAAAAACAGTCCGGTTGGGGGGGTCCGAAAAACACCAACAACCGTGCATCTGCGCGCCTGCCGATGGACCATAGATCTGTGTGTTATATTTAACCAACATTACAGGACCCCCCCCCCCAACCATTAAAACCAGAACGGTCTCGAGGGTCCGGAATCAAATCTAAGCCATGGATCTAGGCGTTGGTGCCTCAGCCGTTCAGATGTGTGCCTTTGTTATCTATGATTTCGGACCCCCCCCCCCCCACCGTTAAAGGTAGAACGATCGGGGGGGTGTCTGGAAAGACTTGTCAACCGTAGATCTGAGCGCCAGCATCTGAGTCATTCATCTGTGCGCTATGTTTAAACTGTGAGCGCGAAGTCATATGTGCTCCAAAAACTTAGGATAAGTGCATATTGTGGGTTTTCCCAAGCTTTTCCCTGTTTTTATCACCATGGGGGTCAGACATAAACCTTTAAACATCAAAGATATGGTTCAACATTGATCATCATGCTATTTTTATTGAGATAAAGCAAACTACCCTATGTTCTAACCTAATTACCTATGATATTTAGCCCAGATTAAATTGTTGGACTAAGAAATTACTCTATCCTGGGGTTATTTCACCAAGATTAGGCAATATGGTCAAATTTATTCACTAGCTAACCTAAATCACTTGGCTAAGATTAAACAGTTTAGCCAAGCTTATTCACTACTCCTATTGACATCAATTTAAAAGGACTTGGCCATGCTTAAACTATATGGACCAAATCATTGTTATTGCATGGGGCTCTATTGAATTTCTTGTATGCCCTCTTTTATTCTTTTTTTTTTCCTTTTCTTTTCTCTCTTTTCTTTTTCTTTCCTTTTCTTTTCTTTTTCTTTTCTTTCTTTTCTTTTTCTTTCTTTTCTTTTCTCAAATTATTTACAGAATGGAAAATCATTTGACAAACAAAACACTAAAGTGATAATATTTCAGTCACCAATTGATCCTATAAATTATAGGGTTATAACACTCTGAAGGCCTTTTTACAATAACTAGGGATGCCAAAAACCCTAGACATCCAAATACCTAACCCTAGGAGATGAAGTGCCAAAAGTCATGTGGGCCACGTTTGGGTAAGTTAGTACATCAACTTCCCGGGGTCGTAACTTTTGCATACGATCTCTGTTTTAGGCACATGATAGCCCGTTGGAAAGGTATCGTCGAGGAGATTCATTTTGGGGGTAATGTCAAAGGAAGTTCCATATTTATCCCCATTTTCCCAAAAATGTCGTTTAGGGCCTCAAAATGGCCTTGGAAGTTAAAAACTGCTAAAAATAGTAAATTACCAAAATTGCCAGAAAATTGTTTTGAGCCAGATGGAAAAAGTGGGTGGCCACCGATATCCACCTAGATCAATCCTACCTCCTTAGGAAGAAATGGTCTCCATTGCGTTGAGTGCCCGGGGGAGAGGGAAAAGTGTTTGTTGAATCTACATCTTGATGAGTTGCTTTCCTTGTTGGAGAAGTTGTGTTGCTTAGCTTGTTGAAGGTTGTCACAAACATGTGGCTGGAAGGGTTGGACCTTTTTAACCAGTATGGATACATGAGATTCTTGTGTGCAGAAGGAATATTTGTGCTTTTCTGTAACTTTGTCGACCTGCTTCTGTTGGATAGAAGGTGCTTGGGGCGAGGCTGTAGTGGTTGCAGTGTCCTTTTGTTCCCCTTTTGAACAGATTGTGAAGAAGTTGAATTTTGCAATATGAGATACTACCTTGCGGCACTGTTTAGGTGGAACAATAGTTGGAACTACCTCTAGTATTCTATAAATATGACCCCCTAAAGTAACAATGACACTACGGGGTTGAGACTCATAAACAACATGGCATCTCCACATATATGGTTGGCCCAAGAGGACATCATAGACATCCAGTGGGGAAACATCACATAATACCTCATCCTTTAAGGGTTGGATGTCGTATGACAATCGACACTATTGGATAACATGGAGATCTCATTCTTGGTGAAGCCACCCGATGTTGTATGGTTGCAGGTGTGGTGTTGTCAACAATCCCAACTGTTTTACGACCTCTGCTAAGATGAGGTTCTTTTGGCTTCCTCTATCAACAATAAAATGCAGCGGGGTCCCCTTCATCGACATCTATGAATGAAAAAGGAGCTCCCCCTCTTCAGGATCTGTTGGTTCTTCTGGTTGAATTGTTGTGATCGCGACAATAGCAGTGGGGTCTACGTCAATGATCTGTCCTTTACCAGTATTTTCAGAATCAGATTATGAATCAGGGTTCGTCTCCTTGTCTTTGATCTCGGCCACCAATGACTTTTTTTAGCAACATTCATCGGTGTTGTGCCAGGGGATTTTGTGGAAATCACACCATTTTTCGGTGTCCTTCTTTGTCTTCTCGTGACCCTTCTTTCCCTGTGGCTTGGACTTGTTTTCGGGAGACTGTTTGTTAGGGTCATCTTTGTCATACTTTGGTTGTTGCGGATTTGCAGACCTGAACTCCCATTTGTTCTAGTGCTTAAATTTCTGCTCAATTTTAACAACATATCAATAAGCAGCACTGAGTGATGAGATGTCCAGAAAATTCATTTCAGTTTGGATGTATCTATGAAGAGTCCCACGGTATTTGAGAACCAAATTTCGCTCGGAGTATTTGATACCCAACTTGGTGCGTAGGGTATGGAAGGTATTGGTGAAATCTGGCATTGCTTGGCCCCTCTCTTTTTGCAGTGTGGTCCATCTCATGTATTGATCCTCATCATTGCAAACAGGGTAATACTATTCCTTTACCGCATCCACAAAAAAATCCCAAGTGGGCTCGACCCCATATATTCCAGACTCCTCTATGGAACTCTGCTCCCAGTAAGTTTTCCACCAATGTTTGACATGGGGGAGAGATATAAGGAGTGCAAAGTTGATCTTTTCTCTGTTGAAAAAATTGTGAACAGAGAAATAACCTTCGAGCAGATTTAACCATTTGTCTAGGGATTTTGCATCTATATGTCCTTCAAATACATGAATATCAAAATTAACCTGTACCTTGAAAGGCGAGGTGCCTCCAAAGTGGTCGCTTGATGAATATGTGCCTACTACTATTGGCAAACGTTGAAGGATGTAGGAAAAATTCTCCATCATTTTGTTCCTCTGTTGCGTGAGAGCTTGCTCAAGCAACAGATTGATACGAGAGTTTGCTCCGTCATTTTTCTTATCTTCCTCCATTAAGGGTTTATTGGGTGTGCGAGAGAGATTTTCCTCAAGAGAGATAAGATCTAGACCCAACTTGC
Organism: Picea engelmannii; assembly: GCA_009831015.1. Classification (NCBI taxonomy): domain Eukaryota; kingdom Viridiplantae; phylum Streptophyta; class Pinopsida; order Pinales; family Pinaceae; genus Picea; species Picea engelmannii. The sequence continues at coordinate 237,574 of ML779284.1, forward strand.
TATACTCGGACCTTGTCGAGGACATGCACTGAAAAAAATGATCAAGAACAACCTGCTCTGATACCACTGACCTGGATTATTTTCGGCACGAAATGAGAGCAGATATATAAAACATAAATATTTAGAGATATTGCAAGAGAGACAACAATATAATAGAGATATATTGGAAGTATAACAAGAGTCACATATATACAGTAATACGCGATTTCTATTAATGAAAAAATGTACAGAGACTGTAAAAATACAGAGTGAAAGACTCGCTAGAATGGTGGCAGCTTATCTCTGAGAAGAGATGTGACGGCTACTTGCATTCGCAAGAATATGATTACAATGAGGCTCTGAAGGCATTTTTATAATAAACAAGAATTCCAAAAACCCTAGACATCCAAAAACCTAACCCTAGGAGATGAAGCGCCAAAAGTCATGTGGGCCATGTTTGGGTAAGTTAATACATCAACTTCTCGGGGTCATAACTTTTGCATACGATCTCTGTTTTACGCGCATGATAGCCCGTTGGAAAGGTATCATAAAGGAGATTCATTTTGGGGGAAATATTGAAGGAAGTTCCATATTTCTCCCTGTTTTCCCAAAAACGTCTTTTAGGGCCTCAAAATGGCCCCAAAAGTTAAAAACTGCTAAAAATAGTAAATTACCAAAATTGCCAGAAAATTGTTTTGAGCTAGTTGGAAAAAGTGGGTGGCCACCAATATCCACCTGGATCACCTAAGTTCTTGGTTCACCCAATGAAATTTTTGCATGTTCTCTCCAAGGTGTGCACAATAGGTCTGACAATGACTTTCATCACACATCAAACCAACCAAGTCTACCTCTATGATCAACTCTACAACAAGTTCTGCAATGAAATTTGCGATGAGTTCTGAGATCACCCACACTGTCCAAGTGTTTTGTCTTACCACAAAATTTTCTCTTGGTCTATACAAGGTGTGCACCCAAACCAACCTTCCACTACACTGTTAACTCAACCTCAGTTGTAAGTCTAATGTAAAGTATGTGATGAACCAGTTCACTCCATCGAATGGTTCACCAAATCTACGAACATTACCACAAAATTTGCAACAAACAACCCCCTCAACAAGTGCAACCCATCACAACTGTTCTAACTTCAAGAGTGGTGAAGAGAACCAAATTGCTCTGATAACCCCTGGCATGCCCCCACAACATGCCTAGTCGAATATTGTGATCGTGCACCTCTGGAGGGTGTGTGACACTGCGACGTTTCTCACTTGTTTGCTTCGCAACACCAAGGATACTTTGTCTGAACTACGCTTCTTCACCTAGAGAATACCCATACTCTATTCTAGGTTATATGTGAGTCACACTCCTACTCAAGTACAACTCATGTATACTTAGAAATATGTTAACATTTTAACACTTAGTCATATATAAGCATACATCCATGAACATGAGAAGCCAACAGAACAACAAGAAAAACAATGAAAGACATACATAGAAATAGTGTGGGCGACATGAACCATGCCTAACACATGACTAAGTCTTTGTTATTGTGAAATGGTTACAATATGACAACTACCACCTTAGTTTACAACCTGGGTAGAGTGAAACAACTTGCCTCACCTCACCAAGACACTCGTACATATATTCGTCACCAAGACTCTCTGTCACAATCGTCTCCGCAACATCTTATGGTGCACCTCAGACGTGCCCTCAATCATAGACTTTATGTCTCTTCATTTCAACAAACATCACAGATTTTGGTTCTGCCTCACACATGTCTCCAATAGACCTGCATTTCTAGACTTCCCCAAAATTGACCCAAAATAAGCTCACCCAACTCTGTCCATTGAATCCGCCTCAAGGTAAAACAAGTCCTCCCATGTGGAGCAAATTGGCTCCTTGAAGGAGCTTGCCCCTCTTCATCTAAGCCTACCTCAAAACCACAAATCTCTTCTTTCTCTCCTCTAAGATTCCCTCCTTTGGTTGTGCACCCTTGTGCCTTTATACTCATTGATCTCTGCCAATTGTTACGTCTCTATGCCCATGGGTGAGTGGACCCATCAATTTACTAAGTCGTGACCCTTCACAAAGCTGGGTTGACTTTGTTATCGCACAAGTTGTGGGTTGGCCAAAGCCTGACCCAAACCACAAGATGGAGATAACTAAGAGAACACCTACCCACTGTCACCTTAGATAGGTGTTCCCTTCACTTTAGAGGTGAAGTGGTCACCTCAAGGGGGGAATCCTGGGTAACCCTAGGGGTAAATGAGATGGAAAGTGATATGTATTAATGGATTCCCCTGTAGGTCAAGTTGTTATGTGGAATATGGCTTTGATGACTCATCTCGAGAGTGGTTTAAGGTTTCCAAGTCTTTGGGTACCTGCTAAGAGTGTTTTTACCTACCTGAGACATAAGGAAAGCCAAGTATGCATGTAATATGTTAGGTGGAAAAGCAAGTTAATATCATTGTCCCTAATTGCAACAACAATCAGTGATATATATCAGCAATAAAAATATAATAATAGCTTCAAATTGAATGTTAGAAGTATAGTTAGATAAGCAATAGACAAGCTAGGAAAGACTAGTTTAACTCAAGAGTGAAATAGTAAGACTTTAGCATAAAAGTAAGGCATGTCATAAACAAGTTACAACAATGATAATTATCATCCTTATGTCTATAGAAATTGGGTTGTTACAACAAAGAAATCATCCCCCAAAACATGCTAAGAATCCACCCAAAAAAGTGTGTTAAGGTTAGTATATTATGTATTTTGACAGTTGGTTTGCGAGTTATTAAGAAGTTTGTATTAGGGTTTCTAAGGCCCTAATGGCTGAATATTAAATTTTGTAGCATTGGCCAGAATTACTCCAAGTAACAAGACGCCCTAGTGGCTCAAAGGTTCCCTAGGCACAAAGATCACTTTCCAATTTAGACAATCTCAAAATTCCAAAATTTCGCGTTTACCAATGCAAGATTTTATTTCTCCAATGAAATTGAACTAGTGCCTTTAACTATTGGGTAAATGGAGTCTCTTGATCAAACAAGTTGGTTGAGTTACTTCCTTGGGGGTGTAATCCCTTTTACTCCCCAAGGCAAACCATAACCAACAAGAAAAACCTAAGAGGGTGTAAACTCTTTTACTCCTCCTAGTATCCTTTGCACAATAGATTATTCCAAACAATAAAAATGGACTTGGAGAGGGGTCGTATGCCCTTATAATCCCCAAGATATCATCACATTAATCTTACAACCAAGAAGGGAGAACAATAACCATGAAACCCTTCCCAAGTTGGAGCATTAACAAGATGAAACCTTAATTCACCAAGCAAATTTCACCATAAGCAAGAAAAAATCCTCCAAGAGAGATAGCACATCATCCATCCATACAATAGAAAAGAGAAACCATAACAAGTTCACGAGAGAGAAGAGATTTCCCAAAGAGTGTGCAAATTTCAGCTAGGAGTCTTCTCCACCATGGGAGAGTTATGTTCAAATGTGATACAAATGATCTATATTTATACAAAAAGTCTTAGAGAGAGTTTGTCCACATAATTTTAGGGTAAACCACAAGATAGGGGTCAACATCCCTAATCTTTCCCCTTTACACGAGTAATACTAAAAAAATTAACTAAATTTTGAATTTGCACAAGGAAAACCCTAAATAGGTGACGTCAACCTCCTTTGAGGCCACGTTTTGGCACTTAGGATAAGTCGTTAGGCTTGGAGAAGGGTGCACTAGGCTTCCAAAATCCATGTGTCCTCAATCCTTGCCTTTTCATCTTGTCTCAAGACCTCCTTCCTCTAAATCATGTCATGTGTCCTCATCACCACCTCAAGCATGACGTCAAGACCCTTAGGGTGATATTTTAGGCCTCCAAAGCAAATTGTTTGGCTTGTGAGGGCATGGTGAGGTTGTCCAAGGTGTCTTCTAGGCCTCCAAAGTGTAAATTCTAACCTTGTACAATATATATTGCAAACAGATATTTAGAAAAGAACAGAAAATATACAATGGCAAATACAAACATTACACAGAGATTTTTCCCCTGGAAACCCAAACCGAGAAAACCAGCATATTCTATATTCATTCATTGTGTTATAATGTTTACAATACAAAATACATATAGGAGCCAGCGGCATCCAAAACCCTAACCCAATGACCTGGATTAGTCAAAAAACCCTAATTCCTTAATCGGAAATAGAAAACCATCGTCCAAGAAACCATGTGCCGAAAAACCACCTAAATATAATGCGGTCCCGAAAATGTGGTCCCGACAAAAAAAAAATTCAAGGGCGCTGCCCCCAAACCCCTGCACACCCAGCGCAGACGCTCAGACACTAATACTCGTGCAAAGAATATAACACATACCCAACATTCTCCCACTTGTTGTTTTCTTTGCACATAGGGGGTTACAGGGTTACATAGTCAACAATCCAGGGCAGCAATGCCCATGGATCCTCTACACCAAGAGAACTTTTAAGTCCTCACAGATTTTGTTAATGAATCTGCAACATTCTTCAAAGTGTCCACCTTCATCAGTGATACTTTCTTTTCTTCTATCTTGTCTCTCACAAAGTGATATTGAACATCAATGTGCTTTGTCTTTGAATGATAAGCAGGGTTCTTCACCAGAAAAATTGCACTCTAACTGTCACACTCTATCCTTACAGCTTGTTGTACCAACCCAATACCTGAACACAATATTTGTAACCATATTTATTCCTTACTTGCATGAGTTGTTGCCATATATTCAGATTCTATAGTCGAAAGTCCCACTACAGACTGTCTTTTTCTCATCCAACTTATTGCTCCTCCAAACAGGTTAAACACATACCCGCTTGTAGATTTCCTACGATCCAAATCCCCAACCCAGTCTACATCCACAATACCATGTATATCGACCACTCTGTCCAATCCCGGTCTTCCTTCGTAGCACAATCCATAGCTAGCAGTGCCACGCAAATACCTGAAAACCCTTTTTACTGTTGTCCAATGCTCCTTCCCTGGTTATGACATATACCTGCTCAAAACTCCCACTGCATGTGAAATGTCCAATCTAGTACAGACCATTGCATACATCAAACTGCCAACTGCACTCGCATATGGAACATGAGACATGTCCTCCTCTTCTTCATGTGTCTTGGGACACTGATCTACA
>ML779284.1:245345-256690 GCA_009831015.1 Picea engelmannii
TCAAATGCTCTGCCACCGAGTCTCCATCTCTCATCCTCAAGTTATACAGCTTCTTTCTCAGGAATAGTTTATTTACCAGGGACTTAGACTGATACAACTTCCCCAACTTTTCCCATAAATCCTTGGTTGTAGCTTCCTCTGACGCATTCAGTAATACTGAATCGGAGAGACACAGTCGAATTGTGCTCTTTGCCTTCCGATCCATCTTTTTCCAGTCATCTGCAGAAGTTCCTGTAGGTGCAGTACTTGGATCTACCGTGATCCATTGATCTCTGTCCACCAAAAGATCTTCCATCTTGAGCTTCCACAGCTCAAAGCTTTTCCCATTAAACTTCTCGATCTCCATCTTCGAATTGCTTGTCATTTCTTTTCACCTGAAAAATAGTACCACAGATCTCCCACTGTAACAAGGCTTATCACAGTCCCGAGCCAAACCTTTGACCACAAAGGCATCCCCCTGAAGCCAATAAAACTCTGATACCAAATGTAAATTCTAACCTTGTACAATATCTACTGCAAACAGATATTTAGAAAAGAACAGAAAAGATACAATGGAAAATGCAAACATTACACAGAGATTTTTCCCCTGGAAACCCAAACCGGGAAAACCAGCATATTCTATATTCATTCATTGTGTTACAATGTTTACAATACAAAATACATATAGGAGCCAGCGGCATCCAAAACCCTAACCCAATGACCTGGATTAGTCAAAAAACCCTAATTCCTTAACCGAAAATAGAAAACCATCGGCCAAGAAACCATGTGCCGAAAAACCACCTAAATATAACACATACCCAACACAAAGCATGTGGTCTTCATATGGTATGTGGGCCCCTGGCATCCAATCTATGGACTTCTTGCCCCATGCAAGCCCAATATAGGCTTGTTCTCCCAAAACTAGCCATCAAGCAAGGTCCTGCAAAACAAATAGGTTATGCCCTCCAAAGATCTCAAGTCAAAAATATCATGAAAAGTGTAAACCACATCTAATAAGCAAGGCACCTAAACATGTGCATCAAAACTACATCATCAAATCAAACAAGTGCTCAAAGACCCTATACAATTGACGAAGTTTAAGTATGGGAGGAGTGTAGGAGATGTTATTGGGTAAACCAAAACCCTCAAGTAGGAGATGCTCCCAAGGATTCCTCTTCAAGGTCATGCAGTGGATGATGAGGTGGATAGGGGATTAGATTTCATAGGTCTATGAGTTTCATGACATACAAGGGCTCACATTGTCTCATTTATGGGTGCCTTTGTAAAGGGTGTGTTGCACCTTCATCTTGAATGTAACCTTTTTTCAATCCTGTTTATTGCCATTTATTAATTAATTAATGATCCAAACACATGTGCACTCCCAATAGTGAATCGATTAGCTTTGGGGGAAGTAACACAGTGTCACTTGAAATAAGAGGTCCACAAAGTGCCATAGGGGTAACCATATAAAGCATTATAATGCACTTGTGTTAGTCTTACATTCAAGCGGGATATTTATTATGTGTTTGATATTTTGCAGGTCTTCAATTATTTTAAGAGAAGTGGTTCATCATTCTCAAGACTTGTTTGGACTCGCATAGAGAAGGTTTATATTCAAGGATTTTATCTTTTTCTAGCCACCATCCCTCTGGGCCTTCAACTCCTTTGTCCCATGAAATGAGGTACATGCCCTTCTTGGGTCACTAAAGTAAAAGGGCCTAGAAGAGGGTAATGTGATGGGAATGTAATGAGTGGAAAGTGATAAGTATGGTCAGGAATGGTATGATGACCCCTCAATAGACCCCTAGCTTCAACCCTTCCCCAAAAGTTGGCCACTTACTAGGAAATCAATGACACTCACCAAGTTGAAACAAGGTAAAAATTATAATGTCCAAGCAATGATTCTATAATCAAAAGCAACTTCAATACAAGATGCTTAAATTCCCCAAATATTAGGGTGATTACCTTCCACAATACATGACTTATACCGCATGGAGTAAGACCCAGGTGCCTTCCAGAAGCTAGTTGGTGTGGTGGATGCTCTGACGATGGATCCAAATGTGGTCTCTCGATACTCCATGTATGCAACCTGAGGGCCTCGAGACATCGCCTCCTTAGTTATCTGTAAAAGTTGGGGACAACATCTGGCTTCTACTTGGGGACTTGTGCTTGTCATAGAGTGAATGAGAAATGTAGCATCTCCTGGTGGACTTGTGCCTACATAGAAACAAAATACTATAAAATCTAGGGTGGTTCTATCACCCTTCATCCATATAATCAAAAACCAAAATGACAACTAATCTAGAAAATAATGTTTTTAGCATTTTTCATATATATGATGTAAATCAATGATGCAAGTAGAGAAAAATGAAAAATCAGGAATGGAATGCAATTAAAATAACATGACTAATCAGTATGCAAATGCAAGAAATCAAAATGACTTACCTACTTACTTGGGGCCTCAGGGCCCTGAAGAATCAAGTCTTGCAGCTGTCGGGTGAAGTCATATAGCCAGTGCAACAAGATGGTTATCTCGTCAAAGTATCTCCCCCTCTGCTTAATTATGTAATACAACAAAGATAATTCAAGCACATAATGATCATGAGCATAAATAGAAATATAATCATTCATGAAATGAAACTCATGGAAATGGGTGGGAGGGAGGAAATCATTTTGAAAAGAGAATCCATAAACTCGATCATCCTCGAAGTCCTTCCTGAAGGGGTAGCCACAAGCTTGATCAATCCATCTCTATAGAGGACTACCATGTATAAATGATGGCTCATCTTCATATTTACTCAAAGAAACATTGTTGATTGAAAACTAAGAGGAGATGAGAGATCAAAAGAAAAGTACATGACCACCCAAAGAGGAAGATAGGATATAAGGGACTGCCTCGGGTTTAGAGAAAAACTCTTCTTCCATTCTTAGAACATGTTTCTTCTTCTTTATCTGTAAATATATGCCCAAGGTATCAATGTGATAACACTTCCATTTGGTAGGTTGAGGCTCGAGTTGCTCTAGGCTGACCATGGTCTGGTGTCCATAAAAATCTGAGCATAGCAGTGGTTGGAACTCTTCATAGAAAAGGCTCGGGTCACCGAAAAAGTAATCATCACAATTCTCAAGGAATGGTTGAGAGTCATCATGAGTAAATTGTGACAAGTTATCCTCAACAAGATGGAATAAGTCTATGACCATATCATCATTGGGCTGGCACATATATGGACCATCCAACTGTAAAAAGAAATCCTTTGAAGAAATGATTTCAATATCCTTTATCTTAGAGGTTCCTTCATTATCGTAGATAGGATCTCCGTAAAAAATGAAACAACCCAAATCCCATATGCGTCTTCCAGTCTGTATGAAAGTGTCTATATGCTCATCAACCATATCAAAGGGTTCTTTCATAAGATCATCAATGTGATTGAAAATTACCATCTCTTTGTCTTTGTGTGCAATAAGAATAGAGTTTGGGCGGCTTCAATTCAATCTTCAAAGTCTTCATCATTCAGACTGATCATTTATTCAACATCATGTGTAGGAGGAGAGCAAGGTTGGACAACCTCACCTTAATCAAGCAAAAGCAAAGATAGTGGTGCCTCAATATCTTGCATGTTATCATAATTCTTCCTTCTTCTTATGGACATGCCCCTTCATCGCCTTTTCATCACAAGAGGCTTGATCCTTAGTGCATAGTGATTTGTTTTCTTTTCTTCAAGAGGATCTATCGCATCCAAGGTTTTGTCCAATACTTCTTCACTTCCGAAGTCATGGAATAAAGTATCATCAAGATCTTCGAAAGGGTCACAACTCATCATGCTCTCTTCTTGATGTGCAAGAGGAACTAAGGTCTCGATGTCTTCATCAAAAGGAAAGGCAGGTATAAGCACTTCACCTTCACCATAAGTCTTGTTAAGATCTTCATCGAGATATTTTTGGTGGCTTTCCTCATACATCTATCCTTAGAGCATTTCTTCATCCTCGAGGGCTAGTTTTTCGACATATTTTTGAAATAACTCTTTTATATGATTCATCAATCCCTCAACAACTTTATTAGCAGCCTTTTCCTTTTCCATCTGTAAAAGTGCCCTCCTCGAGGCATAACAAGTTTTGGATGAGGGTTCATCCCATGGTGCCATATTTCCATTGACCGAGAAGGTGCCTCAATGGATTCATTGGATGGGTTCAAGGCTTATCAAAGGATGAAAGGGAAAAAAGAGAACAGTGGGTTCTTAGGAAGGTGGAGTCGCCAGATAAGCTTCAAGAAGAGCTCATCAAAGGTGGAATGGGAGAAGGAACTTCCCTTAGGTGGAGTCGCCAAGAAAACTAGGGAAAGGCTTTGGGATAGCTTGCCAAAGAGTTTGAAAGAGGATTCAAAATCCTCCATGGCAATGACACCAAAACGTTATCGCACAAGTTGTAGGTTGGGAAAATCCCGACCCAAACCACAAGATGGCGACAACTAAGAGAGCACCTACACACTGTCACCTTAGATAGGTGTTCTCGTCACTTTAGAGGTGAAATGGTCACCTCAAGGGGGGAATCTCGGGTAACCCTAGGGGGAAATGAGATGAAAAGTGATATATATGAATGGATTCCCCTATAGTTCAAGTTTCTATGTGGAATATGTATTTGATGACTGGTCTCGGGAGTGGTTTAAGGTTGCCAAGTCTTTGGGTACTTGCTGAGAGTGTTTGTACTTGCCCGAGACACAAGGAAATCCAAGTATGCATGTAATATGTTAGGTGGACAAGAAAGTTAAGATATTTGTCCCTGATTGCAACAAAAATCAGTGATATATATCATCAATAAGAATATAATAAGAGATGCAAATTGAATGCTAAAAGTCTAATTGGATAAGCAAGAGAAAAGCTAGGAAAGACTAGTTAAACTCAAGAGTGAAATAGTAAGACTTTAGCATAAAAGTAAGGCATGTCATAAACAAGTTACAACAATGATAATGATCATCTTTATGGCTGTATAAATCAGGTTGTTACAGAAAATAAATCATCCCTCAAAACTTGCTAAGAATCCACCCGAAAAAGTGTGTTAAGCTTAGTATATTATGTTAGCAAACTTTTAGCAATTTTTGATGGTTGGTTTGTGAGTTATTAAGAAGTTTGTATTGGGGTTTTTTCAGCCCTAATGGCTGAAGATTAAAGTTTGTAAAAACAACAAGAAGTAATCCAAGGAAAAATATGCCCTAGTGGATCAAAGTTGCCTTAGGCACAAACATCACTTTCCAATTTAGACAATCTCAAAATTCCAAAATTTCACGTTTACCAATGCAAGATTTTATTTCTCCATTGCAATTGAACTAGTGACTTTAAATATTGGGTAAATGGATTCTCTTGATCAAACAAGTTTCATGAGTTACTTCCTTGGTGGTGTAAGCCCTTTTACTCCCCAAGGCAAACCCTAACCAACAAGGAAAACCTAGGAGGGTGTAAACCATTTTACTCGTCCTAGTATCCTTTGCACGATAGATTATTCCAAACAATAAAAATGGACTTAGATAAGGGTTGTATGCCCTTATACTCCCCAATATATAAACACATTAAGCCTGCAACCAAGAAGAGAGAACAATAACCATGAAACCCTTACCAAGTTGAAGCATTAACAAGATAAAACCCTAATTCACCAAGAAAATTTCACCATAAGGAAGAAATAATCCTCCAAGAGAGCTAGCGCATCATCCATCCATCCAATAGGAAAGAGAAACCATAAAAAGTTCACAAGAGAAAAGAGATTTCCCAAAGAGGGCGCAAATTTCAGCTATGAGTCTTCTCCACCATGGGAGAGTTATGTTCAAATGAGATACAAAAGATCTCTATTTATACAAAAAGTCTTAGACATAGTTTTTCCACATAATTTTAGGGTAAACCACAAGATAAGGGTAAAAAACCCTAATCTTTCCCCTTTATACAAATAATACTAAACAATTCAACTAAAATTTGAATTTGCACAAGGAAAACTCTAAAGAAACGTCAACCTCCTTTGAGGCCACGTTTTGGCACTTGGGCTAAGTCATTGGTCTTGGAGAAGGGTGCACCTTCCAAAAGCCATGTGTCATCAATCCTTGCCTTTTCATCTTGTCTCAAGACCTCAATCCTCATCACCACCTCAAGCCCTTTAAGCATGATGGAAATCCATTTAAGATGACATTTTAGGCCTCCAAAGCAAATTGTTTGGCTTGTGAGGGCATGGTGAGGTCGTCCAAGGTGTCTTATATGCCTCTAAAGCATGTGGTATTCATCCGGTATACAAGCCCTTCACATCCAACCTGTGGGCTTCTTGCCCCATGGAATCCCGAGCTAGGCTTTTTCTCCCAAAACTGGCCATCAAGCAAGGTCCTACAAAACAAATAGATATGCCCTCCAAATATCTAAATTCAAATATATAATGACAATTGTAAACCACATATAATAAGCAAGGCACCTAAACATGTGCATCAAAACTACCTCATCAAATCAAACAAGTGCTCAAGGACCCTATACAATTGACAAAGTTTAAGTAGGGGAGGGGTGTCATAAAAGTCCTATTGGGTGAACCAAAACCCTCAAGTAGGATATGCTCCCAAGGATGCCCCTTCAAGGTCATGCAGTGGATGATGAGGTGGATAGGGGCTTAGACTTCAAAGGTCTCTGAGTTTCATGACATACAAGGGCTTATATAGTCTCATTTATGGGTGCCTCTGTAGAGGGTGTGTTGCACCTTCGTTTTCAATGCAACCTTTTTCGAAGCACATTTATTGCCATTTATTAATTAATTAATGATCCAAAAATGTGTGCACTCGTAATAGTGAATAGATTAGCTTGAGGGGCAGTAACACAGTGTCACTTGAAAGAAGAGGTCAACAAAGTGCCATAGGGATAACCATGTAAAGCATTATAACGCACTTGTATTAGTCTTACATTCAAGTGGGATATTTATTATGTGTTTGATATTTTGTAGGTCTTCAATTCCTTTAAGAGATGCAGTTCATTGTTCTCAAGACCTATCTGAGCGAGCATCTAGAAGGTTTATATTTAAGGCTTTCATATTTTTCCATCTACCATCCCTCTAGGCCTTCGGCCCCTTATTCCCATGAAATGAGGTACATGCCCTTCTTGGGTCACTAAAGTCAAACATCCTCGAAGAGGATAATGTGATGGGATTGTAATGTGCGGAAAGTGATAAGTGTGTTCAAGAATGGTACGATGACCCCTCAAGGGACCCCTAGTTGCATCGCTTCCCCAAAAGTTAGCCACTTACTAGGAAATCGATGACACTCACCAAGGTGAAATAGGGTAAAAAGCATAACTTCCAAGCAGGCGTTCTATAATCAAAAGAAACTTCAATACAACATGCTTAAATGCCTCAAATATTAGGGTGATTACCTGCCATAATACCTTACTTGTACCACAAGGAGAAAGACCCAAGTGCCTTCTAGAAGCTAGTTGGTGCAGTGGGTGCTTTGACGATGGATCCAAACTGTGGCAGTAGAGTGTGCTTCCAAATGTGCAAGTGGACATTTCTAGTCATGTGGTCTCTTGGTACTCCATATCTGCAACCTAAGGGCCTCGAGACATCGCCTCCTTAGTTATCCCTAAAAGTTGGGGATACCATACTCCTCATGTGAGTGCATTTGGGCGGCTTGCCCAACTGACCCATCGAACGCCTCATTCTGTCATTTGGCCGACCCACCAAAATCTTGGCCAACGCCCCCATCCATCTAACTGATTCATCATCTTGGGTGCACATTTCCTTTAGGTGAGTCAATTCAACTTTCCTAAGTGCACCCTCATGCCTTAGTTGATTTGTCTGATTGGTGGAGCACCCAAGTCTTTCCCTCAACCCTTCGTCAAATTGTCTGTCGTATGACTTTTATCGCATGGCATCTCAGGTGGAGTCACCCCTTCACACGTTGCATGCCCAAGAAACCCCAACTCTCCCCATGTATGATGACTTTGTTTCTTCAGATGCATCGAGCATCCTGCCAGCCTGATTTCCTTTGTTTCGGTATGTGGTGGAAGTGTGCATGGTCAGGCATGGAACCTTAGGCCTTACACCCTAGATATTGAATTATTACATATCTAGTGTTATATTTATGTAGGATAGAACCTTTCATTCTACCCTTTCATTATAATTGTACCCGCTCTCTCTCTCTCTCTCTCTCTCTCTCTCTCTCTCTCTCTACACACACACACATACCAAGGAGACCTAGTTTTAGGATTATCTCATGTCATCTTGTACATTGAACATACTGTACAAGTAGAATTCCCCTCGAAGTGGATTGTTATTCACTAACTCTTTATCATTCTCAAGGCATTGGTTCATAAAATTACTCCACTAGTTAATAACAAGCCTACAAAAAAAATTCAAATCAAACAAGGTCTCTATCAAGGATGCACTTTGTCACCATTGTTGTTCATCTTAGTGGTAGACTTCCTCAATAGAAAGTTGGAATGTGAAAGGATAAATGGAAATATGGAAGGAATTCTTATTGTTCGAGAAGTCAACCCAATAAATCATTCTTAGTTCATCAATGATACCCTTCTCATGGGGGGAGCTTCAATTATATTAGCCAATCTATTTAAAGACGCGCTAGACAATTTCATGGAGGCTTCCACTGGTGAAATTAATAAAGATAAGAGCCATGTCTTTGGTTTCTAACACCTCCCATATTTTAATGCGCTCTAAAGAATGAATTATGGAATTTCCTTGTATAAACAATTGAACTTGTTTTAAATACTTGGATATGCCCATTACCCTTGGGCATCTGAAATTTGGAGATTGGATGTATATTTTCAAAAAATTAAAAACAATTTGAAGCATTGGGGTTCGCAAATGTCTAAATCTGATTGGATGGGTGACATTAATACAATAAATGCTATTATCTTTTCCAAATTACCAAGGATCTTCCATGTGAGCACCTTCAATTATGACGAGTCAAATCAACAAGGAAATTCATAAAAAATTATGGCAATGAGGGAATTCTAATATAAAAAATATCATTTGGTCAATTTGGTGAGTGTGAGAGTTTTCCAATGAGGGTATTGGGTGGGGGATCTACGACTACAGTTTGTTAGCCGCATCCTTGTTTACCTTGGAGATGGGCAAGTGCGGCGAAGGCATGGGCTACTTCCAGGGAGAGCGTGGTCGTGGGCGAGGGCGAGGGTGTGGGGCTGGGAAAGTGTGGGCGAGGGAGAGGGTGCGGGGCTGGGAAAGTGTGGGCAAGGGCGGGAGCTTCTAGGGTGTGCAAACTTGCAGAGTGGCATGATGCTTGCTGGGTCCGGTGATGATGGTGGAGGGGCACTTCCCTGAGGGCCTACGGTGTGGAGGTTCTCTGCGGAAGGTGGAGTTTCAGAATCCATAGCCTGTTTCGGAGCAGAACTTTTCTATGCTTTTACCATTTATTGTATCGACCTCTGCCTTTACTCCTGCTGCGCGACGGTATTCTCTGGAGCATTGATGGAGGTTTTTTTGTGCTGTGTTTTTTTTATAGGTTCTTTTTTGGGTATCTTTGTGGAGGATTTCACTAGCTACGTCTTGAATTTCCATCTCTGGTTGGGCTTTGTGGACTTGTTCTAAGGGGAGGGTAATACTCTGGGCTTTTGGGGCCCCTCTTGTATGTTATCTGGGATTTTTTTTTATGGTCATATGTAAAAGAACAATTTATATTATGATATAATATAAAGCAAAATTTTATGTGGAAAAAAAAAGAGCTTTCCGATGAAATGGTGGAATGGGAATTAAAGATCTAAAGTTGACGAATATAGCTTTAGGCACAAAAATTATTTGGAGATTAGTTATTGAAGACAAAGCTTGGTGGAAAGAAATTCTACATAAAAAAAAATACATTGGGACTATAGAATGACGCTTAGATCGAATGGATTCAACATTAAAGGTTCATCTATATTTAAATTGTGCAAAGCCTCATAACGAATAATCAAAGATAAGTTATCAGGGTTCTTGAAAATGGGAGATCTATTCATCTATGGGAATATTTAAATATGGGAAGAGCTCCTCTTTCCACATATCGTGATCTCTCAAAAGTGAGAGATTGGATCTCTTCTTTTGGCATGAACACCCTTTTTTATTTATTTGAGTGGAATTATGTAGATTCTAGAAGGTGGCAAAGGTAGAAAAAGTTGAATATGCCAACAAATATTTCAGATCAAGTAGAAAATATGTTCATTCTCTTCCAAGGGGCAACTCCTATCAGTCTCTCGATCAAAGATAGAAAATGTTTGGGACCATTAGGCAAATGCTATATAGTGAAGGAGGCATACCAATTTCATTTAGGTAATCTCCAATAGCCACCCATATCAAAGATATGGATATATATATATGGCAATATGAATATTTACCTAAAATTAATATTTTATGTTGGATTCTTGTTCATGGCAAATTGTTCACTGTATAAAATTTGAAAAAGTGATGGATTCTTAGTCTGTCTCATTGCCCTCTTTGCCTTGCAACATAAGAGACTTCCCATCATTTTTTTCTAGAGTGTTCCTTCATCATGTAGACCTATAATATTGATTTAGATAAATTAGGGATCTCTATTATCCATCTCTAAAATTAGACATATATGTTTATCAATCAAAAATTCTCGTACCCAAAAAATTCCTATCAAAACCCTTAAACAAATTTGGATGACTCTTCCAAAGTATATATGCTGGAAGCTTTGGATTGCCAGAAATAAATGTATATTTAAATTGGAACAATCTTCTCCCAGGTAGGTGGCCACTAAATCAATAAGTCTTTTGAATGAAGTTATTATGGTTAAAGAAAAATAAGTTCTTGATATAACAATGCTTGAAGAAGAAGAGAAAAATTGGTTGAGATATTTTATTGCAGGGAGCACCCTCTATTCCAAAATTATATAAAATAAACCTGGTATAGACCATTCATGGAAGATAAGGTTAAATGCTAATGATTTTCATAAATGGATAGTCTCAAAAGAAATATCGTTTATTTTTTGAAGGAGCCTCCAAAGGCAACCCGGGGTAGTAGTGGTAGGGGGGTTCTCTACAACACCGATAGAAAAGAAGAATTAAAATTTTCTTAGGGATTAGGAGGTGCAACTAATAATCAAGTTGAATTCCTCACATTGTATCAAGGAATGACCATCCTTTAGAATTTGAAAACAAAAAAGGTATTGATCCTTGGTGATTCCTCTCATATCATTGGTCAAGTAAGAAAGAAAGGTTGCCATAAATCTTCTCTAATATCCATAACCTTAGCTCATATCAGGGTAATTGCTACAAAGTTTGAATTCATTGAATATTTCCATGTTATGCGTTCCTCCCTCTCTCTCTCTCTCTCTCTCTCTCTCTCTCTCTCTCTCTCTCTCTCTCTCTCTCTCTCTCTCTCTC
>ML779284.1:257930-278837 GCA_009831015.1 Picea engelmannii
CTCTCTCTCTCTCTCTCTCTCTCTCTCTCTCTCTCTCTCCATTGCCTCCAAACCTACCATCACCCATGTATTCAAATTTTCTCACATTGATATGTGGAATGTGATATTCAAAAAGGTGTTCTCTAAGAAGGATTGCCCTTTATTATCATCATAATTGTACTTTGGAAGTAATCAAAATCCATTGAGAACCTAATTGTGCCTTGTCGGTATACTATTCAAAGATTATGCATGGAGGAAGAAAGGTGGTTAGGATGATGCCTAAGAATAAGTTAGAGGCTTATTGCGGGGAAATTGTAAATTCTTTAGCATAGGGAGATAAGGTTTACCAGTAGTCTACAACTTACAAATGGTACATTGAGGATGAAAAACAAAAGGTAGACAATATTTGGACGTCTATGTTGGCAATGGTTGGATGCATCCCTAAGGTGTTTAATTTCTTGGAGGTTGTTTAGTGGTGTTCTAAGTCCTTTGACACAAAACACCAATTGGCAAGTCTAAGGAATCTAGCCAGGCTCAATTTTCACTTACCTCTTCTACTTTCATAAATATGTTGATACTCCCTGCTCCAACTAAGGTTTTTAGGGTACCTAAGATTGACACCTTGTATTCTCACAATAGTGATGCCTCTATTATGAAGAAATGGCTCATGCACCTAAATGATGAAAAATCCAATTGAGGAACTGGCGAAACCATTATGGGAGTTTGCATGGTTGTTTGCCAAGGTTGTTGGCCAAAAAACAACTTCACATGCATAGATATATGTTTTACATGACATATATTATAGCTTGTGTAAGGAGAAGCTTATGACTAGGGTGAACTTATATACAATGATATTTCTCATCAGCTGTCAAATTTCCAAAAATATGAAGATTTTTCATGTCTTCTTATCTCATTTATGCATTTCCCTTTTGTAATTTGTTCCAAAAAAATAACCCTTAAGGAGATATTGGTGTTAATACATAACCAATTAAAAATTGGTATCCTTCATTATGGATACACAAAGCTTCAATACACTTTATAGGATTTAATATGCCTTTGTAGGTAGATCCAATCATATGGTTGTTGGTTAGATTTATTGTCGGCTGACATTAGAAGCTAAAACCCTCCTTATGGGAAGGAGATATTATTTCTAAAAAGAACAATTTTACCTACAATCATCATTGTGGATTCAAAGGGAGGCATCACCTTTTACCAACATTTGTGTGTGAAAATTCTTAGTTATCAATTTTTTCAAATAGTACCACAAATGGCCAGTGTTATTTGATGGGAAGAAAAGGAAAGAGTTGATCTTGACTACTTTCAAATGTGTTGGAACTACCATGAGAATTATAGCTCATTCAGTGGAGATTTCAACGATTTTATAGAATTTCAATTGAAGGAAGTTATGGCCATTTGAGGTTCCAACCCCAACAAAATTTTTAAGACCCATATGATAGCTACCAAGTATGGGACATCTTTTCCTCGGCCAAATAATCAAGATGAAGGAGGTGGTGACAACGAGAATTCCCATATGGAAACCAAAGGGTCGAGTACCTTAAGGGGATTCAAAGTGTCTCAATATGATTATCACACTTTGTTCAACTTGAATACTATATCTAATAGAAATGATTTTTGAGGAAAGGATTTCCAAGATACTATTTCTGAGGAGTCCCCACTTGTGAAACACAGAGGGAAGTTTGGAGCAAGTGGAAGAGGTAGTTCTCTATCTTGAGCAACTAGGGATACTAATGCTTCTTTTGGGAAGGCAACTTTGACCACTTCTCTTGGAGGAAAACATAAGAATATAGTTGGTGGTGGTGGTGGTGGTGATGAGGATAGAGACTCGTTGAACCCCAAGATAGTGAAGGAACATACAATTCCCTCCATCCCATAGAAGAGGAGGTTTCAAAAAATAGATCAACATGAAACTACCAAGTCACCAAATACTAATTTTCCAAAAAATTCATGCAGTATCCTCTAAGTACTAAGAATCCACATAAGATCTTCAGGGCATTGGGACGAGGCCAATCTTGCATAGTTGTGACTTTTTTGGGATTAACTCGCACTCCCTCTTTGCTTACAATATGACCCTAGTATTCAACCTCTGAAGCCCAAAAATAACATTTGGAGCATTTTACAAATGGTTGGTGGTCATGTCGGAATTGCAAGGCTCTATCAATATGCTCACTGTGGTATCCATATGTCTTGCTATAGATCAAAATATCATCAACAAATACTAGCACAAAATATTGAAGGAATGGTCGAAATATCTTGTTCATGAGGTTATAGATGGTTGATGGAGCATTTCAAAGGCTAAAAGGCAACCCTAAAAAGTTTTGATGACCCTCATGTTTATGAAAAGTGGTATTAGGGATGTCTACCTCTTTCATCATGATCTGTGGTAGTTGGAACGTGTTAGATTTTCCTTATTTACAGAGCATTAATGTTCTTTTAATTCATTACCATTAACATATATAGATCATGTACTGAGCAGTAGTAGCATAAACAAGAGACAAAAAGAACACAAGAGATTTATCCCGGGAAAACCCCAAATGGGGGGAAAACCCAATAACCTTTCTTAGATAGGTTTCGTTCACAAAGCAAATCCAAACAGATAAACCAGAAATACCTCCATAGCAACAGTAGTAGCACTATACCAATATAACACACCTCCTCAAGGAGTAGCGCACAAGAGAGAGATACAAAAAGACTAAACAAGAAGAAACTGAGTCATTGTAGCAACTGCGTCACCTTCTCCAAACTTTCTCCTTGCTTCTGTGTAGCTAAGAGAGTGTGAGTGAGTGAACAAATGAGCTAAGGTGCCTCTTTATTTTTAGTCTTCATGTCCTTCTAGTTGGGTTGACTTCTCTTTTGGGAGGGTGTATTTTATTTATTCTTTATTCTTTTGGGTTGACTTCTCTTCTAGGGCATTTCAACATCTTTCCAATGGATCTCTTGCTTTTAGAATCTTCTCCACATCTAAGTAAGGTCATCTAGGAGGGAAATATCCTCCTGCAGGTACAAAACATCAACACTCCCTCCTATATAGGGAGGTATCTTTCATGATGTCTTCATCTAGTAGTCCATTGCCTACTCTGCAATCAGCTGGTAGCACACAATTGCCACAATGCCATCGATAGCTCGAATCGTTTGTCACTGTCTCTATGGAAATCAACTAGTAGCGCACAACTATTACAATGCCATCCAGTAGAATACGACTGTGTCGATCCATAGTAGTACACAACTACTATCTAGTGGTACATGACCACTCTAAGTAGCACACATTTACTATCCAGAGACATAATGCCTCTCTCTTGCAATCAACTGATAGCTACACAATCTACCACCATGTAGTCCAACAGTCTCTATGATTATGCATCAATCAACTAGTAGCACACAACTACTACCATGCCATCAACCATAATCATAGTCTGCAACATCCATGACTATGCAATAATCAATTAGTAGCACACCGCTACTACAATTCCATCGACCATAGTCAGGATCCAAACGACTATGCAACAATCAACTAGTAGAACATAACTACTACTATGCCATCAGCCATAGCCATCTGCATGACTTTGCAGCAATCAACTAGTAATAAATAGCTATTACAATGCCATCAACCATAGTCATACCTATTATTATGCAACAATCATCTAGTAGCACACAACTACTACAATTCCATCGGCCATAATCATATTCGATGTCTTTATAACTATGCAACAATTAGCTAGTAGCACACAACTACTACAATTCCATCATCCATAGTTATAGTCTCATCCAGTAGCACGAAGCTACTCCCATAGTATTCACGACTATGTGTGTGATTTTTCTTCTCTCATCAGGTCCGATAGTGCATTACTCCCTCATTCACCTCACATGACTGATCTAGGGAACCCTTGGCCAGAGGGGTTATTTGGCATGAGAAGAAACAACACACCTCCCTCTCAACGAGGGTGGACATTTTGCATCACGCCAAGCTCATTTCTAGAGCACCTCAATTATTTTCCATTCCTATTCAAATTAGCATGACTAATAGGAGAAATATTGTGTTTGGGCCATTCACCACTAGCCAAATCAGCATGGCTAATCCTGTGAGTGAATGTATCATTCTCCTTTGGTCAAATCAACATGACCAATCTGGTAGAATGTTTGCCCGATGCTACTCATATGTCCATCGCCTTGGACAAAATCTTGGTGAGAATGTCCGCAATTTGTGTATTGGAGCTTCACTACTCCCTTTTGCATCATGTCTCAGATGAATTCCTCCAAGAAAATTTTGAAGCCACGATGCTTCACGGCTTGCAATATTGGCTGATATATACTCTACCTATGTTGTATTGAGTTCCACTAATGTCTAATTTCTGCTCAACCATGAGATCACACTAATCCCAAACTGAAACAACATTCAGAATTACTCTTCTGATCCACTGCACTCCCTGCCTAGTTAGATTTTGTATATCCAACTTCACATCTCCATCCGAGGCATATCTCAATCCATATCCAATCATACCACGCAGGTACATCAACACATGTTTTGTTTCCATCCAATGTACATGTCTAGGTTCAACCATGTACTAACTCAAGACATTCACTGCAAAGCATGTGTCCGGCTTGGTGTTAACCAGGTACATCAAGGATCCAATCAGTTGTTTGTACATCGTGGGATCCACCAAATCTGAAGATGAATCACTCAAGAGCTTTAGATTTATCATCATGGTTGTGGTCATGAACTTGCAGTCCATCATCCTGAATCTCTACAGGATATCAACAGTATATTTTCCTTGGCTAAGGAAATCCCATCTAATGTTTTCCACACCTCCAATCCCAAGAAGTAATAGCATCAGACCTAGATCCTTCACCTCTAACTCTTAAGTGAGATCCATCTTGCACCCAACTATGAGCTTCTCATCTTCCGTCAGAAATAGGTCATCCACATATAGGATCAATGGGAAACCATCCCCAATATCATCAAATAATTGTCTAATCTGGCATATCATGCCTTAGGTGCCTGCTTGGGTCCATACAAAGCCTTCTTCAATCCACAGACATGAGAATCCTTCTCATGTATCTTGTGGTTGCTCTATGTACACTTATTTTGGTTACTGAAGCAAGTGTCTCGTCATAGAATCTTTATTCCATAAACCGAGCTTTTTACATCTCTATGCTACCATATGCAACATGCTTGATCTTGTAGATCAACTTGGGAGGCACCACTAACTTCCCTTCTTGTCTTGGAATCAAGGTAAAAAGTCCACATCCCAGTCCTTCTGACTATATTCCTTCTCTGTCAAGGGAATCCTCCCAGGAGATCTCATATCTCCTCAAATCCTCAGAAGTTTTGATCTATCCTCCTGTATGTATGTCCTGGAGGATGTCTCTCCCATCTGAATCTGAGGAGGAATACTTTTTTAATGAAAGTCTCTAAGCAACTGATTCTTTTTTAGATCAATATCACTCTTATTCGGCATGCTCCCTCTGAAGCTATATATTCGTTTTAGTCATCTGATCCCTCTGCATGTGTTGATCTCCTCTTCTCCTTCATTACATGGATGTGCACAACTCTATGTTTGGATAGTCTGATTCATGTCTCGGCTAGAGACCATCTAAATTGTTGTCTCCTCCAACCGGTATTATAGCTCCCTCTCAGGGCTACTACCTGTGACCTGCCTAGAACAAGAAACAAGAACAACAAAATATCCATCGTAACCTCCATGGAGTATACAAGATAACCTGCCTGAGACAGGGTCAACAACTAAGAACATCTCCTAGAGGAGATTAATTTATCTTTTAAACAAGCGCATTATTAATATGAGCATTCATTTAATGGTAGTTGTACCAACAATAATCAAGTGTTTACTATACTAGCAATAATAGAATTTAAGGACTGCAACACTTACTTAAATTGCAGCAATATAAAAATATCAAACCTGATATGAAAACCTAGAGTTTAGTTGTTATTGTCCCACTTCTAGTTTCCCCAGTCATGTGCTTGGAAGCACTACTAGATAAACAATATACTCTTCATCCTTTGACTTATGCTCTTCAGCATCTGCTACGTATGCATGGTACTTCTTCTTTCCCTTTTCATGTTTAAGAGAACATTGTGTGACATAATGTCCCATCTCCTTGGAGTTGTAGCATCTAATATTTGACGCATCCTTCCTGTGGCGTGGTTTCTTATGCTTTTTTGGGTTGTCATCTTCCCTTTCCTTTCTCTTCTTCACTTGGGCAACAAGTGATTGGTTTTCATTATCATTAGTCTTTTGTGAATTATCTGATCATCATCGTGACTCTTCAGCTTCTCTAGCGGGTTTCCCACGCATTCAGCATCACTGGATGTTATGCTGAGATTCCTCAGCCTCTCTGGCAGTTGAGACTCTTCGTCTTCTCTATGACAGTCAAGCTCACCTTCTCTGTTTCAGTTACAGCCTCAATCCCATCCAGCTGTCAATTGCCTCCACGAGTCGTCTTCATTCCACTGGCAGATTCCATGTGACTCTTCTGCTCCTCTAGAAATCACACCGAAGTCTCTTCACATCCTCTGGTAGAAACCATCAATGGTTACAAGCAGTTTCACTGTGTCGTGCAATAGTAGCCCTCCGATCTTGTTCAAATTCACCTGCACCGTTGGATTAACTCTGAAGGGTATTGTCGTTATTTACCCGTTTCGCACTTTCGCAATTCGGAGATTCTATGATGAGACATCTTGACTCTCCATGTCACGAGCTCCAAAATTTCGAGGCGGAGCTCATCTGCACTAGGTCCTTCCTCCACATGACCATACGCGGTGACAACAAGTTGCGCTAAAAGGCACTGCAAACTCATGATCTTCATAGACCCTGATCAACGGTCCATGATCTTGATGAATCAACGGTCCAGATCTTTTCGAGATCTCGCATCTCGTTGTTCCTTAGTTGGAGGTTTTCGTCACTCCAAGTCACGATAGGCGAAGCTCCGAGATGGAGCTCAGATCAACGATCCATGTTCTTGGTGATCCGACGGTCCTGATCTTTTCGCGATCTCGCATCTCGTTGTTCCTTAGATGGAGGTTCTCGTCACTCCAAGTCGCGATAGGCGAAGCTCCGAGATGAAGTATGATCAATGGTCCAGATCTGATCTCTATTCAACGGCTGCGATTGAATCGCGATTTCGCATATCGCGAAATCGACATTCTTGATGCATTTGTTTCTTTTCCTTTTGAAATCGCGATTCGCGAAACTCTGACACAACTATAATCAACGGTCTAGATTCATTCTCGATTCAATGGCTGCGATTGAATCGCGATATCGCATATCGTGAAATCGGGATTCTTTTCTTTTCTTTTTGAATTTGCGATTCACGAAACTCCGATAAGGATTTGGATCAACGGTCCAGATCAAACCTTTGATCTGACGACTCATGTTACATCACAATTTAGAGAAGTTAAGGAACCCTGTTCCTTTGACTCTCCAGTCAGCGAACTTACGATCTTTCCCTACGTGTCCTTCCTGATGATGGACGGTCCTCCTTCTTTTGGGATTATCGTGCAGGTTTTCCTCGATCCAACGGTGGTCGGACCCTGTGCTCAGATCTGACGCCTGAGATCTATCCTCCTCTTTAGCGCACTCTTCTTGTCTTTATTCAGATCTGACGGCCCTCATGTTGTCGGGAATTTTGGATGGGATCCAACGATCAGCGACGCTTCTCCTCCAAGCTTACACATCCTTCTTACTTGGAAGAATTTCGACTCTGCGCTAATTCCTCTTGAGCCTTCGTTGTTCCTGTTTGTCCATCGAAGCACACTCTGATCCTGCCATCTTCACTGTTGCACTTGCCATCAATGACAAGCATACGCTATCTGTTAAGCATTTGCCAACACTCTTTTGGGAAGGTGTCTTTTCTTTATTCTTTATTCTTCTAGGCTGACTTCTCTTCTGGGGTATTTCAACATCTTCCCAATGGATCTCTTTCTTCCAGAATCTTATCCACATATAAGAAAGGTCATCTAGGAGGGAAATATCATCCCGCAGCTACCAAACATAAACAAAACGAAGGTCAAGTTTAGTGATAAACTTGGCTCCATGAATTTCTTTCAAGAGGTCATCAATAATTGGTATGATTGTCTACTTGTTGAGAGCCCAAAAGTTAGGACACATGTGCCAAGTACCTTCCTTTTTTAATACCATAAGCACTAGTTATGAGTAAGGGATACTACTGGGATGTATGACTCTAACCTCCAATAATTCCTTAATGATCTTTTCAATTTCATTTTTTTGTGCAAAAGGGTGCCTATAAGGATGCACATTGGGTCGTTGACTTCTTGGAATGAGGGGAATACCATGGTCATGCTCCCTATGTGAAGGTGGTAAACCTTATGCCATTCCAAAAACATGTTGATGCTTAGAGAGAACCATTTGCAAATCAAGGTGATTCTTTGGTAGTGTGGAGTTTATTACCTGAATGGTATTGAATTGCCCAATAACTCCTAAGTGGATATTCTTCAACAACTTCTCCATATTATCAGAGGTCATAATTTCAAGGGAACCTGATGTAATCCCTTCAAGGGTATGTGTCTTCCCTTCATACATGAATCTCATGTACAAATCCTTGAAATCCATGGTGACTGGTCCCAAAGTGCATAACCATTATGCCTTGAGAACTGTATCACAACTTCCCATTTCAATGTAAAACACATGAATTTAGAGATGATACCATTCGTAGTTTGACATTTTCACATCTGCCCCTGCATTCCATCATACCACCATTGCGATCATAATATGAAAATTAGGTATGGGACATACAACAATGGGTGTCTTGTGCCACTCTCCTATCGGTAAAATTGTGGGTGTTTCCTTTGTCAATCAACACAATCACTTTGTGGTGCTTGATGGAGGCAATTAATTTCAAGGTTGTGGTGTTAAGAAACCCGATAAGGCATGGAGAGAAATTTGGGGTTCCTTGGAAGGATCTTGCAAGGGGATTCATCTTCCATGGAGGGGGCAGTGTCTTCATATTTGAGCATACATGAAAGGAGTGTATGATATCTTGATGAAAAAGAGTATGCATGATGTTGAGCTCATCAACGTGGTTGAGAGATTCGATAGTATAAAGAATGGATGATGAGGATGTGTAGAAGGAATGCACATGTGGAGAGGGAACACAATAAATGTTAGGCAGGCCATCTGTGGTTTAGGAAGATATCATTGAGGACAATTTATGAGCATAATGAGCATGCATGTTAGAGGAATAATCCAAGGAATATTGGTGAAATAAATTAAGCACACATGGAAAACTCATGTAGAATATAAAGTGTTGTGTGATAGATGATGAACACAATAAGCATGCATGACATAGGATTGTGCTAGGGGAATATAAAATAGCATATGTGGAAGTGAGGTGGAAAGTGCATGAGGAATGAATATTGTTACCATTTTTAGAATGTAGCTTGAGAAGATAGAATGTGATAGGATCATTACAATGGTTACACCCACAAGGAAGAGAAAGAGTCACAAGGAAGATAAAGAAAGAAGTGAGAGATATAATAAATAAGATTCTACAAAAGAGGATCATGGATGACTTGGAAAAAATGTATATGTCTCTTTTGGGGCTTCAAAAATATGCATATGTCTCTTGTGGGGCTTGGAAAATATCCATCCATCTCTTATGGGGCTTGGAAAAGTGTATGTTAGTCCCTCATGCAGATGTCTCTTGTAGGGCTTTGAAAAGATGCATTTGTCTCTTGTGGGGCTTGGAAATGATGCATCCATCTCTTGTGGGGCTTATAAAAGTGTATGTCAACCCATCATGATTAGATGTGACTACATGTGAGGTAATCTTATTATAGTGTGCACTATATTTATGTCCTAATATTCAAGATATAATTATTTTGCACAATATATACAAAGAGTTCGGCCTTTCACTCCGATACTTGAAACTTTGTAGTGTATTATTTGATTTGAACATCTTAAGTCGTATCCTAGTTATGGCCTACTATCCAACATAATGCATCTACAAACTCACTAAATTCCCCTTTAGGGTTTTTATCAATCCAACTCTTGTGCTAAGTCTGGTTCACCGCATCCAACTTTTCTATGGTCACATTTGAGTTATCCTCTTTACTATGAGTGTGTTGCACCTTGAATTCCAACTTGATCTTACTTAACCATGTATGCACTTCCACTTCACCTCCAAATTCATATCATGGGATCTTTGTCTAAAGGTTGAAATTGGGTTCGTGGGAATCTTTTGCAGTTGATAAGAATGTTGGGGGCTGCTACCTATTTTTCCCTGAGCATTTACATCCTCCTCAAATCTGTCATGGTTGCGGATTTAGAGGATTGTCTTAGTGTCCAAGGTCCCTTTGCCTAGGGTTTATAATTGCAACGACCACCTCATTTCTTTTGTACCCTTCATGAAGATTTCATTTAGCTCCACCTTAGTTATGTATTGGAATTCACCCCTTGCATTTTTTTATTTTGTTTTTTAAATTCCATAACAAAAGTGAAATTCAACGAAATATCTCATTCCAACTAACAATATTATTGCACCCTATTACACCTCATATTCACTTTAGCGCACCTCATATTTTTTCATTAAATGTGACCTATCATATGAGTAGATTTTGTGCCTATCTTGATGATGTTAGAGCTTAGAGTACCATGATCAGATGTGGCACCATGATGCTTTGTATTATTGTATCATTGATCAACCAAAAGTATGACCACCTTGTGCTCATGTATTGTATTGGACCATGCTTAGATGATCCATGAAAAGTGTTTTCACCAAGATGGTATCTCTAGACCCTTCATGGTTGGTCACGATCCGTCCTCTTAGTTCCCATTTCAAGATAGTCCTTTCTCTTATGGATTAAATAACTATCCCTTGGAGATCATTAAATTGATTCCAAGTTTGTGATTTATGGCCTAGGTAGGTACACTAGGGTCTTGGGATGGATCTACTAGGACACATGACTTAGAGAACCTATAGGTTTCTTCACTTCACTATATGTAAAAGTGTTGCTCATGTTGTAAAGGTTGTCATACATGTGGGAGCACACTTATCTTATGCCTAAGCATGGATCCCATTTATTGTATTTGTCACACTTTGGTCCCGAACTCTCAGAGATGATTCTATAGTTTCTCATGCAGAGACATGGTTTTTGCGGCAGTTTCACAAATCTCAAGGCAGTTCACGGATCCTAAGGCACTAGTCACATTACCCAAGGCACTTTGGGGATATTTCTACATGCACGAGTCACCTATTGACATGTCATATCATAGATCCTTGAGCACTCTCTTCATTCATCAATTTCGAGGCATATTTCATTTTATTTAAGGGCCAACCCCTTTAGAGGACTTTTGTACTAGTTGTTTTGGAATGCTTGGACATGTTTTTACTTAGAGAGAGTTAATCCATGGTTTGGGGGTGTTTCTTGCATGATATGAGGATGTTATTCCACCTTGGAGACTTCACATATGAACATTGGAGCTTATTTGGAGGAGTCATCCCCTCTTTTGGACCTCATTTACTCCACACATGTGGTTGTTCCATGCTTTGAGGCTAGACATTGACATATTGTTGCACTTTTCTTCACTAGAGGAATGTCTTACCATGTTTTGAGGGTCTCCCCTTGTACTTGGGAGAGATATTGAGGATTTTTGGACCCTAGTTGACCTCCTTTTGTTGGACAACCTCCTCTCTTGGAGGGATTATTTTACATGTGGCCATCTTTATTGTATTATGACTTAGTCTCTTTTATTTATTTAGAAGACAAGTCATTTTTGTAGTTCTCTAAGCTAGATATAAGGAGATGGAAAATAATATTGAATGAGAAGGATGTTGCAACCTCCTATATAAATAGAGGCTCCATCTCTCATTCCAATTGGTTGTTGTTACTGGCTACTCCTTTGACAATACAATTTTGTTGAATACCTATCGAGGTGTTGGTATCAATTCTTGGAGCTCCTCTCTCTTGGTTTATATTGTTGCATTAAAGATTTGTTTTGTTTGCTCAACATTACCACAAGCTTTCAAGATTGATCCATTTGAAGGGTAAGAATACCACTGGAAGGGAAGACATTTTAGGGAAAATTTGTTCCTTCTTCCTTTATTAGTTTGGTAATTCCTTAATTTATTTCTTTGTTTTTCCTTTGGATCCCTAGTAGGGCTATTTAGTATTTTTATCAAGCTATAGTTCATCTTGTTGGTGAAGTTGCTTTCTTTGTGAACACTTTCTTGTAGGTCAGTAGTTTACATACTTTCTCTTGATTAGATGATCTAGGTGGACATTGGTGGTCGCCCACCTATTCCACTGGCTCAAATTACAGCTTCCTTCTTGGTAGTTTTTTCTGCAATTTTTCGTGTCCCAAACTTCTGGGGCCATTTTGAGTCCCTAAACGACGTTTTTTTGGGATGTATTGGGCCATTCAGAATTTATACTCCTCGTCTAGACCTTTTTGATGGGGTACCGAGTGACCCAAACTAATATCGTATGCAAAAGTTGCACCCTCAAGAAGTTGATGTATCAACTACCCCCATGGGGGCCCACAAATCTGTTGGCATTTCATCTTTCGGGGTCAGGGTTTTGGATGTTTAGGGTTAGGGTTTCTGGGCCTCGATGGATGTAGTTGATATGTCAACTTCTCGAGGGTGCAAATTTTGCATACGATTTTTGTTTGGGGCGCTCAGTACCCTGTCGGAAAGGTATGGTCCAGGAGTACACATTCTAAACAAACCAACTCAAAAAAACTTCGCTTAGGGCCTCTAAATGGCCCTGAAAGTTTGGGACCCGAAAAACTATAGAAAAAACTACCAAGATGAAAACTGTAATTTGAGCCAGTGGAATGGGTGGGAAGCCACCGATGTCCACTTAGATCATTAGATATGAGACTAATTTACCCCTAGGGTTCTAGTCTCTTAGACCTAATGCATTAAGATAAGATAGACAAATTCTAAAAGGGGCATACTTCTTGACCCCATAAGCCCTAGTTGGAATAAGACACTTATTTTCTCCCAACAACTAACCATAAAACCCCAAAATTTAAATATTTTATTTTTGCTTAGAAAGAAATCTAATGAAAAATCAAAAAGAAAATCACATTTTGTATTTTTTTCTTGGTCTAGTGCAAAGTTCATTGTTCATTTAATTTCCTAAACTAGTTTATGAGGGGTTTGTGATTCATTGCTTATCTATAAACCCTAAAGAGACAATTTGTCCCTATAACATTGTGCTTCAAGTATTTAATTATCTTGTTTTTTGGGTTGATTTCAAGGCTCTCTCAAATTTGGAAATTATATATATATATTTGAGGAAACCCTAGCACTAGGTTTTATGCTTAAAAGCTCATTTACACATAGACCTACCTTCTATTTCATTAACTAGAATATTGCTACAAGTTTATCTTACATTTCCAGTGGTTAATCTCATCTTCAAACTGCTTCTAATTGCATATCATTTATTTGGAGATTGTTTGGGTGAATTCTAGCTCTAACGTTGGATAACCTAAGGGGGAATTCACTTAGTTTTTTCAAATTTCTTATTTATTAAATTGGTATATCTATTGTGAGCTTGATCCTAGCATCTTTGGGTTGTTTATTTGTTGCATATCTCAAACCCTAGCTAAAACGTCCAAGACGTCTTGCGTACAAGTGGAAAGTATTTCTCTTGGATGATTTATTCTTCACTCTAAATCTAGAATTCTACATTTATCTATCATTAAAACAAATTTAGAAGTGTGGGAAAGCCACATGTTGGTCCCTATTTCAACACATGATTGATTGGCACCTAAAGCACACATTGCATCATCAATTTATACTAGCCAATTTTATTCATATTGCTCTAAAGTAGCTTAAAATGGTTTATTTCAAGTAGTCTCTTCTAAGTTTCATTTATTGGAATGATATTCATCGTAATGCAAATCTGAAGTTGTCTTTATAGTTTATATTTACATCAAATTTGGCAAACACATCCACTAGCTCCTAACTCTTTCTCTTAAGTGGAAAATTTGTGGTTTATGTTATTGATCTTGGATTGTTGTCTTAAGGCATTTAGTCAGTTGTTGGAATCCTTATACTTTACATTGTCGTATATATGTTGTGGATTCATTGAAGTAAATAATAAGCTTACACTATATTGATTCACTAAATAGATTTACTTAAGATCTATCATTGGTAGAAAGGAATACCCCCCATGGCCTTTGGAGCTGGCCTAAAGTGAATGGGATATTATACTGAGGTGACAATGGTGCAATTCTCGTCTTGTTGCCCCAAGGTAGAACCCGTGGGTTGACTTTCCACTAGGGTGCTAGTTTAGGCGATAACACACTCAAAATGACACTGCTACTACAATATTGATATCATTAAAATGAAAAGCAAGTGGTAATAAAAATAAAGAGTTAAAAACTGATAAAATAATGGTGACACTTGCACACCTAAGAATGCATTGCACATGCAAATTCAAATAATGAGAGAAGATTTCTTCACTAAACACTTATAATTTGGGTTGATTGTATTGATAAAATGATATGGATTACAATGAGAATGAGAGAGAGGGGGACAACTCCTATTTATGCTTATTAAAAATAAATAAAAATTTAAGCGTAAATTTCTACTTGGTATTTCACAAACATTAAATATGACATTATAAATGGTTGGACTGATATGGATTACAATGAGAATGAGAGAGAGGGGACAACTCCTATTTATGCTTATTAAAAATAAATAAAAATTTAAGCTTAAATTTCTACTTGGTATTTCACAAACATTAAATATGACACAGAAAGGCCGCCCTTTTTTTATCTATTTCTGGCCCCTCAAAGAGCAGGGGGGAATGAAGAAAGCTAGCTTTACGGTCTTGTTCCTAAATGGTTGGTTCAGTTAAGGTCCTGAAAAGCCCAACGAGCCCAATTGTACATTCTATGCAGTTTTGAAACGAGTGAACGTATTACTTCTCGAGCTTCTATTTCTTTTAGGGATATGAAAATAAAGATGGAATAGGGAGCCAAAACGAACAAGAGTGAAGAAGAAGGACTATAAGATCAATCACAAGCATACATACAATATAGCTCATGTAGAGAGAATCTAATACTAAATAAAATTATTGTGTTTGAGTATATAATAACACTATGTTAAAGTTAATTTTTACCATTTCTTTTAAAGAAATATATCTTTGAAACACCATTGATATTTTACATACAATACAGCTCATGTAGAGAGAATCTAATACTAAATAAAAATATTGTGTTTGAGCATATAATAATATTATGTTAAAGTTAATTTTTACCATTTCTTTTAAAGAAATATATCTTTGAAACACAATATATTTTTTACATACAATATAGCTCATGTATTTTTTACATACAATATAGCTCATGTAGAGAGAATCTAATACTAAATAAAAATATTGTGTTTGAGTATATAATAATATTATGTTAAAGTTAATTTTTACTATTTATTTTAAAAGAAATATATATTTGAAACACACATATAATTTATTAATAAAAGAAATAATACAAATTTAATTTTTAACATCATAATTTATTGGATTAATTATACATAAATAAACATATATATGTACTATTGATATCTTAAATATTTAAAAAAATAGTATTATTATTGTGCTATAATATAATATAATGAGATGTCCCCAAGGTGTAGGATAGTTGGTGACAGAGTGTGTTGTTAAGCCATTCTGAGTTGAAAAGTCACCGGTTCGAAATCTGCGGGGACAAAAAATCCAACCATGTTAAAGGTTGGTGTGGCTCAGGCCGGGTGCGATCCCCGGGTGATTTTGAAGGCTTAGATGCCCCTGAGTCGCAATTTCTCAAGCCAAAAATTAATCCCGATGCCAAGAAGGTCCGGACCAATTAACAAACAAAAAAAAATATAATACAATGAGATAAAAAATTATACAAATTTAATTTTAACAAAAAATTATTATTATTATATTATAATATAATGAGATAAAAAAAAATTATACAAATTTAATTTTTAACATAGATTAACTATACATAAATAAACATATATATGTGCATTATAAATATCTTAAATATTTTTTAAAAAAATTTAAAATTTCTTATTATATTACTACTTAAACTTATAAGTTTTGATCTAGACTTGCAAGTCCATAAAGAACATTTTAACCTTCAACTCTTCTTGATACTTACAAATTACAAACATATTTAGGAAATCAAATGGTTTTGGTTGCTTGTTTTTCTATGAAAATTTTCCTTTTTTAAACTTAATTTTAGATTTATTTTCTAATTATACTTCTTTATCCTAGGGAGCATATATGTGAGCATGCTCACATATATATCCTAGGGAGCTTTCTAGTGTCTCTTCATTCCCAATTTCAATACCCTAAATTCTTGTTCGCAATGTGATTGGATTTAAAATCATATAACTTTAACATGTGGTGAACATTTCCACATATAATGCTTAAAAATACAACCTTGACATGACTTTATTGACATATGCCCCATGGTAATTGGAATGCAACACTATCTAGAATTGGAAATAACCTTATTAGTCCCTCGAAGGCGTAGAGGGACTATAGCGATCGATAATTCGTTGACTTTGTATTAGTTTGTCGTTTGACTACGAATTTTTGCATACTTTCTAATGTTCGACATACAGAACTAAAAGCATTATTTTTTTTATATAATAAAAAAACCCATATATGTCATGATCTGATTGGATGATAGATTTGAGGTCTTATTGCCACCTTCGCTATTCCCAATGAATTATATGTTGCCATATCCAAAGTTTTATCATGTACGATACTTTTTATTATTTGTACTAATCATATTGAAATGTTTAGATATCCAAAGTTTATAATGATCGATAATTCCAAAGTTTATAACCTTCTATTGTTCGAACTACAGAACTAAAAACATTATTTATTTGTTTTATTTGTGTTATTATTATTATTACTCATTTGTATTTGTATTGAAATGTTTGCATTCCGAAGGTTTATATCGTTGACACTTTTTTTGAGGTGCTTGAATAGGCCTGACAGCTTAAATGTTTACATGACGCGAGGTCCTCAAACAGGCCTGACATCTTAAATGTTTGCATACCGCGAGGCCCTTAGACAACCTGGCATCCTTAAATGTTTATCTAAATAGGATTCTCGAAGTACATGTTTCCTCGAAATTTTCCATACAATGTTGCAGTGAATTTGGACAATATTGTTGTCCACCGCTAGTTGAATAGGCATTGTATGTTTCATACTTATTCAAGGCTTAGAATGCAATTTTGTCATCGTTGAAGATACATACATTGTTTACTGGTTCGATGGGTGCTTCTTCTTTGTTGGTTCGTCGGTTGTTGCTTCTTATTGTTGTTTGGTTAACAATTTGACCTGCGCTTCTGCCTTTCATCAATTCGGAGTAAGTTTCCATGCCAAAATTTCATTTTATATTCCTTCTTTGTTGTTCAGTGTTTGCAGTTTGCAAGTAAGAATGTTTGCTTATTTCTATTGGCATGCTCGTCGTATCTTTCTGGTTCCTTATGTGCTTCGGCTGCAGTTTCGTAATCGTTGGAGATACATATGTTTTTTATTGGTTCGGTGGTTGTTGCTTGTTCGCCGGTTCATTGGTTCGTCGGTTGCTGGTTGTTTTTTTTTGGCTCAAGTTTATGATTTTGGGGCCCCATGGCTGCAGTTGGGCCTTTTCGTGCTTTCTCGCTGGTTTGGTGCTTGTTGTTTTCTTTTTTTTACTTCGGCTTTGCAGGGTTGGGGTCCTGTGTCGGCAGTTGGACCTGGTTTTTTTATTATTATTATTATTATTTGGGCGCTTTACGGTGTTCAGACCCTGCACCCACAAGTGGACATGCGGTTGTGTTATTTGTCGTGTCTGGGGAGGTCGAGATCTGTTATGTTGTAAAATTGTGTTGATACTTCAGTGTTGACATGATAGAAAATAGTGGCATAAAAAACAATTGGACAACTACATGTGCAATTGTAGTATCCGTTATTTTTTTGTTAAAATAAAACATGTGCAAGCTTCACTTATAAACCATGTATGGTGGAATGTGCCCATATCACAATACATGTTATTTATCCTCTACACAGACTGGTGTGACCACGATACAATTTGTCTTATACTTGAGATATGATATGTACAACAAAGATACTGCAAAATTATATTTCCATGTCTGGAAGCATATCTGAATACTTTGCCACAGAAAACCAAAATCATTTATCTATGGCCATGCAATTTCTAATATTTTGTGGCTTGTAATATATTTTGGGCAGGGAAAAAACTTTATATATTTACAGCCATGGATGGAGAAAAGCAAAGACTCATGTTTCTTCCTATCTTTTATTCTATTCGTTGATTCCCATTTACTATATGTACATATTACTTGTTCTCTGGTGCATACCAGCTTCCATTCATGTTCATTGTATTTTGTGCATTCCCACATTCAAACAAACAGAATAGCTGGAGAAAATGACGGAGTCTTGACTACAGCGGTGGAAGAGGAGATACAAAGGTACATGCTTGTACTCTTATTTCATATTCCATTGTTTTGTATTTCATTTATTGTTTGTATATGTGTTCACCTGGTTTATTGTATGTAGATGTTACGTACCTTCCTACATAATAACTTATTTTCATTACATGTCTTCCTACATACTAACTTCCTTCATGTCGATTGTATTTTTCCTGCATTGCTACATTTAAACAAACATAATGGCTGGAGAGGACGGTGGACTCTTTGGCTTGAATGTAGACGAGGAGTTACAGAGGTGCATACATGTACTCTTATTTCATATTCCAGTGTTGAGTATTTCATTTATTGTCTGTGTATTTGTTGTGCTTGTTCTATTGCTTTGCACCTTTTTTTGTTGTATGTATATACTATGTATCTTTCTGCTTATTCTCATGTGAATTGTATTTTGTTTTCTATTACATTGAAATAAATAGATCTGTTTTTCTTTATTTTACATGTCTTTCTTCATACTAACTTGCCTTCATGTCCATTGTATATTCGGCGTTGCT
The DNA here is from genome assembly GCA_009831015.1 of Picea engelmannii. Lineage (NCBI taxonomy): Eukaryota > Viridiplantae > Streptophyta > Pinopsida > Pinales > Pinaceae > Picea > Picea engelmannii. Next base: position 276,896 of record ML779284.1, read on the forward strand.
ACCTTGGAAGAAACAAATTGGTTGGACATGAAGATGAATTCTTCTATGCAACAACAGAGGGTTTTGTGGTACAATCTTCGAAAAGGTATACCAACTGTGCTAGTAAATTAAATATACAAAGCGGGTGGCGGCATATAATATAAGACTAGAAAACGATGATTTGGAAGCAATGGGCCTTTGCGTCCTCCCCATTTCTACTTTTTCCATTTTCTATTATCCCTTTTGCTTTCTAATTGCTCTGCTTAGTCGTCTTTCTGAAAATGCCTTGGTGCGCGGGTTGGCAGACTCACGGGTTCACATTTATGGTCACATTTCTACCTTATTCCATACTTACCCACTTTGTCGATTGCAGGTGCCAGCCTGGCGGGTTCAAGATTGTGCCCCTGGCTTCTGAGATTCCGCGATATACAGATTGGTCATCGTGCCCCGCCATCACGCCCTATTTAATGTTACACTATTTTTCAGTCAAAAAATCTGAGGCATACAATTTCACCCTTGGGTCCCCATGTTTCCTAAGTATCCCTTGACACCCTATTTCGTATTCCATATCCTTCCACCGTGCATGTGACATTAAGAACTATTATGGACAATATACAATTCATATGCTTGTTTAGTCCTTCTGATGTTCATCTACACATGCTTGCATCAAAAAAAGTTGGACTAGTGACTTGGCCATTAACAGTCAGTCATCCCAGACATCAGCAGACTGACAAGGCCAAAGGTAAATATGCATACATTATGTTCCTAGTATGTTTACCAAATAAATATCCTCAACTATTTATTCATCTATGGCATGGTGAATATGTTGATGTCATATGCAATACATGCTTTGCAATTCGCAAGAAGTATCAACAAGTACAAGCGAGATGTCGAACATAGAGCAGGTTCCGTAGACTAAGAGGTGTGGTTGAAAAACTCTGGCTCCATAGTTCATCCAAGTTGTGCGTCTACTTGTAAATTTATACCAGGAAAAAAAGAAAACAAAAAAAATACTGCACACTACCATTCACTTTACTTTTCCTGTTCAAACATTGTCACGGGGTCTAAGCTTGTAACACCCACATTATTATCAATAGAGGGCTTGAACAGTCGTCGAACTGGACAAGTGTTCATCGGGGACATAATGGTTATCTATAGCACCTACTTGGACAAGGAAAACAAAACTAGATTCATTATGTGTGCTGACATGACAGACAAGGAGGCCATGATGATAGTCACACTGACTATTCCTACACAACTTGTCCAGAAACATGTAGAAAATATATTCCCGGGTAATGGGATATCCATTACAAATTTTAATATATTTCCCAAAACAGTGTATGACCGTGGTGATTGTGATCAGATTATTTCGCTCAACGAAACAAGTATTGTGGAAAAAATTCCCGCTATTTGTTCAAAATATCGTTTCGTCCCGAACGTAACTATCAACCAACTTGCACAGAGCAATGACATTTACCCAATCAGAACCATTGGCGCAGCTGTCACACTGGTGAGAAAACTTGGCTCGCAACACATTCTCCATATAAAAGATGGAGATTCAGACAACGACAAGGCAATGGTATCGTTCTCCATATACAATTTTGTCCTTCACTTTCACATGTGCATGTATCTCGGTTAAGTTACACAAATATTGCACTGTTCGATGTTGCAGCTACAATTGTTCGATACCTATTCAAATTTGTTTTCATCAATGGAACAACAATTGCATAAAGGGCATTTCCACTTATGCTCTTCAAAAATATAACAAAGAAAAGGGATGTTAGAGAAAGGATCTTTTGCACAATCCAAGCAACATTTGTAACAGAGTTGCGAGAAGAAATAGTACAGGATATGAAGAAACTAACTAGCTCTACAAATGTTGTGCATATACATCTACAGATTCATCCTCACTTTGCTCATACAAACAACCTTCACCAAATTTCTGCGGTTTTTTTTTTTTTTT
>ML779284.1:278891-294708 GCA_009831015.1 Picea engelmannii
TGTATATTATATTGTTCAGTGTATTAATTTCTATGCTCAAGTTTCCAGTTTGAAGGTGTTTTGGTTGCAGCGAATGCATACTTGACCCCCTTTGAGCCTGTATGTGTGAAATGCAACTCTCCTGCTTCTACTTCCGCTTTGATAAGTGATGATACGATTGATTGTCTATGATGCTGTGAAAAATGTCCATACATATATGGACATTGCCTCAATGTTGTCATTCAAACCGTGGGAAACACAAATGTGCATTGTACAATTAGGCAGCCTCTGTTACAAGATGTGCTTCATAGGTTAGCAGAATTGTCATATGAAGCATATCTACAGAAAAAGGCAGGCAGTTTCTACATGCTACGCGACTTTCAGATACACAACAAATTTAACTTAAATGAGGACAATGCAATATTGCATATCGGCTGAAGAAAAAAAAAAACAAGAAAAAAAATCATATCAAGCTTTGGCAGGAAACAAAAATATCTCATGTGCCTCTGTAATATTTCTTCAACACCCAAATGGATGTTCGTCGAACTCAAGTACTTGAGAATCTAATTACAAATGCAATTGATGTTGTTATTTTGATGTTTTCTTGCATCTCCCAGTAAGAATTTTGCAATGTGTCTCTGCAATATTTCTTCAACACCCAGATGAATGTTTGTCAGACTCGAGTACTTGAGAATCTAATTACAAATGCAATCGATCTTGTTATTTTGATGTTTTCTTGCGTCTCCCAGTGAAGATTTTGCATATTTGTTTCGGTGCACAAATAAATAAATAAACATGGTAGCTGGTTGTGGCTTTGATGGAGGAGCTTGAACATTTTTTTGGGTGCCCAAGTTGGACAATTGTTTTTCAACTATTTAGCCATGACAGGATTTCTAAAATTTTCTTTCGGTTGCCCGAATAAAATAAAAATTTGTCTCCAACTATACATTTATGGTATGGTATCTGCATTTTCTCGATGCCCTTATTGAAAAAAAAAAGGACTCAACATGGATTGAAACATCAGCTTGAGATTTTCAGATCTCGCTATAGAGATTGCACGTGCATAGAATTGTTCGTTCCAGAAATGGGAAGCATGACAGAAAACCCCATAAAAAGTATCCAACTGTAAATAACTTGGGCCCGTCCTTTGAATCGTCGAAGTAGCTTTCTCATCTGGGCAGAATCATCAAAAAATTCCAATAATATTGGAAGTTTGGCATTGTTAAAACTGGTAGTGATAGACCATGGCATTATCAGAAGAAAATTTCCATAGTGATCTTGCTTAATGGTAAAATAGTAATCGACAACTTTCTTGTTCCCCATTTTGAGATCTAGTTATACCTAGCGTGCAGTGGTGAAGCTCCGCTGGTTGTGTGTTGTCTTCTGTTTGGTAGACTTTTGTTCATATCCCATGGCCCCGGTTATTTTCTCGTGGGAACATATACCAAATGTAAGAGAAAACCAATGCCACGACGTAGTTTCTTTATATATCAAATTGTTTGATGCAAAGGTCGATGTGTATTGCTCTATGGAACCTTGTGGGATCTTGCTTGCGGCCTGTTTGGAGTTTACTTGGTTCTTGGTTGTATGCTTCATTCTGGAAAATTAATAATACATTCAGGATCTTCGCATCTTTTCTATGATCTTAAAGACTATAGAGGACATGCTTTGCCCTTTAATATAAGCTCTGTGGCGCAAATATAGTATGTGGCTCATTTTAGCACTTTTCCTTCATCGATGAACTTGGTAAAATTAATCTCCTGGAATTATTTGAAATAAAAGAATATATGTTGTGCGAAGTCCAATGGAACTATCATATCAACAAGAGGCCATTAAAATTCAAATTCGTCGTTATTATACTTGCGGTGATAGAATTTAAAAAAACTTTGTTTTGTTTACTTCAATTTTTTTTAAATAAGAGATTTAACATCCTTTAATAATTTTATGTAATTAAATTGTACGATATCAATATTTAATATTAATTTTTTAATATTTGGAAATAATGTTTTTAGATAATGTTAGATAGTTTATAGGGATCACCATCCGTAAAAAATTGCAATCTTGAGCCTGCCAGCCCTGGAGTCCGCCTATCAATTTGTATTTCGCGGAACTCAGAGTGTTGTTTGGAGGACACGGAACAATAGAAGTGAAATTTTGAGCCAGCCAACCCACAAATTCGCCTATCAATTTGTATATTGTGGAACTTTGGGTGTTGTTTGTAGGACACATAACTATAGAGGACATGTTTTTCCCTTTAATATAAGCTCTGTGACGCAAATGTAGTATGTGGCTCATTTTAACACTTTTCCTTGATCGATGAACTTAGTAAAATTAATCTCCTAGAATAATTTGAAATAAATGAATATATATTGTGCGAAGTACAATGGAGCTATCATATCAACAAGAGGCCCTTAAAATTCAAATTTGTCGTTGTTATACTTGCGGTGATGGAATTTAAAAAAGCTTTTTTTTGTTTACTTCATTTTTTTATAAATAAGAGATTTAACATCCTTTAATAATTTTATGTAATTAAATTGTACAATATCAATATTTAATATTAATAATTTAGTATTTGGAAATAATGTTTTTAGATAATGTTAGATAATTGATGGGGATCACCATCCTTAAACAATCGCAATATTGAGCCCACCGGCCCTAGAGTCCGTCTGTCAATTTGTATATCGTAGAACTCTGAGTGTTGTTTAGAGGACACAGAACAATAGAACTGCAATGTTGAGCCAGCTAGCCCGCACGTTTGCCTGTCAATTTGTATATCCCGGAACTCTGGGTGCTATTTGTAGGACACAAAACAATAGAGGCCCAATTTTGAGCCCGCCAGCCTGAGAACCCGCGATCCAAAAAGTGGCTAAGTATGGAATGAGGGATACGTACATGCTTTATAAAATCTCATGTCCATACTTTATAAAAGTAAATATTTAGTATGTGTAATTATTTATTAAAACCATGGACTACCGTAAATTTTCTTGTAGCTTTTCGAGGCTTCTCTTATACAAGCAGATCCTAGAAACTATAAGCATGGCTCGTTGTATATATTCCTTGATTGAAGAACCCGTTCACATGTTTAATGCACTTCATAGTTGTTGTTAAAACCATCAATGGGGATTTCTTAAACCAATTCCCGCTTCCGAAAATTTCCATCCCCTTTCTTTTCTCCCTCTGCTTTTTGTTTTTGGTTACTTACTCGTTTTAATAAATAATTATACATACTAAATATGTACTTTTATAAAGTATGGACATGATATTTTATAAAGCATGTACGAATCCCTCATTCCATACTTAGCCACTTTTTGGATCGTGGGTTCTCGGGCTGGCAGGCTCAAAATTGGGCCTCTATTGTTCCATGGCCTACAAATAGCACCCAGAGTTCCGCGATATACAAATTGACAGGTGGACTTGTGGAAAAATGTCTAGGTGCGGAAGTTGGCAGATTCACGTCTTCATATTTCCACTTACTTTTATATCACCAACCCGACTGACCGCTTCCCCGTTTCATATTGTACAAACTTTCTGGATCGCAGGTTTCTGAATAAGTGGGTTACCAGATAGGCGGGTTCAACATTGTGTTTCCATTGTTTCACCACCTGCAAACAGCACCCGGACTTCCACGATCTAGAAATTAGAAAAAAAAATCCCCTTTATCTCATTTTTTAACACTTTTTCTTGATCGATGAACTTAGTAAAATTAATTCCCTAGAATAATTTGAAATAAAAGAATATATATACTATGCGAAGTCTAATGGAAAAATCATATGAACGATAGGACATTAAAATTAAAATTCATCGTTGTTATACTTGTGGTGAAGCTAACAGTACAAAAACTTTACTTAAACATCCCAAAATTGATTTTCTTGTAACTTTTCGACGCTTCTCTTATACAAACAGACCCTGGAAACTATAAAAATCGTTCGTTGTATATATTCCTTGATTGAAGAACCTGTTAACATGTTTAATGCACTTCATAGTTACTGTTAAGACCATCAATGGGGCTTTCTTATAGCAATTCTCGCTTCCGAAAATTGCCATCCGCTTTCTTTTTGCCCTCTGCTTTCCATTTCTGGTTACTTACTCATTTTTTAGAAAATGTCTAGGTGTGGAAGTTGACGGATTCATGTCTTCAGATTTCCATTGTTAATTTTATATCACCAGCCCGACCAACCACTTCCTCATTTCATATTGAACAAACCTTTTGAATCGCGGGTTCCCGGATAGGTGGGTTCAACATTGTGTTTCCATTGTTCCGCTGCCTGCAAACAGCACCCGGACTTCCACGATTTACAAATTAGCAAACAAATTCCCCTCCATCTCGTTTGCTTTCGCTTTTTGTTTATGTAGTCCTTTGTCTGAATGTCTCATGCTTTTATATTCATCACCCGAAGTTCCTCAATATACAAATCGCTTGCTCAACATTGCGCTTCCACTATTCCCCTATGTCCAAACAACACCCGAAATTATGTGATATACAAATTGATGGCCGAAATATGGCACTGACTTACAATTTGACCATCGTCCCCTCACGTCTCCAGGGTATATCTTGTGACCCTTTTTTTGTAACTCACCCGACCGCTTTCCATACTTGGGCATTTCTTGGAATCTGTTTCGCAAGTTGACAGGTGGACGAAATGTACAATGCTTGGTCGCTCTTCGCCATCCCCACTACCTTCGTACTTCTTTCTAGATATGAAATTATTAAGATTTAACGTTAGTAGTTCACCGTGCAGGAACCGTTAATATTGTCATTAATGTCTAGAAGGCCAGAGAATATTTTTGATTAATACGAATTAAACCAAGATTTACAGAGAAGAGTGTTACCATTTCCAAGTATTCATTTCAAACATGATGCAATCTCTTTCATGTGTCGTCCAGTTGGCGCCTTTAAGAAATCTCTAATTCTTAATCACTCTTCGTCGTCACCGCCACCTTCGCACTTTTTTCTAAATATGCAATTAGTAAGCTTTAATGGTAACAACTCATTACGCACGAACCCTGGAGATTGTCATTGATCAACAAAAGGCTCGAGGAGATCTTCCATTGATATGCATTAAATCAAGATTCGTGGAGGGTTATATTATCCCTCCCCAATTTTTATTTCAAACATTGTCTGGAGCAAACGGAAATTCTCGTTAACTTATGACAACAGTTATGTCCAGATACAGTAAACACCTTCGGGCATGATGGCCAGAGGTTCCAGTATTCCAGGGCATATTCTTACTACTCATCTCCCTCCACCCAAGAGCAAAAAAGGAGATGGTTCCTTGGTACACCGAGAGATATATTTCAAGCCAAAGAATTCCAAGGCAACCCTGCCTGCTCAGACAACCTGCCCAGTTGCATTGATGGCTGGCGCAGAGGTTGATGCGATGGATTCCGAGTCGGAAGAAGATGATTTGATGGACGATGATACGGCAATGGATGATGGCAATGCAGAGACTGTTCCCACTCCTACGCCCAAATTGAAATCAACCATAACGGGCGTAACTTCCCAGCTCAACGATGGCGGTCCTAACAATACCAAAAGAAGGAGTTTCAGAAAATGAACCGACGTTGAACGCAATAGCCACTTTGCAGATCGAAAGTAGGAATTCCAGAGGTCCAAATTAGTCTATTATGGGCGGAAGTCTTTCACTATAAGGAAATGATCTGTTGATGCTCCCCGAGATATATTTCAAGCCAAAAAACTATTCAATTGTGGGACCACTGTCATGTTCTCTGGATATACTATCAACATCTTAGGGAATGATGACGAGAACTCCCACTAGTGCAAGGCATATTCCTACTAGTCATCTCCTTCGACCCAGAATGGACTAATTTAGGCCTCTGTAATTGCACGTGCAACATGTGTCCCTGAATTTTTCGACTATGGAGAGGCAGTTTCTTGGTGTGTCCTAGCGTTCAATTAACAGCTATTCCATTTTCCCTGCAACATTTTTCGTTTTCTCCCTCACGGGAAGCTTCTAAGAACTATCAATTTTACCACAGGATGATCCATCGAGAAGAAGACTGCAAGGATTTCCTAAAAAAAAGCATGGTAATCAGTTTTGTATGCATGATGAAGATCATCTCGATGGCTCCTGCATGTTGTAGATCTGGTGCTTATGTTTGTGGAAGATATGTTCAATGTTTTGGCCCAAAGAACTGGGTCCAATTTCTAAGGATAGATATATAGTGCTCGGTGGTTTTTTTTTAATGGATTTACTATTATTTTTTTTTGCCTTGGAGTCTTAGTTGTTGCTTCTTTTCTAGATTTAACACCTCTTCTCATTGGCATGGTTTGGTAGTCTCATAGTTCTTCAATATTGTATTTTCTTACGTAATTTGTTCATTTAGAAATCCATTCCGCGAAATTGTCTGGTTGTTTACAAGAATAACGGGACAGGAGTCCATAGCAACTATTTCCCGGATGGCTCTTTATATTTTGTATTTCACAGTCAATGAACAAGCCATTTTTTATTGGGACAAGCTAATTTCCCACGAAATTTGTTCCCAATTGTCAAGCTTCAAAAAGGAGAAGAAATTTTATATGTCATCCTACTTAGTTTTTGCGATAACACATTGTTGCCAGTTTCCAGAACTGTCTCTGTCCAAGAAGGTCAACTGGGAATTTGACCCAGTAACATTTTGGTACCAGGCCTTGTGGAAGCACAAGGCCTCCCACTGATTATATGAGGTTTTTAATGGCTTCGTGTTTGTTTTCAAAGTTTTGTTGTTATGAGAAGATGCTCCTCGCATATCTGAACATGTAACCAGTTTTTTGGACAGGAAAAAGGGACACTTGAACATTTGGATAATTACACTGTGATAAGGATTTTTGGCTCTAGGGAAAAATCTGCTCTCCTTCCATGTCACATTACGGACATAATGTTTGTTACAGAAGTAGCAAGTCAATACAACTACTGGTTGCATCTATTCCAAGAGAAGAGAGAAAAATAGTTCATTCCTCTGCCTTGGAAAGTCGGGGACTTCGTGTTGAGGAACGTCAACAAAATTGACAAATTCGAAACCCATTCTAGCAACTTGAACCTAAGATATGATGAAAGCCTAAGAGGGTTCGACCCCAATAAAATTTGTCTACAACATTTACAAACACTTGGCTTCGGCAAAAAAAAATTCAAAAAACATCTGACCGAAAACAGAGACACTGGTGGCAACGCTCTTGCTTCTGATGTCGGCAACCTAGACACACTGCAAAGCACCACTAAATTGTACAGGCAACGGGGAAAATGCCCCGGTGAGAAGAGTGTTCAATTAGTGAATATCACTCCCAAAAGTATGACATCCTGGAGCATTGCTCCAATGGCCCACCACAACAACAAAGCAACTCAGATTTCTTCAAACAGAGGAGGAGATAACAACCCTCCTCATTCTAAAATTGATAGTTCTCACAAGCTTCCAGTAGACAAGAAGAGAAAAAAAATTGTGGGGCAGGCGGAAGAGCCTAAAATTCAGAGTGAGAACATGGAACTTGAACCTAATCTGGATAGCATATTCTGCTACCTTGATCAGCTCGAAGACGCGATCCAGCATAGTCGTCCAATGGACATATCTGATACCGAAAATTTTGATGAAGATGAATCCTTCGTGTTCCAGAGCGTTGTTTTTTACAGCTAGTCCAAAAAATTGATTATTGAAAAAAAAATGTAAAAAATAGGAAAGGAAAATATCTTTCAGAGGTAAACCTTGCGAAAATGCGGTCGTCCCAAATCTGCCAACTTCACATAGCAACTGCAGATTCACTTGATGATTTCATTGGAGGAATCAAGGCCGAGAATGTCAGACTAAAGGACCGGGTCAAGGAATTGGAAGAGGCTTTGATTCCTATGCCATTGCTTGCCAATCCTTTGGCAATAGTCATGCCTGCCACCCCTGCAGCCAAGTTAAAAGGATCCTCCAGCCTCCTCGCATCGTGTAGAGGATATGTGGAGAATAATATCAAGAAAAGAATGGAACTGGTTACTGAGGCATGGGAAACATCGCAAACCATGACTTCCCTTGGAACGAGGGCACATAATTTGCTCAAACATTTGCAGGCAGAGTTAAAAGATGAAGAATATTTCTATTTAAACATTGTCCTTTCTTTTGGCACCATTGTCAACAACATGACAGAAACAAGAAGAAGACAACAAGATCTCCCATCCAAAAACTGGATCGGTCAATTAAATGCATGCTGGAAAGAAAAAGTGAAGAACCTGCATCTCATTGTTCAGTCATGTGAACAAGCCATATCAAAGAAAGAAAAATTATTCACAAGGTTGTCCAGAATAAACTTAGCTGGAAAGACCAACAACATCCAAGACCCCAACTTAATCGGCAACTCCTTCCCCTTAACTAGTTAAGACTTCGATAAACAGGTTGATATTTTTCAGGCGTTGTCTTTGGAAAAGTTTTACAGCATCCCTGAATATGGTCAAGATGACGTCGACGATTGGTTAGTCGACTATTCAGTACAGAATGAGGAAATTGATCAGGCTCTGTGTAATCTTTCTATCGACTTCAGGAAATTATAAAAGGAACTTTTCAACATAAAAATCTGGAATGAGATCAACATCGCCCCAATGAGAAGCTACATTGAAGAATGGCTCGAAAGGGAATTGAAGCAGGCCATCGACGAAAGGCAACAGGCAGTTGCCACGATTCCAACAGTCGTCGAAGAAATCAATGAAAAGGCATCAGCAAGCAAATAGCAAAAGGGGTCATATGTACCATCATTGTAAGTCTATTGATCGCATCCTGCTTTGTTTATCAACCCAATTATTCCACTTTTTTAAATAGAAATGTCGAGCCAAAGACTGATACCTTTTCAATTTATTATTTTCAGATATTACACTCTATCGTCGCCCACTTCTTCTTTCTATAGTCCTGTTTCTTGTACATATTTCTCTTATGGTCCGCGGGAGCCCCAACCCCAGTCTATATGACAAACGCATTGAAATTTCCAGGAATATGTAACAGACTTTTATCTTTTGATATATTTTAAATAAAATTGTTTTGTATCTCCTTTTATATTTATGTCCTCATACATTTTTATCTTCCACCAGTCTATACAACAAATGCATTTAAATTTCCAGGAACATGTAACTTTTTTAATATATTTCAAATTAAATTGTTCTTTTATCTCCTTTTATATTTATGTCGTCATAAATTTTTATCTTCCACTATGCAAAAATTGTATTTTGTTAATATACATACAAAATAGACAGAATTTTTCAACATAGTAAAATATATTATATACTTTTAAAAAATAAAATGGGGCTCTAGAGGCCACGTGTCATTTACTACATGGATACCACATGTGCTTCATGTTTCTTGCCACATCTTCGTTGCAGTTTCCATGTGCCTCCGCTACTTTTCCCTATCCCAATTCAACCCGGCAGGGACTACGCTGCCACACAACCTTATCATGTAAGGAATGTATCATCTTGATCAGAAGTTTAAAGTTATTAATATAGATAAGTAAGTTTGAGAAATCAATATGTTGTTTTTGTAAAAATCATGTCCAAAATATTTAAACAATAAAAAAAAATACATAATTTAAAAACATTTACGCACAATAGAATTATTTTTTAAATTATCATTAAAATGTGTATTTTTGTTTTTTATTTTGAATGTATATTCGATATTAGATTATTGAAGTCCCTAATTTATTGAAAAAAAATAATATAAAATCATTTATACATATTATTATTTTTTAAATATTATTAAAAATACTTATTTTTTTATTTTGAATGTATCTTAAAACTTGGATTATTGAGGCCACTAATTTATATGAGTGTCATGTTGTTAAGTCCAAGCAGCCATTAATTTATTTTCTATAAGATAGTTCAGATTACAATTATATATATATGTGTGTGTGTGTGTGTGTGTGTGTGTGTGTGGTTAGGAAGTGTAAATGAGGTGAGTGACCTAACACATCACCATCTTCACCACTAAATCACAACCTTATTGCCATGACTTTTTACTTGAAAAATGATAACTTTGTATATTAACAAAATTACGAAACGATTACAACCACCCTATTGATACTTGTTAGTGGAGAACATAGAATAAAGTTGTGAACATGCAGCCCTTATTGAACATTTCCTAACAAGTATCACCGGGTTAACTAATAGACCTAGTGGATTAAAAATTGCATTTAACATACCTATTTTGTGGTCAAGGGAATCTTTACGATTGTTGTAGAATTTCAAAACTGGTTATAAAGGCATCCTGTTGAAAGTAACAATATAATTAAATTTGTAATTTTGTAAGATGCAATTGTTGGCATATGTAGTCTCTTCTTGTCTTTGGTGTGATCATATTTGTGATTAATTTTTTTATTGGTCATGATTAGGTAGAGTGCACCTCTCCGTAGAGTTTGTTTCATAGTTTATAGGAGGTTGTTAGGACTAGTTGGATTTGAGAGATTCTCTCCAACTAGATTCTTCCTATATTGGTGTGAGGTTGAGATATTTCCTCAACTATAGTTGTCTATCTTTAGACAATGCTCCATGTATTTATATGTACTCTATTTATATTGTTTAATAGAGCGTGCATCACAATTTTGGTTTGTGTTTAATAATGTCTCCTCTCCCATTTCCTTACTTGGTATCAAAGCGGTATTGGGCACAACTCCCTCATGGGATGGCATAGGGAAATGGAAACCTAGCTTAGGTGAGAGTAGATAGTTTTAGTGGATTGCTACTATGTTTGTAGTAGTGTGTGTGTCCATCATATCCGTAGGGGTACAAGATATTGTTGTGAAGGGATATGCCTTCGCATGGTGACTATAACATAGAGAAGCAACCATTTAAAGAAGACTCTCAAGAGCCATGTGAGGAGCAAGAGAATGGTCTTCATATCTGGTTAAAGTTGTAGATTTTAACCTTGTACAATTAATTACTGCAAACGTATTATTCATAAAACAAAAAAGATACAATGACACACACACACACACACACATTACACAAAGATTTTTACCTTGGAAACCCAAACCGGGAAAACCAACAACTTGTTTAGAGTCGTGTTGAGGAAAAGGTATGAGGAACCTTACTCAAGCATTTTCAGATCTTGTTGGGCTAAGGAAAGATAGTTGGGAATGTTACCTGGGGTTTATGGCCTAAAAATAAAAGAAACAATCACTTAATTTGTAAGTATTAAGTATGAGGCACCAAGGATGGTTTTTTTTATATGTTATATGTCATTGTGCAAAAGAAATAAACTTAAATAGAAATTACATGAATATGTACATGGAGATAAAAGCAAAAATGAACCAAATCATCAAAATACATATGTGAGAGTGAAATCAGAAATCTGATTTTTATATTGCTTTCATTCTGAGATACAAAGTTGAATTCTCTTTACAAACCCCTACGAGGGTAGGGACCAAAGTCAAATTTAGAAGCCTTCGATGGGGAATATACAAAAATAATGTGACAACAAAAGAAAACTGAAGCTAAAGATCTGGATCATCTTGCCCCAAAATGATGTCACTTGACTCTGCAAAATACTCTTTATCAGTCATGAAATTTAATTCATAAACAAACAAGAACACAGAGACTGTCAAAGATAAATCATACACCTTTAAAGACAAGTTGTTGAAATATATAATTCAGTTTTGAATCATGTTGCCTTCAATAAGACCTTGCTTTCATCAAGATGGTTAAGCCTTCTAGTAAACTCATATTGAATGAAAAATCAAAGTATCTCACCAGTATAGAGCAAACCTTATAACATAAGTTATCCATCTATTATCTCTCTTCCCTTTGTCTCTTCATTTGATTGAGCTTTTATTCTTCCTCAATAAGTTATGCTAGTTCAACTACCTTTCTTTAGTTAAACTTAATTAGCTTAACTATTTAGTTGAGACAAGTAAATAATAATATATATAAATAAGGGTCTAATTAAATAATAACTAAATAGGTGGGACCCCTTGTGATTCCCGTTTCAATTTCTTTTAATAGTCATCAAAACATTAAGTATAAAACCCCAAACATTTGATTCAAACATCCTCCTTGTAACTCCCATTCTCATATTAATGATCAGATATTTTAATATCAACAAAATATAAGATGACTATATCCAAAAATAACATTATATCCATGTTGTCCAAAACACTTTCCAAATATGTATTTGTTTTCCAAAACATTGTCCAAATAAAAAGATTGTCCTCAATAGAAAATAACATTAATCAACATTAGAAACCATATTTGTTGTGAGAGGCATTTGGCCTCTTTTCACTGCTTCCCTCTTTTGTTCTTTTTGTTGCAGGCTTAGGCTAATCGGAACCTTGAGGGTGGATCTCGTTGATGACATGGGAGCAATTGTATTTAAGACAAAGACGAGAGGACACAAATTCAGAGGAATCTTTGGATGACTTAGAGGGAGTGGCCACTCCTTTTTCTTTATCTGGATCTAGCTTGGGAACATCAGTTCCTAGCCTTTTACTTGCATGAGAATACTGTACAGGTGAGACAACATGATCAGCTTGGGCATTTGGATTTTTTGGCGATGGAGGGGGTAATGGAAAAGACACAATAGGCCAACCCTAGTGATGTGCAATATGCTGGTGGACAATCTCTTGCCAACCATCATTGGCAGATGGTTTTGGCTGCATAGAAACGTGAGGGGGAACACAGACACCAGAAAAGTTTTTATGTGGCTGGAAGGGAGGCCTCTCAGGTTGGGGATGGAGAATCCCATGGCTAACTAGGTTGAAGAACCCAGCTTGAAAGAGATGATTTAGTTCATGTGGATCAACATAAAAAAGTATTGAAAATTGTGGCCTTCTATGACCTCTTTGCCAATTTCCTCTACCTCTATTAGCACCTCTGCCATTGTTGCCTCTACTAAGGAAACTCATCCTGAAGCAATATTCCATACATGTTATGAAAAAATATTAACAATCCATCCATCAACATCTTAAAACTCAATAATCAATTGTCATTTGAACATGGAGTGGTAGGGCTATTGGGAAGATGAGGAGCATATAATGTGAGAAAAATGGTAGCATGGATGGGAAACGACCAATGAATATTGTTCAAGCAAATGCAGAAGTAAGAGATAATGTATCCATATCCAGACTTCCAACACCAGACATCAGCTAGCCTTTTCTTTTGTTATTAATCCATCCTCTTTCAAAAAAAATGAAATTCATAATGATATAACAAGGAAATGTTTTAAATGTATTTGGGAAGGCGGGGGGGCATATAATGAGCGAAAAGTGAGATAATGAAAGGGAAAAAATATTAGTATTGTTCTATTATATGCCATAGTATTTATTAAAAAAAAATGCCATCACCATCAACTGCCAAAACTCTTATCTGTTAATATTTTAAATCCAAGTCACAAAAGTTTTTGTACTACATGTTGTCGTCCTTATACACACTTGCAAACGTGAGCTAAGTCTGGCTCACTTAGTGTGTCCTTGGAGGCACAATGCCTAGGTTCACATCCCACGCTGTCACTTTGACCGGAACCTCTTTCGTCTAGGCTTACTCCTAGGGAAGCCAAAGGGGGTAGACCTTAGTTACTAAATGAATTAAGTTAAGTTCTAGGAGTTAGTTTTAATTATTTACAAGGTTTGGGGGATTCTATTCCTAAGATGCTAAGGCAACCATGCAAGATGCAAGGGTTAGCATGAAAAGCAAGCCTTTTCCTAGGGCAACTAAGACTAGTGCCTAAAGATTGGGCAATGGGGTCAACTAGATGTTAGGGGTGTTCGTTACAAATAAATTACAATTTTTTTACAATATTACAAAGAAATAAAGAATTATAAATGAGATACCCACAAGGTACTTGATACAAGATTTACAATAAAAGAATATATAAAGTACAACAAGCAAGCTATCCATGTTTATCTTTTATGTGTGCAGGATAATAAAGATTAAAGCATCACATCATATCATCAAAACTACAAGATCATCATCATCAATACATCAAGAAAAAGACTTAGAACTTTAAGCACAAATGTCAAGGATGAAGATCAATCACTCTTAGTTGTTAAACCCTCAACTAGTTTATTAGGTTTGGTCCGGGGTTTAATTATTAGGCTTTCTTAAGATTTATCCAATTTTATTAAAGCTTTCACCAAAGCCTCCTCCTCCTATTTCCAAATAACTGTTGGATGCTCAAGATAGTATGGCAACGAGGCCAGCCCTAGCAGAACCAGTCAACCCAAAACAAGAGTACTTCCCGGAGAGGACACACACCTGGTGCGCCACGAGACAGTTCCCTGCCACTACCCTCCATTGTTTTCCTCAAGCCCCGTTTTAGATGGTGAAGATGGTGGTATAAGGTACCCTAAATAGTCTATTAAGTATATATATTAGTTAGGTGGACTTTTAGGAGTGTTTAGGAGTGTTCTAAGGATTTTATGACACTTTTTAATGATGATTTAGTGACTTGGCCGAAACTCACTTTGGCCTTAAGAATATGTTGTTTAAGTTACAAGATCAAGAGCATTAACACATGTATATATCACTAAAATGCACAATAGAGATAGCTTGAAATATATAACAAAAGGCAAGAACAACTTGCCAACCAATAGAGATATGCAATCACACTTATGTTAAGTTTTGAAGCATTAAGATAAAAGCATCAAGTGTGAAAGAGGAGAAGATTTATGTGTGCCTATTTATCAACTTATGAAAAAGTTACTTCATATATGGCATCACTGTGCATTAAACAAAAACACCATTTGCTTAGTTAAACATTAGGTTGTAGATCTAAGCATGAGAGATAAAAATAAACATTTGTAGAACTAAGTATGCATGAGATCTCAATAAGTTGATCTAGGTGCCCAATAGGCTTAAGCTAGAGAATTACTTAATGTGTTAGATGTAGATTTAGGATACTAAAACACTTAAGCATTTAGATCTTGAATCACAAATTAAAACCATGGCCTAACCCTTAGGGGTATTCCTCTCTCAAATATGGTAGGAAACTAACTTTAGCTTGCTTATTAAGAAATTATTGAGGAAAGAAACAAGCAAGGAAAGCCAAGAAGCAAGCAAAGGGAAAAAGAGAAACAAGCAAACCAAAAGACAAGCAAGCAAACCATACCCCACGTCCTAGGGTTTGGGAGATACCCTTTATCTCACAAACCCTCATGTCCTAGCAAGAGAAAGGCAAAATGAAGGATACAAATCAAGATCTAGATAAAAACCCTAACTACCCAAGGTTCACATGTGGGAGGGGGTCGTACCCTCTTTCCTCCCACAAATGTGAGCCACTACAAGCAAGCAAAGAAGAAGAAAAATTAAGGAAAACGCTAGGAAATTGAAAGAGCAAGGTTGAGAAATAGCTACCAATCCCTTGGGGGGTCTTTGAGTGTTGTGTGGATGCCTTTGGGTAGCCAAAACCCCTCTCAACCATATCTGAACCTGCAAAAACCAGCAAGCTATGCTTGCTGGAAATGACACACACAACTATACAAGTGAAGAAAAATCTTGCTTTTTTAGGGCAAAATTTTTCTTGAAAAAAATTAGTGAAAATCTTAGATTATAATGACCCAATAACTCTATTATGCTAGCTGAAATATGGATTGTAACAGAAATATTTAGAAGAAGAGCAATAGAAGAAGATTGCTTGGAGTGTATGAAAATATCAAAGGGAGACTCTTCCAAGAGGCACCCTAATGAAACCCTTGAAGTCCAACCTGCAAAAACTCAACACAATAGCATGAATACAATGGATAATATGGGGGGTTAAACTAATAAGTGAAATACTTGCACATTATCTAGCTAACCACATATATAGATTCACAAGAATACTCTTTGCAAAACCTACTTAAATAAAATACTTTACCTAAGATCCATTCATACATGCATCATATCAAATTGAAAAG
>ML779284.1:308322-367324 GCA_009831015.1 Picea engelmannii
ATATATATATATATATATATATATATATATATATATATATATATATATATATATATATATATATATATATATATATATATATATATATATATATATATATATATATATATAACCTATTTGCAAGCATGGATTCCATGTTGCGCTTTTGGGTGCCAACAAACTGGAGACTCCACATGGAAATATGTTCCCAACAAATTTGGAACTCAAAATGTTTGGTTTTGCAGACCAATAGAAGTAGGTGATTGAAAATTGTTGAAAAGAATAGTTATGCAACAGGGGAAAAAAAGATGGTTTAAGGGAAATAATGAGATGAGAGTTCGGGGAATAACTTATGGAAAGTGATATGTATGAGGGGATTTGGTCTTGTATGCATAACAATTCAATAAGACATAACATATAATGATTTGTAGACTTTCAAGGAGAATGTTTCTGACATGCTCTTGAATCTCAGGATGGAGGGAAGAAAGGGATAACAGAAACAAGGAAGAAGACAAAACCAACTATACTACAACAGTATTGAAAGCAAAAATTTATTTCAGCGATGTCTGAAAGGAGGACATCGTGACAGTTGTGTGTGTCTTATTTTTCATCAATCAACAATATTTACAAAATGACATTGTTATGGCGAAACTAATCCAGACTCTATTTATGATGACTATGAGAAACAAACAATGGAAATTAGAAACTCAACAAACCAAAGTAAAAAGGAAAACAGTAAGAAAAAAGACTATATATAGCATTCATGTTTACACAAGCGTTACTGATCAAGTTGGTTCCACATAATGTTTCAAGTCCAAACCATTAGTACTATAAGAGAAAAATCGCTCCTCCAAATCCTTTAGAAGGTATGAGTTTTCGCCTAAGATAAAAGCGATTTTGAAAAGACCTAACCATAATTTTTGGAACTTAGAATGTCTCCCTCTTTCAGTATGGGTTGAGTCCCATACTAGGACTTTGTCATCAATCTTGAATTCAACAGCCTTTGCTCATTTGTTAAAATACCTTTTCATTGTTTGTTGTCTTGTTTTTAGGTTCTCCAAGGAAAAATTTATTTGTTCTTCCAGGGATAACAATGCATTTATCCTCTGGGGAACATTAGAAGAATTTAATTCTTCAGTCTGTAACATCAGTCATAACGAGGAAATCTCTAGCTCGGTAGGCAGAATAACCTCTTGGCCATAAACGAGCTAAAAGAGAGTGAAGCCTATACTTTCTTTGGTGGTTGTGTGGTCTACCCAAAGAGCATAAATGAGAAGTTTGTGCCACTAGCAAGGTTTGTCTTCTATGATTCTCTTTATGATCTTAACCAGATTCTTGTTAGTGGACTCTGCTTCCCATTTCCCTGAGGGTAATAAGAAGATGAAGTGAAATGTTTGACCCCTAACTTAACCAGAAATTGAGTCAATTTTGCAAAAATGAAGGTTGGGCCATTGTTCATAATGATCTCTAACGAGATGTCAAATCTTGAAAAGATGTTAGATTCTAGGAAAGAAATTACCTGCTCATCTTGTGCGTGTCTAAGAGGTATAGCCTCGGTCCACTTAGTAAAGTAACCAGTGGTTGTCAAAATAAAGATATGTCTTACAGAAGACGGAGGATTGATAGGACCAATAAAGCCTAGGCCCCATTTAGGAAAAGGGAAATATGGAAGGACAAGTTGTAAAGGCATGGCAAAAAAACGTTCTTTCCCAACGAACTTTTGGCACTTATCACAAGATCTTGCAAATTTATAGGAATCACGGAATATCGAAGGCCAGTAGCAACCATTTATTATTATCTTAAAAGCAATAGCTTTAGCAGAAAAATGACCACCAATGTGGATGACGGAAGTTGATGATCCATGGATTTTGTGTAACAATTTTTGTGCTTCTTCATCATTTACACATCGAAGTAACAAACCATCAGCAGACCTCCTAAACAAAAAGTCTCCTAAAATGATATACTTGGAAATTTGAGGCGAAGTCTCCTTCTTTGGTGAGGATCCAGCTCATCTAGACACTTTTGATACTGAAAATAATACACCATATTTTTATACCAAGGATTTTGGATATAGCAGGATTTTGATTTTCAATATAAAACAAAGTTGAAAGAGGATTATCTTGATCATCAAGTTCATCACTTGGTTCAAAGTGTTGAGCTAATTGAAGGGCTAAGTCTCATCCCTTGATTGTCTTCAAAGTCATGATCCTCAAATCATGCTCCTGAATTTTGGCAAGTCAGTGTGCAAGTTTTTCTGAAAGATAAGTTTGTGAAAGAAAAAACTTGACAGCATGCAAAGGGACTTTTACTTGCGTATGTTTGCCCAAAATAAATGGAGAATTTTTTCTATAGACTTGACAAGAGAAAAAGTAGGTTTCTCAATATAAGAGTATTTGATTTCATCATCTGATCAACTATGACTCATGTAAGCTACAGGTTTTTCATTGTTTTGTTCATCACTTTGTAAGAGGATAGAAGAAATTGCTCCCACACTGGCATTGGTATATATGATAAAGTGTTTTTCAAAATCTGGTTTCGCCAGAACCGGTGCGGAGCTAATTGATTTCTTAATCCTAAGGAAAGCATTCTCGACATCATCTATCCAAGAAAAAGAATGATCATGTTTCAAAATATTATGGATTGGTTTAACCATGAAAAAAAAATCAGGAACAAACCTACAGACAAAATTAATAATGCCCATGAAAGCTTGAACTTCTTTCTTGGAGGTGGGGGCAGGAAGGTTTAGAATCGTGGTAATCCTCATAGGATCTATGCTTATCCCTGAATTAGAAACAATATAACCTAGGAGTTTTCACTTCGTGACACGGAAAATAGATTTGAAAGGATTTAAAGAAATGCCAAATTTTCAGCAACGCGTGAGAACTTTTCTAAGATGACCAAAATGATCCAATCGGTTTTTAGAATAAACAGTCAAATCATCAAGATAAACTTGGATAATTTTACCAATCAGATCGTCAAAAGATATCTGCATAGCTCTTTGAAAGGTGGCAACTACATTAGACAATCCAAAAGGCATGAGTTCATAAGCAAATGTGCCCCAGTGTGTGGTAAATGTGGTTTTATATCTATTAGTCATTTTTACCTTGATTTGATTATATCCAGAGAAATTGTCAAGTAAGGACATCATTTGAGACCCTACAACATGTTGTAAAATCATTTCCATATTAGGAAGCAGAAAATGGTCTTTGACACTTGCTCCGTTCAATGCGCGGAAATTGACACATAATTTGATCTGCCTAGTAGTTTTTCGAACATGGACTAGATTTGAAACCCATTCAGAATACTTAACTGGAAATATTATATTAGCTTTCAACAATTTTTTCAATTCCTTTCTAATAGTGGCTTTGAGCGTAGGGTTAATAGGTCTTTGTTTTTGCCTAACTAGTTTTGCCCCTTCCTTGATAGGAATGGCATGTTGTATGAGAGCAGGATCAAAACCACAAAGATCCTCGTATGACCATGCAAAAACATCTTGAATTTCATGGAGTAATTCTATGAATTTCACTTTTTCTTCATCAAAATATTGGGCCCCTAATTTAATGATCTTTGGAGATTCGAATGTCCCAATATTGTAGGAAATGGTATCACCAACTTTCCTTTTTCACTCCTCTTCCTTATGTGTTTCTTTGTTTCCTACATCACTTGACGAAAATGAACTTTCGAAAGGTGGCCACAACCAAGGTTATATGCATTTTTTATGCCTAACAATAAGGCCTCGAACTCGGTGACATTGTTTGTGCAAGCAAATTCCAACATATAAGAGAAATTGTGGATTTTACCTATAGGAGAATATAGAATGATACCGGCTCCATTACCTTCGTTTGAACATGAGCCATCGAAATGCATGTGCCACATGTCATCATCAAAATCAACTGGTTCAAGCATAGTGTCACCCTCATCAACAAAGATAGAGTACACTCCCAAATCTTCTTCGAGATAATTTACATTAGGTTGAGGAACACTCTCTATATACGGTGAAATTCTTCCTTCCCTAAGGACTATAATGTTCTTTCTATTTCGAGGGACGGACAAATGTGTTCCATCAAGTGAAAGGTATCCACCAGTTAAGGCTTTCCAGTCTCTTCCTAAAATAATTGAATAGTTACTCATTAGCATATCAATTACTTGGATGTTGAGGGTTGTTCTTATCTCAAGATGTGTGCATAGAACTAAGGCTACATCTTTGATTTCACCTATAGTTGATTGTTGCAAACTATGGTAAGAGAGCATGCTTCTAGAATTTTCATTAGTGCAAGATAAGCCAAGCCCTTCCATGATTTTTACATAGTTATAGAAAGGGGGGTTTTTTACAGGGTTCCTAAAATTATTTACACCTATCTTATTTACAGTTGAATCCTCTTCCTTTGAGTCTTCAAATAGATTGGCTATGGTAGAAATTTTACCTTCCATAATTTTTTTGAGATGCTTTTATTGTTCTAGGATGGAAACCATGTCCAAAAGAGTAGCATTAGCTTTAATATTAGCCAACTTATTAAGGATATTATACTTGGAAGAGGGAAGAGGAGAAGACACTTCTTGATTATCTGAAGTTCTGACAACTTGTGTGTCAGCACTTTGAGAAGATGATCTTGGGGTGGAAGGAGTGCAGGGGAGGTCATATTCACCCTTGGCAATGTAAGATTTATTCTTGGTATTGATTACAAGATTTATTCTTGGTATTGATTACAAGATTTATACTTGGTATTGATTACCATAACATCTTCTAGTTCAACCCAATATAAAACAACGATTGTGGTATCTGGCCTTTTTCCAAAGATCTTATCTCTAGCATTTTTCTTAGCTTCGCAAGTACTTTCTTCATGATTTTTTTCGCAGAAGTTGCACCAACTGCGATCCATTATTGCCTTTGGCTGAAAAGTGTTTTCATTAGTATTCCTAAAAGGCACTAAGGAAGAAGAAGATTCCCTAGGGGAAGAGGAGGAGGCATTTCCTTTTCGCTCATAGGCTATCATCCTATTATCCATATCTTGCACGAGTTGTAGGAGGGTAGACATATTTGTTTTCTTGACCAATTCTCCCTTAGGGAGACCCGTTCTTTCGAGTTTCTCCTCATATTCTAAGCAAGTATGAAGAGCAAAACCAAGATTGTCAATATCCTTCTCTTCGATTCTATGACAATAAGGAGAAGTTAATGCATTATAATAATGCATGAAAGCAACCTGATTTTGAGGACAGATTAGTTCAGGGATTTGATTATATAATTTGGTGAAGTGAAGGTTAAAAGACTTGATGGTTTCACCATCCTTATAGGAAATATTGTTGTATTCCCTTAACTGCTCAGTTGGACTCTTGGACTATCCATAAGTGGATTTGAACCAATAAACCAATTCTTCCCAAGTGGAAAGGATTTTGGGAGGGAGGTCAAAAAATCTTGTTGCAGATTTCCCTTTGAGAGAATTGACAAATAAACACATGCAAGTGTCGTTATCGTTAGCCCCTATGTTATGACAAGCATTAGAAAATGCTACTCAATGTTCATTTGTAGTAACGGTGCCATTTGCCAAAAACCTAGGCAAATGGTCTTTGAATTTTGGTAATGGGTGAGTGGTTGGTGCGAGATTCAAGGGAGAAGATACATGCCACGGGGTGGTCATAGCATCTTCCTCAAATTGGAAAAGTCCATATTTCTTTATGACTTTAGCAGGATTGGTAGTGGATTGAATAGGGATTTGATGACTGAAGATACTACCAATTACTGATGAAGTCGAAGGTTGCGAGGAGGAGGCACCTCTCGTGCCACTACCACTACCCGCATATGTCATGTTGAAGGTGATAGGCATGGGTGATAAGGGGGAACTGGAAGAATCAGATAAATTTCACCTAGAGCACTTTATTGTGTTCATAATACCACTTTCCTCCTTCCTATTTCAAAAATAGGAGTAGCTTCAAGGGACAACCCTCTTCTCCTTCAAGAGATGTGAGGATTAGAGGACATGAAAAGAAAGACCAAAGAGGTAGGAAAAGGGAGGTTAATGTCGATTTATGGGCTGCCTTTTCCTGGCTACACAATGTTCACAAATATTTATGTCCCTTTCAATTAATTCCCAAGAGTGTTCAAGTTCAGCACAAGTACTAGCAGTTTCTAAAATAGTGTTGAATAAAGTTAATGCAATGTTGGTTTGGTCATCAAGAATGTTTCCAATATTGGGTTGTCTTGTAACAGGTATTGTCATGGAAAAATCGGTCAAAGAGTAATCCGATAAAAGGAAAAAATAAAATACAATTCTGATACAATAAACTAGAGCAATATGAAAGATCTCCCCAGTATGGTCGCCAAATAGATGTTGAAGAAAAGGTATGATGAACCTTACTCAAGCATTTTCAGATCTTGATGGGCTAAGGCAAGATAGTTGGGAATGTTACCCAGGGTTTATAGCCTAAAAATTAAAGAAACAATCACTTAATCCGTAGGTATTGAGTACGAAGGACCAAGGTTGGTTTTTTATATATTATATGTAACTATGCAAAAACAATAAACTTAAACAGAAATTACATGAGTATGTACATGGAGATAAAAGAAAAAATGAACCAAATCATCAAAATACATATGTGAGACTGAAATCAGAAATCTGATTTTTATATTGATTTCATTCTGAGATACAAAGTTGAATTCTCTTTACAAACCCCTGCGAGGGTAAAGACCAAAGTCAAATTTATAAGCCTCCAGTGGGAACCATACAAAAAGACTCTGACAACAAAATAAAACTGAAGCTAAAGATCTGGATCAACTTGTTACAAAATGTTGTCACTTGACTCTGCAAAATACTCTTTATCAGTCATGAAATTTAATTCATAAACAGACAAGAACAAACAAATTGTCAAAGATAAAACATACACCTTTAAATGCAGGTTGCTAAAATATATGATTCAGTTTTGAATCTTGTTGCCTTCAATAAGACCCTATTGTCATCAAGATGGTGAAGCCTTCTAGTAAACTCAGAATGAATGAAAAATGAAAGTATCTCACCAGTATAGAGCAAACCTTATAACATAGGTTCTCCCTCTATTATCTCTCTTCCCTTTGTCTCTTCATTTGATTGAGCTTTTATTCTTCCTCAATAAGTTATGGTAGTTCAACTACCTTTCTTTAGTTAAGCTTAATTAGCATAACTATTTAGTTGAGAAAAGTAAATAATAATATATATAAATAAGAGTCTAATTAAATAATAACTAAATAGGTGGGACCCCTTATGACTCTCATTTCAATTTCTTTTAATAGTCATCAAAACATGAAGTATAAAACCCCAAACATTTGATTTAAACATCCTCCTTGTAACTCCCATTCTCATATTAATGATCAAATATTTAATATCAACAAAATATAACATGACTATATCCAAAAATAACATTATATCCATCTTGTCCAAAACACTGTCCAAATATGTATTTGTTGTCCAAAACATTGTCCAAATAAAAAGAATGTCCTCAATAGAAAATAACTTTAATCAACATTAAAAACCATATTTGTTGTGAGAGGCATTTGGCCTCTTTTCATTGTTTCCCTCTTTTGATCTTTTTGTTGTAGCCTTAGGCTAATCGGAACCTTGAGGGTGGATCTCGCTGATGACATGGGAGAAATTGTCTTTGAGAGGAAGACGATAGGACACAGATTCATAGGAATATTTGGATGACTTAGAGGGAGTGGCCACTCCTTTTCCTTTATCTGGTTCTGGCTTGGGAACATCATTTTTTAGCCTTTTACTTGCATGAGAAGACTGTACAGGTGAGACAACATGATAAGCTTGGGAATTTGTATTTTTTGGCAGTGGACGGGGTGGTGATGGAAAAGACATAGTAAGCCAACCATGGTGATGTGCAATGGGTTGATGGACGATCTCTTTCCAACCATCATTGGCAGGTGGTTCTGGTTGGATAGAAATGTGAGGGGAAACACGGACACCAGAAAAGTTTTCATGTGGTTGGAAGGGAGGCCTCTCAGATCGGGGCTGGAGAATCCAATGTCCAACTAGGTTGAAGAACCCAGCTTGAAAGAGTTGATTTAGTTCATGTGGACCAACATCAAAATGTATCGAAAATCATGTCCATCTATGGCCTCTTTGCCAATTTCCTATGCCTCTATTAGCACCTTTCTTAACACCTCTGCCATTATTGCCTATGTTAAAGAAAATCATCCTGAAGAAATATTACAGACATGTTATGAAAAACTCTTAACAATCCATCCATCAACATCTTAAAACTCAATAATCAATTGCCATTTGAACAGGGAGTGGTAGGGCTATTGGGAAGGCGAGGGGCATATAATGAGCGAAAAGTGAGATAATGAAAGGGGAAAAGGAGGATTATTGTTCTATTATATGCCATAGTATCTATTAAAAAAAATGCCATCACCATAAACTGCCAAAACTCTTCTCTATTAATAATTTAAATCCAAGACACAACAGTTTTTATAGTACCCAATATAAAACTCCAGGAATTTTCAGTACTGTCAAACTTTACAATTTAAATTTCCTCTTCCTTTTCTTTTATTAGCAGAGCTTCTATAAGAGACTGCTAACAGATTCACTCAAAACAATTAAAACCATACTACATCAAGCGCACATGGGAGGTTGAGAACTCAATATAAGCCATCAACCTGTCACTATACAACGCTGGTATCACAACCTTCAATACTTGTTGCGAAACAGACTGGGTTTGAAACCTTATATAAAACCGGTCCACATAAAAAGTCTCCCCAATGGAGGACAAGGCACTAAATGCAAACACATGAAATAGTCTTGTGAGGGACCACTCTCACCATTGCAGAGGTGAATGTCGTGATGCGCGGGGTGGAGGTGAAGGTGGAGTTAGATGAGGCCAGTTCCAAAGAAAAGAGAGGAAGCTATTGAGAGCGGCATCTCGATAGTAGTATTGGTCGTCGATGATAGAGATGGAGACCATGGCAAGGTGTGTATTGTGAGTGGGCTGACTCGATTGCTAAGGCCATCAACGGGTGGGAGAGCGAGTTGGTGAGGTGTCAACTATTAAATGCCCTAATTGTAGCCCAACATAAGGTAATCCAGGAGTGTTCTGAGAAAATTGAGGCCATCCTCAATCACCGGTCAAGCATTTAAAATACAGTTTTGTGGTTATGATGAGAGGACCACTAATAAAACTACGTAGAATCCCTAGATTGTCATTGATGTGATGTGAACCGTGAGGATCGTGGAGAAGCATCTATGTATCTGATGGCGAGGATCATGGAGAATCATCTATGTATCAATTCACATTGAATTTTCTAGATGTCTTTGAGAGGCATGGGGGCCAGAGCATTCGACGGGAGAGGGAATGCATGAACAATGCATCTAGACACTTCTTACCCCCACCCTGATGAATGTGTCTTTGGACATTTTTTGAAGTAAAAAATTAAATGTGTTTTTTGAATTTATTTGGAGTTTGTGAAGAGAAACATGTTGAGCCTCGTCAACTCAATGTGTGATACATTTTTAGATTTGACTAATCTTATAATTGCTTGTTAAAGTATGGAAACTCCAAAGAAGTACGAGTAACAGTTTTGGTAACAGAAGCATTTTTATTGAGCCTAAGTAACTCAATATGAAATGCAGTAGTTTTGTTAGAATTAGCTACTCTGACAAATCATAGGTAAATCCAAGACAATGAACTGATATTGACTTTGAAGATCCAAAGGTCAAAGATGCAAATGAAGACTCAAAACATGTGAACAAGTGCAAAGCAGGAAGAACGTAGATGTTGTTCTAGATACAACAAAGAGTTTAGTCCAAGGGAAGTTGGTGACAATGGTAGTCGTGTGAAAGCAATGGAAGTAAAATGATCACGGATAAACAAGGTATCTTGTGTGAGTTGTGTTGAATAAAACAGACTCAAGACCATATGTTAATGTAAATCACATATTGTTTTATAGCAAGTCTATGATGTCATGTTTTAATTTGATGTATTGGTCTTTGAAAAGTTTGAGCTAGTACCTGATATCTCCATGTGATGGTGTATGTAATGTATGTACATTTTATCTATGTAACATGTAAAGGGAATATCATTGTAAGACCTAAATAGTCATGCATACCCCTTTGTCATGTATCCCTAATGATTTATAGTGCAAAAACCTCTATTATAGAGTTATTTAACACTTGGAGGAGTGGGCCATATGATTGGATGGATGCTCTATGAGTTTGGTTGTGGACTCTGGGAAGTGCCTAGAAACCACGAGTTTTACATTTAGGGGGAGTTCATCAAGAGGTTGGATGAATCATGTACCTAAAGGGCATCCTACTAGACTAACAGTTGTGGCGGTTAGGTTCCCATGAATTTCGATGGATGGTTGTTACTTTATATGGAATTTGACAGTTTGATGATGCATGATCATGGTACACAGAAAAAATACTATGTTGGACTAGACATAAACTTTGTTGATTGGGAGGTGCTTCGATTCAATGGAGTGGTGATGATGAAGAACTGACTTGACGAAGCTAAAGATAAATAGTTTTTAAGGGGGAGTGTTGGCATATGTAACCCCTTCTTGTCTTTGGTGTGATCATATTTGTGATTAATATTAATATTATCCATGATTAGGTAGAGTGCATGATCCGAAAATCGAAGCTTAGCAATTACACACTATAACCTCAATTTAATCAAGACCTTTTTTCTGACGGTGCATGTGAATATAAAGACAACAAAGACTTGAATAATTAAGAGCAATAACAGATAACACAAGAACGCAAATCATCAACCAATTGTACACAAGAAGTTGATAACAGAGTTCGGCAATCTCGCCTACGTCTCCAGGCCTTTGTTTTTAGTGAGGGAGGCTTTCTCTATTAAATATTCAATGCTTTACAATCTGCATTCAAATTACATCATATAGGGCATCTGACTGACTAGTTGTATTTTGCTCTATCTCAAAAACCTGACGCAACAGACGGCACTGAAAACAGAGTAATAGAACTCCTGGAAACTGCCTCCAAAACTCTGCTACTTGCACTGCTCAAGACTTCTTGACCTTGGCTTCAAGCTTCTTTGTTGCTTCTTGCTTGTGTAAAACCTCTCAATGATTTAGTTTATATAGCCATGAGGTAGAGGGATCAAATCCCAACATCCCACTTTTTGTGGCACTCAATTTGGCCCAATATCCACCAAGATATAGCGAAATAACCAAAACTGGTTAATTAAAATCAATAAAAACATAATTGTATGGTCAAAAACCCA
Organism: Picea engelmannii; assembly: GCA_009831015.1. Classification (NCBI taxonomy): domain Eukaryota; kingdom Viridiplantae; phylum Streptophyta; class Pinopsida; order Pinales; family Pinaceae; genus Picea; species Picea engelmannii. Next base: position 319,522 of record ML779284.1, read on the forward strand.
TTTTTAAACAAAATATGCAGAGTAGCCCCTAACTGGGCACGCGCCCCTGGTCTTATGGCACTTTGCATGGGATCAAGGCTCAAAATAGGGCGCCTTAAGTGGGCTAAGCCCCTTCTCATGCGCGCCCCCTGGTTTTATGGGATATCCCTAAGATCCTTAGGTTGGGGCTTATCCCCTTGTGCGCCCATACACCTTTACAATACACTTTAATAAAATTAAAATGGGTTATATTTAATAAGCACCATCAAGGGCCCATTGGTAAAAAGGACTTTGGCCAAGTCTTGGGTGCCTACCAAGAGGTCATGGGTTCAAATCCCATGAGCTCCATAACATTTTTCCATATGAACCCATTGACCAATCCCATGGTGCCACATGGTAGCCCATGACTGGGCCACATGGCATCAAACAATTTGTCAATAAAGTGCCACCTGTCAACTGCTGGGTGGATCCTAGTCACTGACCAGTCACCTGCTGCTAGGCTGCCACTTCTCGCCACCTGCCTCTACCATGTCAGCACTGCTGATGTCAGCATTTGACTGGACCTATTGACTTTTTGCATGTTTGGGCAAACGATTAGAATGCGATGTCTTTCACATACGACGTCCGTTTGAGAAAATAAATATATAGCTGGAATCAAGAGAACGAGACGGACGCAATGGCGTTGGTTTTGTCGAATTCTGAGCACTTTCATTTTTAGGCATTTTTTAGCCCCATCAAGCTCCTGGATCCAAATCTGGATCACACCTCCCCACTAAAGAACCTTTTGGTCCCCAAAAGGCTTATTACATCAATTGACTATATCCTTATATCAATCAACTAATGAAAAACAACCTAGACTTAACATTAACTAGACTCAATAAGTGATTTCATAAATCAAATCACTTTTATTACATCATTGAAAATGACACTGACTCAATTTACATATAGGGCATAAAATCTGCCCAGTTCCAGTCGGACGACCCATCTCCCACCAACGAAGTGTCGCGGTTGTTCCTCTGCTTCTCTGCAGCATCCGCCTGTTGTCCTCTTGCAGCGTCCTTCTGCTCCTTGGCAATGTCCTTCTGTTCCTTTGCAGCATCAGTCTTTTGCTCGGGCCCTTCAGGCTTTGTTGAGCATCGTAACTCTGGATACAGCTTCCAACACCTATCTTCACAATGTCCGCTCTTCTGACAATGTGAGCAAGTGTTTCTTGCTCGAAGAAACTTGATGGAATCACACTCTGACTGAGTCGAATCCCCCTTGGATTTCTCTAACTCCTGCCCTGGCTGCACTGACTTTACTAGCAGATTATTTTTGACCTGCAGTGTCGCGTCATCATGTCTTGGTGTACTTCTTGTCGCCATGATTTTTCTTCCATATACTTTATGTTCCCAGCAGTCTGCAACACAATGGTTATTGCTGCTACAAAACGTGCATGGAATTGTTTTTCTGATAAGGTTCATGACTCTAGCATGCTCATCAGTAAAGGTGGGCGAAGGTGATTTATACCTTTTAACCTGTTTACCTTTCTTTCGCGACTCATTGTTTCCGTCGCTGCTGGCTCGAGCTGCCTGTTTGCCTTGCCGAGTCTAAAACCATTCTGGTGTCAATTTTGGATGCCGCTTCCAACATTGTTCAGCATCGTGTCTGAAATTTTGACAGTGTGTGCAGCGAATCATTGGACTCTTGTCCTCAGAAAATCCTCCTGCATATCCCAATCCTTCCCGGAGTGGACGCTCATGCACTTCAATCGGCTCGGCTCTGCCTTGGCCATATTTTCCAAGGCCTTGCCCCTTCCGGTACCCGAACTTTGATAGCATTCTCATACCGACTCCTTTGGTATGTCTCTCAAATGTTTCTATCTCTGGATGGTTGGACTCCACTTCCTGATCAGCTACAGGTGAGGCTGGAGTGTAATCAGTGCTTTCTGCTAGCGAAGAGAATGTGCCAATGGCCTCTCCTATCGACTGCTCCTCAACCGGAGTAGCAAGAGTATATGAATCCTCCTCATCTTAGTGCCTTCAGAATGGATGAGTTTCATCATCCCTAACAGGGCTCGGGCTTCTAGTTGAAGGACTTCCTCCAACTCGCCTTGCTTCCATTGCCAACATCAACATTCACATTCTTTCCCTGTCTTCCTCGATAATCTGCACCGATCTTCGCAATTCAACATTCTCTTGTTGCATGGCTTGGTTGATCTCCTCGAGCTCCTGGAGTCTAGCTCTCTTCAATATTTTTCCCATATTCACAGTTCCTGCAAATGTCAGCCTGCTCTGATACCACTTGATCCAAAAATCGAAGCTTAGCAATTACACACTATAACCTCAATTTAATCAAGACCTTTTTCTGACGGTGCATGTGAATATAAAGACAACAAAGACTTGAATAATTAAGAACAATAACAGATAACACAATAATGCAAACCATCAACCAATTGTACACAAGAAGTTGATAACAGAGTTCGGCAATCTCGCCTACATCTCCGGGCCTTTGTCTTTAGTGAGGGAGGCTTTCTCTATTATATACTAAATACTTTACAATATGCATTCAAATTACATCATATAGGGCATCTAACTAACTAGTTGTATTCTTCTATGTCTCAGAAACCTGACGCAACAGACGGCACTGAAAACGGAGTAATAGAACTCCCAGAAACTGCCTTTAAAGCTCAGCTACTTGCACTGCTCAAGACTTCTTGACCTTGGCTTCAAGCTTCTTTGTTGCTTCTTGCTTGTGTAAAACCTCTCAATGACTTAGTTTATATAGCCATGAGGTAGAGGGATCAAATCCTAACATCCCACTTTTCGTGGCACTCAATTTGGCCCAATATCCACCAAGATATGGCCAAATAACCAAAACTGGTTAATTAAAATCAATAAAAACCATAATTATATGGTCAAAAACCCATTTTTAAACAAAATATGCAGAGTAGCCCCTAACTGGGTGCGTGCCCCTGGTCTTATAGTGCTCTACATGGGATCATGTCTCAAAATAGGGCGACTTAAGTGGTCTAAGCCCCTTCTCATGCCCCCCCCTGGTTTTATGGGATATCCCCAAGATCTTTGGGCTGGGGCTTATCCCCTTGTGCGCCCATACACCTTTACAATACACTTTAATAAAATTAAAGTGGGTTATATTTAATAAACACCATCAAGGGCCCATTGGTAAAAAGGACTTTGGCCAAGTCTTGGGCACCTACCAAGAGGTCATGGGTTCAAATCCCATGAGCTCCATAACATTTTGCCATTTGAACCCATTGACCAATCCCATGGTGCCACGTGGCAGCCCATGACTGGGCCACATCGCATCAAACAATTTGTCAATAAAGTGCCACCTGTCAACTGCTGGGTGGATCCTTGTTACTGACCAGTCACCTGTTGTTGGGATGCCACTTGTCGCCACCTGCCTCTGCCATGTCAACACTGCCGATGTCAGCATTTGATTGGACCTGTTGACTTTTTGTCTGTTTGGGCAAACGATCAGAATGTGATATCTTTCGCATACGACGTCCGTTTGAGAAAGTAAATATATGGATGGAATCGGGAGAACGAGACGGACGCAATGGCGTTGGTTTCATCGAATTTTGAGCACTTTCAATCTTAGGCATTTTTTAGCCCCATCAAGTTCCTAGATCCAAATCTGGATCAGTGCACCTCTATGTAGAGTTTGTTTCATAGTTTATAGGAGGTTGTTAGGACTAGTTGGATTTGAGATATTATCTCCATCTGGATGCTTCCTATATTGGTGTGAGGTTGAGATATTTCCTTAATTGTTAGATCAAGGTAGTTGTCTATCTTTAGACAATGCTCTATGTATTTTTATATACTCTATTTACATTGTTTAATAGAACGCGCATCACAATTTTGGTTTGTGTTTAATAATGTATCCTCTCCCATTTCCTTCCAACAATTACATTTTTAGGAATGTTTATAATGGATAGCTTTATGCAATACCATTAAGTAATATAGAAAACTTGTGTAGAGTATTTGAAATTATCATTTCATTTATTTGTTGGTTATTCCAGTTGAGAGAGGTACATAAAGTTTATAAAATGAAGGTTATGCATGATTGTATTAGTTGAGAGAATAGGTAAGACTAAACACGCTTTATAGGTAGATTTATTCTATGTACCAACTACATGGATAATTAGTTATATTGTTAATAATAGTAGTCTTTGATTATTCTTACCATGTCAATGTTTTTTTTTCCAAGGAAAAAAACATATTTTGTATTCAAGTCTAATACAAAATGCAATCATAAGGTGCTCAATGCATTGACCATGAGTGCGTCGAAGATGAGGGCCTTGAAATACCAAAAACTTAGATGACCAAGACTATAAATAACCACCAAAGATAGTATGACACCGACATATATAAAATCTTAATGCACCAACTACGTGCACCCCAAAAAGAAGGGCGTTGAAAGCCCAAAAGACTGAGCAAATCAAGGCTCTAAAAACTGTCAAAGACAATATGACACTGATATATTACAAACAAAAAACTATCCATTGATAACATAATAATTATCAACTTGCATGCTTGTATTTTCCTTCAAGAAGTGCACCTCGAGATTCCCCTGACAACCCCTAGGGTTCCTGCGCTAGCCGCCATGGCCTCGGGCTCGGGGGATCCCCCCCAACCCCCACCGCTGCCTGATCTTGCAACGTTTCAGACTCTGATCTCATCCTATTCAAAAGCTGCCAAGGGCGCCCCTACCTCAAGATTCATCAAAAGATTGGAAGCAATCCCAAAAGTGTCGGTCCACTCCCCTTCTTCGAGATTGTTTTCTCTCTGACTGGCCAAAAACGGTCTAATAGGGCAATTCACTGGACTCTAGCCATCCCCCAAAGCTATGGCTCTATGGCTGGAGTAGAACTGGAAGAAAACAATCAAAGGACAACTTTCTACAACTTTTTGTGGAAAGGGTTTCTATGTTTTTCTTTTTGAAAACAAAGCAGATCGAGACCTGATCTTCAGAAATGGCCCGTATTTCATGGGAACCAGAGGGATGTATCTGAGAAAAAGGACTCCAGACTTCATTCCAGAGAACGATATCCACTATGTTGTTCCAGTATGAGTTAGGCTCCCCTTCTTACCCCTCCACTGTTGGAACGACGAAACAATAAAAAATATAGGCAACGCTCTAGGAAGGTTCATCAATCGAGTCGAACCATGAGATGGACTGCAGTCTTGTGCAAAGTTGTGTGTAGAAGTGGATCTGAAAAAAGGGCTTCCATAAGCAATACAACTCATCCTGTATGGTTGGTCTTACATCCAAACGGTGGATTATAAACAGCTCCCATTTAAGTGCAAATGTTGTCATGAATATGGTCATTTCGCCAAAAACTGCCCTAAGGCGACCCAGGAGCATCCAGAAAACAAGGCTTCTGAGCATTGGCAACAAGAAAAATGAAATAAAGCGACGAATAGAACAGGAAACCCGCAACAGGAACGAAAAATCAACTCTAGACCCCCTTCGCCAAGTAAAGGGAAATCTATAATACAGATCGAAGATGAAGCCGAAAGCAGCAAGAACAAGTTTGAACCCTTGGAAACTTTGGATCCAGAGTTGGTTAGCTCAAAGGAAAACACATAAGAAAACACCCATGATCAAGATGTGGTTCTTGATAACCACCCAAAATATCTAGACCCCCAACACCAAGTTATTCATCAAACACAGGAGGAAGACAATCAAGAAGAATCTGGAGAAGAAATGGATGTAGAAATCCCAAAGAACGTTCCAACCACGAAAGCAGGAAGGAGAACAAATAAAGCAAGAAGAGATAAAGCGACTGCCCAGGACAAAGATCTAGGAACCCAACCAACATTGGAAGAAATCCTCATAAAAGAAGGGAAAAATGGAAAAGCCCAACCAGTAAAGGGGCAGTCTCAACCCACGAAGGGAGGGGCACCAAAGCACAATAGTAAGTAATGAAGGTAGTCTCCTGGAATTGTAGAGGTCTGGGCCAAAGGGAAAAAAATGAAGCTATGGGAAATCTAATCTGGATAGAAAAGCCCCAAATCCTCTTAATTCAGGAGACGAAACTCTAGGGCGATGAGGCCCTAAGAGAAATGAAACAAAATTGGAATCCAAGCAGTGGAACTACATTGAATGCAAGAGGCGCCTTGGGAGGGATCTGTACAATGTGGAACACTCAAATATTCAAGGAGGAACAAAGAGTGGACTCAACTCATTGGACGATGGTAAAACTAAAGCATCTCCAAACAAGTATTATCTATCCTATCTGCAATGTTTACATGCCTAACAATTATTGGGAAAAGAGAGATTGTTGGGAAATGCTAGTGAATTTAAAAGAGTTAGATGCTCAAGAAAACTGCATAATAGCCGGGGATTTTAATACCACTCTACACCAAGGGGAGAAAAAGGGTGGGTCCTCTATTAGAGACCAGTTCAGGGAACATTTGGAGGATCTAACCTCGAAACTAGATCTTTTCGACGTCCAACCCTCCAAAGGAAAATATACTTGGAACAATAAAAGAACAAGGGTGGGCCATATAGTTGCTAGACTGGACCACTTCCTTATCCACAACCCTCTCCTCTTCCTCCCTCTTACCATCTCCTCCCAAATTGTCCCTTGGGGAATCTCATACCACCGACCTATAGCACTTACTTTTGGAAAGGCCAAAAACCTAGGCCCCGTTCCTTTCAGATTCAAGCCTCTCTGGCTATATTCGTCGGACTTCCTCCCCCTAATCTCCTCATCTTGATCTACATGGGTGGACGGAACCCCAATGTATATTTGGGAACAAAAACTGGAAAAAAAAACAAAGCAAGCTTTAAAGGACTGGGCAAAAGCGTCCCTCATAAGCACAAAGGAAGAAGTAAAATGACACAAACAAAAACCAGAAGAGCTACACATAGAAATGGAAGACAAGGAAGTCCACCACAAACACCTCGAGCAGGAGAAAAATCATTCCCAAAACTACTTAAGGGAACTCCACAATGAAGAAAAGGAATGGAGACTAAAGTCAAGATCTCTGTGGTTACAAGCAAGAGACAAAAATACATCATTTTTCCATAAACAAGCCAAAGCTAGACAACATAAGAACTCAGTAGAAGAAATTAAAACAGCCCCGGGGGAAATAATTAACTCCTTTGGCAAGATAAAAGAAGAAGCCTCTTCTCATTTCAAAACTTTCTACACCCAGGATGGAGAAGATAATAAAAACTAGAGGTTGAAGTTCATGGAATCGATCCCTCAATTGATAATGGACTAGGATAATCAGGCTTTGACAAAGACAATCACTAAAGAGGAAGTAAGAGTGGTAGTATTCCACTTCGATCCAGATAAAGCACCCAGGCCGGATGAATTTACTCCTCAATTCTATAGACACTGTTGGGAAATCATTAGAAAGGACCTACTCTGCATGATTAGATACGTCCAAACGACGTGCAAGATAAGAGGAGACACCAATACCTCCTTCCTTGCGTTGATCCCCAAAGCCAAAAATGCAAACACTTTTGATCATTTCTGCCCCATCTCCCTTTGCAATGTCTCCTACAAAATTCTCACCAAAATAATCCCCAACAGGTTAAAACATCTCCTCCCAAGGATAATCCTCCCAAACCAAGGGGGCTTCGTGACTAAGAGACAAAGCTGTGAAACTTTACCTTGTCTGGGGCACCAATATTTTCATAATGCAGCTTGATTTCAGACACTTTATCCTCATCTGCCACCACTATGTTAAAAGTCTTTTTTTCTACATCCCTGACTTGGAACAGGGAAGACTTATGCTGGGAGATTATTTCTACCTAGGGTAACAAATCTCTTATTTCACTATTGGCCATATTTCCTTTCACAACATACTGATTTGCTAAATCTTCTTTGGATTGGTAGAATGCCCTAGGTGTCATTCTAAAGACATGTTTATTGTTGCTAAAAGCCCTTGAGTTGCTTTCACCCCGTGGCATGCTCTCTGTATTAGCTTCTTCATTTGTGGTTCTGTTCTCCACCATTTCCATGCTCATTTTCTCCTTAGGTTCTTCCTCCTCCAGGTTTACTATCTGTGGGGACTGTGTGATCTTCACCTTCTTGAGAACATTTTGCTGACCACTAGTTCCCAAGGCCTCTGAAATGCTCCTCTTGTTATAATACCTCATCTTGGGAGATTTAACAATCAACCTTGGAGAAGTTTTATGTGTGTGGATCTACTGTGGGGTTGACTCTATTTGTTGTTTCTGATCAGGTTGCAAAGTGATTTCCATATCCACACAGGTTTCCAGATTTGCCAGTTTATCAAATCCTTCAACGTGCTCATGCTCGTAGGGGCCTTGTCTGCTCATCAGTCTTCTCTTAGATATGATCTGATGCGGATCATATTTCCTCCCTTGTAACTGTGCAAATCCAAATTCATTGAGCTTGGCCTGGATCTGAGGCAAACGAGATCTAGTTTTTACCACAAAGAGTCCTATTATGAAGGGAAACTTTAAGTTAGATGCTTTGTGCGTCTTCAGAAAATGTTATGTTTCTGAGATGATTCTTTGCCTGATGAATTCTAGGGAAAAGACTCTGGGACTCAAGAAAACATGCAAAAGGTAAGGTCCCTCTTGATAACCATATACCCAAATCACAGTAGAGTGCATGAACAACACCCAATCTCCTACCCTATTCTCTAGATTAGGCTGTAAAGAACTTTTCATTTCTTCCAAAACCCTTGGCAGGCAGGTGCTGAAGATTACGCTATAAAATATGGACATGATCTTGTTTATAAAAATGAGCATTGTGATCCTTTTGCATTCAGTCGAGATGAATGCTGCTTCAGGGAACTCTATCTTATTCATTTCCAGGAACATTCTCAACAAGTGCGTGTAATACCTGAAGTGTCTCAGTGAATTGAAATTTACTAGTTGTTTGTTCATATTGTCAGCGATGAAATCTTCAAAACTGAAACATATCAACTGACTGAATCTGACTGAAAAAAGGTCAACAGGAAACCCAACATGACCTCTACTACAAACTTGTCATTATCCAATCTTAGAATTTGTGAGTATGGAGCAGGCCCACTGGACCTCAATAACCATGACGCTTACACTGATAGGTAACGACAGACTCTCAGAATGATGTTCGGGTTTAACAATGGTCTGTAAAATAGGGTTTTGACTTCGGGGGGAAATTCTCTATAGATTGTGATTAGTTTCTCTTCCTCAAAGGGCTTCGACACTGCGGGGGAAGACTCTGGTATACTAAGGGCATGTTGAATTGACAGGCTATCTATTTTGCATAAGACCTCTGACCGTAACTTATTCAAAATAACCTTTTCTTCTTGTGAATATTGTTTTGCACACCAGCTTATGAACTCTAGGAAAGGGAAAGTAACTTCGATGGCGTAAGGGGTAATGGAGGCTTGGGCTGCTTCAAGGAAGGGTATTTGTTTCCTGACATTGTCTAACAAATTGGCTCTGGATACGGAAATGGGTGAGACGGTTATTTATGTGTCAAATACATTGGAGTCCCTGTCAGATTAGGGCTTCTTCTTTAGAGGCAGGGTCTTGCTCTGTTGCAGATAAAATGACAAGATTCATGGCCATGATGAAAAATACATGTGAATCAGCGGAGAATGCGCGAGTCTGGTTCATTGTTGAGCTTCAGTTTCGAATGGAGCATTTGCGCCAATTTTCAAACGTTCGAATGATTTGAAATATCATAAAATAATGATTGGGGCCCTCCTTTTATATGTGCTTTTCGATATCGGGGTCGAGACAAAACAGTTTTGGGTAGACTGCCTTTCACCCTGATATGCCTCTGGTGGCGCCACGTGTCTGCGAGGTGAAACTACGGTATTTTCCTCGGCCCGCTCTCGAGCGATTAACCTTCACGCTATTTCCTCACCCGATATGTCTCGTGACCGTCAATCTGGGTTGTTTAAGATCTGTGGCCCGTCGGGCCCCATCAACTTTCGCACCTCCGCTATATTGGCCCTTCTCCGCTAGATGTGACCCAGTCCTCCAAATTTATCGCATCTCCATACTGCTCTAGCCCTCTGCTAAATCTGAAACTTGGATCCTATCTAAGAATTGTTATGATGATAACGTAGGCTCCAACTGGGGATGTTATCCTCCCTGTGAGGTAGCAAATAAATGTAGACCAAGTGCCTACCCATTGGGCTGTGATCTATTCATGTGATCTGAATTCGCTGGTCTTTATTCAAAAGCTCAAAATCGACTCAACATAGCTTAGGGCCTTCACCTCGGGCTTCAACTGTGTTGTTTTTATTCCAACTTGTTTATGCGAAAAGAAAACATAAAAATGATAATGTACGATGAATGGGAGGGGTGACGATTGTTTAAACAATGTAATGCTTAAGGAACCTGCCATTCACAGGCCCTCCTCCAATGATATTTCCATTATTCTCCTGTAGTATGTAGGCATTACCTCCAAGGTATGTTGCGATCTTGAACGATCCTAGCCAGAGATGGTCAAACTTCTCGTGCTTTCCCTTATCTTCGTTTCTGGCATCCCATTTTAGTACCAAGTCTCCTGGTTTGAAATCATCCTCCTTGGTGCGTCTGTCGAAAGCCTCTTTGATCTTATCTTGGCATAGCTGGGCATTATGGAAAGCCTTTTCCCTGGTTTGTTGTACACTGATTAGTTCATCATATCTTTTTTGATTGGCGTTTGTTTCCGCTTCTTGTAACAGCTTCATCGCTGGCAATCCCAATGCAGTAGGAAAAATAGCCTTTGTTCCATAAACGATTTGGAAAGGGGACGTGGTTATGGATCTCTTTGGGGATATTCTGTCAGCCCATAATGCATGGATGAGCTTTTTGTGCCAGGCCTTTTTATTTTCTTGCAGCAGTTTCTTGATGATTCTGACTAAGATTTTATTCGAAGAATCAGCCAACCCATTTCCTTGAGGGTAGTATGACGTAGAATGAGCAAGGGTGATATTGTAATCATTGCAGAAATTCTCTATTTTCTTCGATTTGAAAGTCGTTGCATTGTCTGTTATGATCTTGATCGGGCATCTGAATCTAGACAGAATATTGTCTTCTAAAAATCGGATGATAACATCATCTGTTGCATGCCTAGTGGGAACAGCCTCAATCCACTTAGTGAAATAATATGTCGTTGTCAGAATCCATTTGTGTTGAGCTGAGGATTTTGGCTATATTTCCCCTATAAAATCAAGGCCCCACTGTCTGAAAGGAGCTTCCATCGAAATGGGTTTTAAAGGTAGAGGCTGCAATTTTCCTTTCCCATCGAAAATCTGACATTCATGGCATTTTGAAACCTCTTTATAAACATCGGGAAAGACGCGAGGCCAATAGAATCCAGCCCTCAAAATCTTATGTACAATTATCTTCCAATAATGATGACCCCCACAGTCACCCTTATGGAACTCTCTAATGGTTTTTTCTGCTTCTCCTTCTATCAAACAACTCAATAAAACTCCCCTGGATCTTTCCAATATAGAGATTCATTTACTATACAAAATTTTGTTGCTTTCAGTTTTAAGAATATGGCCTTTGTTTTACTAAATTCAGGAAGATCCTACAAATTTTTCAACAGAAAGATGATGTTTGCATACCATGCAGAGTCAAGAAATTTATGGGATATTTGAGGAGTTCTCCCTTTTGCTGCACTTTCTGACAGATCTGCAATGAAGTTTATCCCTAGGAATTCACAATTGGTTTATGCCATTAGCTTCGCAAGCCCTTGACCCTTGATCAACTTGGTAGGTTTGATTTCAAGGTCATATTCTAACAACATTGCTATCCATTTACCCATCTTTCCTTCAGGATCAGGTTGGGTCAAGATGTCTTTCACAGAGCTACTGGGTACATAAGCAGTTGTATGAGAATGCAAGATGTAAACTTTGAATTCTTTCAAGGCCTTGACTAGTTCATATGCTTGCTTCTCCATGGTGTCATACTTCAAAGGAGCATCCCTCAATGTCTTGTTGTAATATGCAATGGGCTTCTCAAAATTTTGATCATCTTTCTGGAGTAAAACACCAGCAACCGTATGTTCTGAGGCGAAAGAGAACAATATGAAATCCTTTTAAAAATTAGGACTGGTCGGTACAGGAGCCTTGGTCAATGTCACCTTGATGTCTTCAAAGGATTTTTTGGCCTCGGGAATCCACTTTATTTCATTTCCCTTCTTGAGAATGTTGGTAATGTGTTTTATGATTTCAGCCAAATTAAGGATGAATCTTCTCAGAAAGTTCAATTTGCCCAAGAAAGATTGTACCTCCTTTTTGCTTTTGGGTATGCCAATTTTCAAGATCCCCTCAACTTTGTTGGGGTCTACCTTTATCCCTTATTTTGAAATAATGTGACCCAACAACTTTCCTTCTTCCATGGAAAAATTTGACTTATTAGGATTTAACGAGATCCCGAACTTTCTACACTTATGAAACACCCTTCTAAGATGATTGAGATGTTCCTCATCTGAGGCAGAATACATAGTGATTTCATCAAGGTAGATAACAATGAATTTGTCTTTTTCATCAACAAAAGTTATCTCCATAGCTCTTTGAAATGTTGCCCCTGCGTTCATAAGCCCAAAAGGCATCTTGGCATACATGAATGTTCCCCATGGTGTGGTAAATGTCGTATTTTCTTGATCGTCAGGGTGCACCATAATCTGATTGTATCCAAAGAAGCCATCTAACATTGAGATCTTCTGAGAGCCCACCACCTTCTGTAAAATATGATCGATCTTAAGCAGTGAGTAGTTGTCTTTTAGAGATACTTTGTTCAGATTCCTGAAATCCACACACAACCTGATTTCTCCACCCTTCTTTCTGACTGGCACTAGATTTGCCACCCATTTAGAAAATCTTAGGTACACTATGATTTTGGCTTCAAATAGTTTATTTACTTATTTCTCGATCAAAGGAAACAGTAAAGGATTTATCCTCCTTAATTTCTATTTGAAAGGTTTATGATCTTCTTTGATTGGGATCACATGCTGAAATATATTGGTGTCATAAACTTTCAAATCATCATAGCTCCAGGCAAAAACATTAGGGAACTCTTTCAGCAATTTGATATATCTCTCCTTGACTTCAGGGATGAACTTTATGGACAGCTTAACGATCTTTGGATCCTCTGAAGTCCCAATATTGCAATCTTCCACATCCCCTTCATTTACTGTAATATTTGGACTTATGGCCACGTCATTATTATCAGAGTTTCTCCAATGGGACTAGACCCTTGGGAATGATGTTGCTTTTTAGCTGAACGATATCTCTGCCTGCAATTTGATTGTCAAAATAACCTTCCTTTGTGAAAGCAACTGCATCCACCTCATCATCACAATATTCATCATCAATGTTCAAATTCTCGAATTCATTCTCCATCTTGAAGAAGCTTTTTATCTGTTTGTCGTCTTCGAAAACTTGCCAATGCTTCATATTGTCTCGTACTGCATGAAAATAGTCAATGTAGAATAATTTCTTCTCACTGCATTTATGCCCTTTACTGTACTTGTTGTCACAATTGAAACATAGACCCTTTGCTCTTCTTTCATCCATTTGTTGAGGTGTCAACCTTATAGGTTTATGAGAGGGGACATGGTGCTCTCTATAGTTATTAGTGGCCACTCTTCTAGTAGCCATATTTTTGTTTTCCACTTTCCTTGCCATATTGAAGCCTTGCTTCAAGGATTTAGGTTCGAAGAGACACACCTCATGTTGAATGTTCTCCTTTAAAGTGCCCATAAAAAGATCTAACAAATTAGCCTTGGGAATGTCCTTTACCTTGAGACCGAGTTTTTGGAATTGTTGAATGTGCTTTGTAATTGAACCTTTTTGTCGAAGATTTATAGATTAACTAAAGAATGTATTGCTCTTAATATCCCCACAATGTGATATCAATTCATTTGTAAAAATGGACCAAGAGATAATAGTATTCTTTTTTCTTTCATAAAGCCATTGATGCCACAAAAATCGTTCATTTTCTAAATATAAGGATGCAATAGGTACCTTTTGTAATCCTGGTATTTGGTTTAGATCAAAGAATTGCTCCATCTGGAATATCCATGTTATAAGATCTTTACCATCAAACTTCCTCATATTAATCTTTGGAATGAAGTAGTACCTTGGTGCCGCATTGAAACCTTGATGATGTGGATCTTGAAGTAATGAGTGATTATGAAATTTAGTATTTGTGCTATCCAACTGTGATAAAATACTCTCCATATGTGATTGAGTCTCAACACCATTGTTCTCCTTATTTCCTGATTTCCTTGGATCTCCATATCCTTTTTAAAGTTCGTCTGTAAGAGCATGGCTTCTATGGATTTTTTCATTTCATTCATGGATTTTTCTATGGATCTTTGCATTTCATTCATGGATTTTTGTACTTCTTCCTTATTTTCATGCATCTTATTTTCCATTTGTTCCATCTTCTTTTCTATCTCTTGAATTTTTCTTTATGTATTTACCAACTCATCACTTGTTACTGACCTAACACTCCAATCATCAAGTTGGTTCTCCAATTTTCATATCTTGTTATGTATCTCCTTGTTTTCTTCATGAGTTATAGATGACATTTCTGGAGGTTTAATTGGTGTTGAATTATTTTTTGGAGCCATGTGGGGTAAAAATAACAACACTCCTCTGTTTTCTCTTTATCACAAATTTTAAATCACCAAAAATAAATCTTCCAATAAAACTTTATGCCAATTGTAAGTTATGTACCTTTCAAACCCTTAATTTGGAGTAAGTTTGGATGGATGACCTTTGTCCTGATATATCTATGAACTTTGAATCTTCTGAGTCTGAAAGTTTGGCATGTAGTACTATGATATTTCTTAAATTCTTGAAAACTTCACAGTCTGAACCTTCCATGATAAAAGGTTATAGCAAAAATACCAAAATGTCTTGTTTAAGACTAATTTCAGGATTAGTAAACAACCCCAACTTCCACGAGAGATATCTCACAAATTATAATGATTCAAAAAAATAAAAATTTCCACATGTAGTTTGCTATGTCTCCTTAGTATTATGAAAATTTAAGAGTTGGAAACTTCATAGGAAAAAAGTTATAGCGAAAATTAGAAGCCGACTCTTTTAAAACTGATTTGGGGATTAGTCACAAGCCTTATATTCCATGGACTATATCTCTGAAATTATATCAAACCAATATATGCAATTTGGACCACCTGTATGAGGGTATGTTTCCCTAGTCCCACAAAATCGTATTGTCTGAAACCTCCCAGAAAAGAAGTTATAGCGAAAATTCCAAGATGACTCGTTTAAAACTAAATTCAGGATGAGTAAAAAACCCTACCGTCCACAGGCTATATCTCTGAAAGTATAATGACCCATAACCTGGATTTTTTACCACAGGTACCTTGATATGTCTTCTAAGCAACCTCTAGATTTGTCGCCGTTTGAAGCATCCTAGAAAAAAAGTTATGGTGAAAATGCCAAGATGATTCGCTTGAAAAAGCAAAACCCTAGGATTGATACTTTGAAACCAAATGTTATGAACCAACGTCTTGAGAATGATAAAAAATCAATTAGTAACAGTCCACTTTGAGGGGGAAACCTCCTTTTACAATATATTGAATGTACAAGATGAGATAAGATGATCCTAAGAGTAGTTCTCCTTGGTATATATATATATATATATATATATATATATATATATATATATATATATATATATATATATATATATATATATATATATATATATATATATATATATATATATATATATATATATATATATATATATATAAGACAAGGGGTATAGTTATAATGAAAGAGTGCAATGA
This sequence comes from Picea engelmannii, assembly GCA_009831015.1. Taxonomy (NCBI): domain Eukaryota; kingdom Viridiplantae; phylum Streptophyta; class Pinopsida; order Pinales; family Pinaceae; genus Picea; species Picea engelmannii. Next base: position 335,255 of record ML779284.1, read on the forward strand.
AGGGTTCTAGCCCACATACTAATTCAATAAGGGGCTTAATAGGGGGTTTTATACATAACATGGGGCTTTTTCTAGGGCTTAACATAGTAAAATCCACTTTTTAAGTCAAATTTGTTGAATTCATTATAGTTATGAATCTCATGCAGTCGACTTTCTTTATTTGGGATCATATATCTAAGTGGCATTAGTGTTTGATTCAATTTTTTATAGTTTATCACCATTTTGGGCTTTCCCCTTTTTGCTCATAATGTTTGTTGACATAGAAGGCATGACATGCCCAAGGATTTCGACTCTTTCCAATCAAACCTCTCTCAAGAAGTTCTTAGATCTCTTATATGCAATGTTTATGTTCTTCAGGAGACATTGGATTTGTAGCAACCTTATGTGGAACTCCTTCGAAGTCTTCTCTATAGAGTAGGTCTAAAAAATACTATTCTCCGGACCAAGAAACATTTGGGATCTTAGATATGCACCATGACTTCAATTTTTTAACTATAGGGACAAGAAACGATTATCCATGCAAATTAACATTCGTTATAATTTTCTTAATCTTGGAAATCTTTTCCAAGGATGGCTTTGGCCCTCCAGGATAAGCAACAACATCAGGGATCCTTATCTCATATGTATTTTTGTAGGGAATTGTTGTCAGGGCACTATTTACAGACAATGTTACTCAGTGTAGCCTAATGTAAAAGGCATGTGTTTTTGTACAAAATCCTATCCTAATAACACATCTACACCAATATTATATTCATTCAATGTGATTGAGGTTTGAGATCATTAATAAAAACTAGGAGATCAGGAGAATATCTTGAGATAGCCAAAGGCTTGCCATTGATAGCTTGACTTTAGTTTGAGAAGGCTCCCAAAGATATTGAGGAATAACTCCTGACTTTGCACATGACATCATTGCACACATGCTCCCAAAGATACCGAGGAATAACTCCTGACTTTGCACATGACATCATTGCACACATTATGCATCTAGTGTATAACCTTTGTAGCCTTTTACTTTGATAGTGATTGGAATGACCACTCTATCTTTAATTGCTTTCACCTCACAGGGTGATGGTCTAAATACTTGTAGTATTGGAGGATATGCTTGGTTTGTAAATTCCTGTAAGCAATATGAGAGATTTAGGGCTTGCGAGGGTGGCCACAAGACTATACAAAACATTAACTAATGGTAGGGCTAATTGGATTTGCATCCACACCATTTTGAACTTGAACTACATCTATATTATTTTTAGGTTCATGACCATTTAAATGACCCACTACATGCCTAAGGTCAAACATGACTTGACCAAGTGAATTAAGGTTGATGCTTTATAATATCCACTTATTACAATTACCATGGTGTGGTTTGTAATGAATAAAACTCTTCAAACTTAAATTTCCAAACTCAAATTTTAATGTTGAAATATAATTTGAACCTAACTCAATTTTTAATGTTAAAATACAATTAATACTTTAAAGGTGTAGTTTATGATGTTGATGATTAATGCCCATTGAGACCAGAATTGGTCTATCAGACCTCAAGAAAGGTAAGAGATTACTTAGATTTCTTTAGAATATTATTTATGTTCTCAAAAAACATTAAGAGAAGCATTCAAATATCACCATAGTTTTTTTTGACTTGGGAGGTTAGGAATGTCGATATTGTGACAGATATTTTGAAATTGTGATCTAATTTGGGTATATGCAAGACACTCTATGAGAAAGTGACTTTCATCTTCAATCCTCTTAGTGTCTCAAAGATGACAGATTCTTGTGTCCCACAATGTTTTGAGAATTGTCCAATGTCTAGTTTCACTATATAGCTGGTGGGAGTTGATTCATATTTTGGCAATAATAATTTTCTTCATTGTGCTATTGAAAAAATAAATACTTTTCATCTTCTAAATTATATAAGTACCTTTACATTTACATAAATAAAACATATAATATATCTATATCCATCACACTAATAAAATAAAATAAAAAACATTAATATCCAATTTAATGTTAACTATTTAAAAACAAAATCCAAAAAATATTAATTAATCAACTAACACTCAATCTTTTAAACATCCAAAAGTGTTACTTATTATTTTTAATCCCTCTCACAAGCTGAATCTAACCCCCTTTTACTTCAACATGAAAAGTTCTAAATTTGTACGTTTTCAAGATTGGTTCTAAAGCATATAAAAAACTAAGTGGCTAGTCCTTACCCACATATCCATTTAGTATCTTTATTATTTGATAATTCATGATCGCCCTTTGTATGTTTTCAAAATTGGTTAGTACATAATGAAGTCTAAGTAGTTATTCCTTACCCCATACCCATTTAGTGCCCTGCATTATTTGATAATTCATGATCGCCCTTTGTATGTTTTCAAGATTGGTTCTAAAGCATATAAAAAACTAAGTGGCTAGTCCTTACCCACATATCCATTTAGTATCTTTATTATTTGATAATTCATGATCGCCCTTTGTATGTTTTCAAAATTGGTTAGTACATAATGAAGTCTAAGTAGTTATTCCTTACCCCATACCCATTTAGTGCCCTGCATTATTTGATAATTCATGCTCACTCTTCCTTTCTTAGTCTACTACTGTATTATTTGATAATTCATGCTCTCTCTTCCTTTCTTAGTCTACTACTGTATTATTTGATAATTCGTGCTCTCTCTTCCTTTCTTAGTCTACTAGGAACGCCATAATCACGAGTTTCTTCCACTCTAGCTTTACAGTATGATTCTGGCATTCTGTTGGGCACTCTGTTGGGCACTCTGTGATCCTATTCATCTCAATCAACAAATATAAACAGGACGATGATAGTATGCGGGAGATCGAAGTTCTTGGTACCCACTTTGCCAAATCCAACTCCCATGTCGGTTCCTCTGCACCACAACAGCAGCAACAGGTCAGGAGTTTCACCTTCAATCATTTTTGAATTCTTTTATAATGCTTTCCCAACAATGAGCACAAGTATCAGCACCGAGGACGAAACAAGCCCACCAAATGAGATTCAAGAACAAACAGAAAAACGAGGTAGTGCAGTACGTTCTTACCCCTGGCTGTCCTTAATCCCATCAGAGTTAACTCCGCCTCGTACCGTGGATATCCTGCTTGAACATCAAGAGAATCCGAGGTGTGCATTGGACTTTTTCTATTGGGCTAGACGGCAATCTGGGTTTCAACACACCCTCAAATCACTGGCCACCATCATTCATATCCTTGTCAAGGGATGCATGTTGAACGATGCCTATGGTCTAGTCAGTAGGTTTATACTGCTGAATAAGTGCAATAACAGAGTGGTTTCAAATTGTGGGGTGTTCGTTGAAGGTTTTGAGAAATGGGTATCTCTTCCAACCGTGTTTAGTTTATTAATCAGTGCCTGTGTTCAGCATAGGATGATTGATGAGGCACTTCAGATACTTGATGTCATGAAAGCCCGGGGTTCGGCTCCCACAGTTAAGTCTTTCAATGCCCTGCTCAATGCTCTGCTTCGGTCAAAGCGAACTGATGAATTTTGGGACACTGTTAGGGCAATGAGTGGACTCGGTATTCAGCCGAGTTTGTATACTTTCAATATTGTAATAGATGGGTTCTGTCAACAGGATAGAGTTGAGAAAGCCGATGAATATGTGATTCAGATGGAGAGAGATGGATATGATCCTGATGTGGTGATATACAACACACTCATAGATGGGTTCTGCAAGGCAGGGGAGCTTTTGAAAGCCAAGGATGTGTTTCTGAAGATGGTCGACAAGAGGATATTGGCAAATGAGTGGACCTATAATATATTGATTAGTGGGCATTGCAAGAAAGGTGACGTGAAGGGAGCCCTTGGGCATTGGCATAGTATGTTTGAGAGTGGTCTGGTGTCGGATTCTGTCACCTACAACACTCTAATCAATGTATACTGCAAAGAGGGTAATGTGCAGCAGGCTTTTAAGTTGTGCAAGAAAATGTGGCAGATGGGTCTTGTCCCCAATGTTAGAGCTTATGGTGCAATTATTGGCGGACTCTGCAAAAGGGGTGATTTGCAAGAAGCTGAGAAGCTTTTGAAGGAATTGGAAGATTATGGGCCTTCTCCCAATCCTATAATCTATAATATAATGATAAATGGATACTGTAGGCAAGGGAGAATGGATGAAGCTTCTGGACTCCATGATAAAATGGTCCAAAGGGGTCTTGTACCTGATGTTGTTTCATACAATGGGCTCATCAATGGATTGTGCAAGAAGGGTATGTTGCAAGAAGCAGAACATAAAATGACGCAAATGATTCAGAAAGGTTTGGTTCCAAATTTAATTATTTACACGACACTGATTAATGGACATTTCAAACAAGGGAGCTCAGAGTTGGCTCTGAGGCTATGGGAACAAATGCTAGAAAACGGTATTCTTCCTGATTCTTTTGTCTTCAGTTCAATGATCTATGGACTTTGCCAAAAAGGAGAGATGCAAAAAGCACATAATTTCTTGAATGAAATGCTTAATTCAGATTTGGTTCCTAGCGCTCATTTATGCAATACTCTGATGCAAGAGGTTTGCAAGGAAGGTAACATAGCACAGGCATTTATTATTAGGAAAGAATTAGAGGAAAGAGGGATCATCCATGGTGCCAAACCTTTCACTGCAATAATTACCGCTCTTCGCGAAAGGAGACACAAGCTCTTCGTGAAAGGAGATGCAAGCAGGGCTAACAATTGATAGAAATTTTGAAATGGGTTCTTCTAGTCATCAATGATCTTTCATATAGCAATTGGTTTCGGGAAAGTTGGATGTCCTTGTTTTTAAGAGCAGATACCTGTTAGTGGCTTATGCAAGGGAGCTGCTATGAAATCAATATTATTAATTCTAGTAAAAGTCTGTCTTGGAAGCTTTGATAGGGTCCAGAGCCTGGATGAGGTATGTCATTTGAAAATTGAAACTATCATGGAACACTGGTTTTCTCTTGCTCTCCATTGGCACGATTTTTCTTAAAGTGTCTTCTCTAACTGCATGGTTTCTTTTAGAATTCTGTTAGAATTAGGAAAGTAATGCAGGACAGAGATGTCTTTTTATAAATTTCAGTTAGAGGGGCAGCTAGAACACAGTCATAGATAATCAATTTGCAAGTACACACAAGACTCAAGTCTGAATTAAACTCAACCAGTGTTCTATTTCCTGGTTAGCAAAACATTAGATCATCTAAACAGAACCTAATATGGAAACAGACTTAATTAATCACTGGATCTGGTACGAATTAGCTCAAGGACAAATTTAAGTAAAGGATCTAATATAGATCTAAAGTAACAGATCTGAACTAGAAATAGATCAAAGCTCAAAAGCAATATCCAGATCTGAACAAGTAAAGTGATCTAATCTCTGCAAGTAGTTAGACAGTAGAAAAACTTCAGAAAACAAAAGACAATTTATAGATCTGACTGTAAAGACTTACTTGGAACCTTACCTCAAAACCCTGAAGGAGAGAAGCCACACATAGGTAATGTAGATCACTGAAATATGCTCAGAAAAAGTCTGGTTCATAGATCTACCATGTAGGTTAGATCTCTTGCCAAGAGATGAATGAATTTTCTTGCCACCAAGGAGAGAGGGTCACAAGGACTTCACACATGCATTTCTAAAGTCAAACCCTCACATGCATTTCAATCACCCAAACCCTCACACAGAAATTCTGTGGATAAAAACCCTCACACAAAAATAGCTTTAAGGGAGGCCGTGGCTCAAAACAGAACAGGTCTGGACAGCTGCAAAGGAGGGCCGCAGGTCTGGACAGTTACAAGGAGGGCCGCACTCACAAAGGGCTGCACTACACAGCAGATCAGCCACAACAGTGGACAAGGGTGCCGCACCACACAGTCACACCAACAGCAGCAAAGGAGGCTGCACCACACAGCCAATACTCCAACAACAATAGACAAGGGCCGCAGCAAACCCTCACACTCCAACAGCAATGGACAAGGGCCGCAGCAAACACCCACACCAGTCCTCTAGGGGAGCCACAGCAATCAGCAAACACTTCAACAGTAGATGGAAGGAGGGCTGCAGCAAAAGAGAGAGGATCCGCTCACACTAGAAGCATACAATACCATACAAAAATTGTGTAATGTGAAGGGTGGAGGGTAGGTTATTTATAGTTTAGGCTAGGGCATAAATAAAAGAAATTAAATTAAAAATACTTATTAAAAATAACATGTTTAAATTAAGTTAATTTAAACATGTTATAATTAACATTTTAATTTAAACTTTACTTTAACCCTTAAGACAAAAACAACAAAACCCCAAACCAACACAAGCAAGCGTAAAGGAGGGTTAAGGTGGGCTTACAAGGTGGCAATACTTGTTCATTCATTTTCAAGGTGACCTTATTAACTTTATCATCATTGCATATGGAATACATCCCTTATGTGGTCATGCCCACCTTCAAGGAGGGTCATATACCAACAAGGTACCTGATCAAAGATCAAGTTGCCCCAGAACATTTATGGGGTCTTATCCACCAAGGTACAAGACCGAAGATCAACCCATGCCCCAGGCATGGGTACCCTGGACCATGTCCAGGGGCCCTAGACATATTTAGGGGCTTTAACTGCTTGGTCCCAGACCAAGAACCCCAGTCATATACTGGGGGCCCTCTTAGGGGTCTTTACTGCTTGGTCTTAGACCAAGAACCCTAGTCATATACTGGGGGCCCTAACAAGGGTCTTTTGCCATGGCACTGACTGTTTGGTCCCAGACCAAGTACCCCAGGAGTGCACTGGGGGCCCTAGATCTCGGCTAGGGTCTTTGCCATCCTCCCGGAGAATGGCTCTTGCAGCTGCTTTAAATTTAACATGAACCCAATGTATACCATGCGAGTAGTAAAATTGGGAGGATTGGAAGGGGCAGTCTATGAGAATATGGAGAAGGGGATGTTGGTTTTCTCTCTCTTGATTTGCAGAGTTTCTTTTGGCGTTATGTCCAAAGTATGAGCCCTGTAATGAGTAAAGTTGCAAGGATTGATGCATATGAGAGAAGTAACCAAAATCTGAAGTTTGTTCCATAAGGCTGAGAACATACAAAATTGACTGGTTGATTTTTTTTGTGGAATATTTCTGCAGAAATTTACAGAAAAAATGGCAACGTCCCCACACTGTCATGTTGCAATGGTGGATATGGCATTTTCCCCAATCTTTATCTATGTGCTTCAGTGCTAGCTTTTCTGCTTCAGCACTTCAACAGATGCTAAAATTGTTGGCTTTGAGGTTTTAGATAAGAACTTAACAGAGGTTTGGAAATCAAAGAAAATACTTCTATGGTCATCACGTGATCCATTTATCATTAAGAATCCTTTCTGTTAGCTACTTCCTAACTGTCTGATGTCTTTGTTTGTCGATTTGATGTTTTGCTTTCTATTGAATTCTCAAATAACAGCTTTAAGCTGGCTGTGTATCTTCTTGTAAGTACGAAACATGTTTTGCTTTTTGTGTCCATTATTCTCTTTCTATGCATAATTCTGTTTTGTTTCCAATCATAATCTAGCTTCTTTTCCCAGATATTGTTCTTCGTAGCTGCTTGCCTCCCTTCCGTAGTCACTGCTTATGTCGCCTTTATTCCTTTTGGCTGATCTCTGCATGTAATATGTACTATATCCCATGAAGGTTCCAATAACTATGGTTAGATTTCATTCATGACATTTTCTACAGCCTGCTTTTTTTCAGCTCTATATAAACATCACCGCTTCCCACCCAAAATAAGTTTTGACGATATCTCACACATACTGCTGCCTAGATTCTAAGAGTACTCTGTAGTATCCACTGCCCAGTGTTGTGACTTCTTCAAATCATATAACCACATAAAACATCAGCACTGCAGAATCTTGAAGAGATTCTTTCTTCTCTTGCATAAGGTAGGGTATTTCCCACCCTAGAAGGTGAAATTGTTTTTTAACGCAAAAGTTGTGCATTTTTTCTGGCCAAATATTGTGTTCATTAGATATCGAATTTAAAAAAAAGTACCATCATGAAAAAGAGAGCTTACAGGGTTCCAGTGCCTAAAATGGAACTACTATTGCAACTATGGAGATAACCAAAACAGAAAATAAAAAATGAGAGCCGAAAATTAAAAACAAGGAAAAAGTGGGGCACCTGCACACTCAAGAATGGATTGCACCTGCAAATCTAAGTACTGGAGGAAGATGTCTCCAATAAACATCATAAACTGGTTGATATATATATATATATGGTAAACGGAAACCCCTATTTATCATAACAATGATGCAAAAACCCTAATATAACCCTAACTTAAGGATGAAGTCACTATTAAAATTTAAAAGTCATTAGGCCCTTATTAGATAAAAGTGGTCTTTTTACAAATATAACACTATTACAAAATCATGAGCATATACACAAAATAGCTCATGTACATAGAGGCCAATACCTCTTAAGGATGTTGTGGTTAGGTACACAACATGCCCTTTCTCTTAAAAAAACGCTGCCCTCAAAGCTGAAAGATCAAGCAATAAAAGCCAATGCTGAAAATCTGTTGGAAAAACTGAAAAGATGCATTATTCCCTTGATAAAAGTCCAAAGTAGGTTGTATAATGGCTTAAAAAATTATAAACATGCTAAGTTGAGGGAAATGCTTGCCCCTCCCAACATTTCTCGAGCTGAAATGTTTCGAAATAGTGTGAAACATTTTGGTGGCCGTTTTGCGATTTGGAAAAGCACCTTGAAATTCAGGTCCACGTTTAGGCACATTTTGTCCTAGGCAAGGCATTTTCCAAGCCCATAAAATTCTTTAAAAGACAAAGAATCTCAGAATCATATGCATACAGAAAAAGAAATCATCCTCTGTTTTGTAATTGTCATTAACTCTTATTTTATCTTAAAGTTAATGATAATATTACCTTTTCTTTTCCAAGGGAAACCTCGCGGGATCCTTTTAAATCTGTTCACTACTGTAGATGTAGATCAGCACTTAAAACAAAATCTGAAGTAGATTAAACATAGACAGTATGAATCTGAACATGCTAAAATGATTCTTAACAGAAGAGAAAAATTCTGAATATAAACTAAGTGGAGATTCCAAACAAAAAACAAATTCTGTACTTACATTTAGTAAAGCAATTAAAGATGTACCTCATGTTTAGATGCTGTCCTCTTTAATATGCTCAGAATTTTCTGTTTAACGATCATGGATCAAAACCCCAAGGGTTTGATCTCAACCGTGATCTTAAGTGGACTGTTTTTGCCAAGGAAGACTCAAGGACAATCAGCAAGAAAAGGGCTGATACAAAAACCAAAAACAACTCATCCAAAACTGTCCAAACTGAACTGAAGTGCTACAGCCAATTAGGGCTTGTCAAACCCTACACAAATCTGGTAAGAAGACACCAGCAGCAATAGAGGAGGTATCAAGGGTTGCTAGTAAGGCAGCGACAGTCTTAAGGCACCCAACAACAGCTTGGAATGAAGCAAGGAGGGGGCCGCAACACCCAACTACAGCAGCGGCACTTTAGAACAGCAGAGAGAGGGCAGTGACACACTTAGGACAGCAGAGAAAGATGGCGGCACACCTAGAACAGCAGAGGAGAGTCCGCTCATCACAAACTCAGTAAGAGGGAGGTCCACGGCACCCTTATCCCAGCAGCCACAACGGAAATGAAGCTCCCAGCAAGCAAGGAGAAGAAGTCTATGAAGGCTGTACCTCAAAATAGTAGGAGAGAGAGTCCACCAAGGAGGCCGTACCTAGAACAGGAAACAAACTGAATTAGCCGCAGAAAATCAGACCAAGAGAAGAGAGTGATTGAGTGTGTGTGTGTAAGTAAGAATGAGAGGGGTAGGTCCTCTTTTATAGTTTAGGAAGAGGGGTAAGGTTAGGTTTTAATAATTAAAACAAATAATAATCGACATTTTTTAATTAATAAAAATATTAATTAAAAGGTCAAATAAGTCAAAGTGACTTATAAAAACCCAACACCACATCAAACAAGAAGGAAAACGAAATCAAGCAAAGGGGGAACTACAAGACAAAGTCAAAGGGGTCCTCTTCGATGGCAAACATGTGCACATGAGTCTCATGATAGCTTCTAAACTTTTATCATCACTGCATAAGAGGAAACGTCAATGATGTGGTCATGTCCATCTTCGTAGCTGCTCCTAGGTCTCATGGACCATCCCGGGAGAGAAGAAGAAGATCACACATCATCACATCTTGGTACTAAACCAAGAACCACCTGGTCCCAAACCAGGTTACCCCAGAACACATCTAGGGGCCCTAGAACACATCTAGGGTCTTTCATCCACCAAGGTACAAGACCAAGGATCAACCCAAGCATTTAAGCAAGGATTCCTTGGAACTCATCCAGGGGCCCTAGAACACATCTAGGGACTTAAATCATCAACCACCAAGGAACACATCCAAGGATCAATCCAAGCATCAAGCAAGGATTCCCTGGAACACATCCAGGGGCCCTAGACCACATCTAGGGACTTACCGCTTGGTCCTTGACCAAGAACCCCAAAAATACATTGGGGCCCTTCACTAGGGTCTTTTTCCATGGCTCAAACTACTTGGTCCCAAACCAAGAACCCTAGGAGTGTACTGGGGGCCCTATATCTCAACTAGGGTCTTATGCCATCCTCCTAGAGAATGGCTCTTGCAACTGCACTAATTTCAACACTCCCTCTCAGCAAGAGAGGCATTCTCAACAACACCAAGCTTGTCTCGAAAGTATACAAACTTTGTCAAGGACAGAGGCTTGTTCAAAATATTTGCGGTTTGTTCCACCGTCGTAACATACTGAATACTGAGAATGTTCTTCTGCACCATGTCTTGAACATAGTGAGATCTCATCTCAATGTGTTTCGATCTGTCATGAAACACCGGATTCTCGGAGAGCTTTATACAACTCTGGTTATCACAGTGGATTACTGTGGGTTCTAACTCAACACTGAACAAATCTGAGAGTAGCTTTCCACACTGCTTCTCTACTAGTGGCACTTGCAACAATGTATTCTGCCTCTGCAGTGCTCTGGGCTAAGGTGCGCTGTTTCCTGCTGGACCAGGAGATCATAGCTGAACCCAAACTGAAACAATATCTGGAAGTACTCTTCCGGTCCACTGTACTGTCCATCCAATCTAAATCTGTAAAACCATGAAGCATTACGCCTCCACTGGAAGTGTATTTGAGCCCATAGGCTATAGTTCTCCAGACATATTTGAGAACATGCTTAACAACAACCAGATGAATATGTTTCGGTTTACACATGAATTGGTTGAGAGCATTCACTGCATAACATATGTCCGGTCTAGTATGTACTAGATACATCAAGGACCCAATGATCTGACGATATACGGTGGGGTCTTCTAGATCTGCACCTGTAGCTTGATCATAGGTGTGGTCATGGACTTACAGTCCATCATGCCAAATCTGTGAAGCACATTAACTACATACTTTCTTTGTGAGAGAAAGATCTCACCCGGTTTTTGCCACACCTCTAAGCCAAGAAAGTAATGCATAAGACCCAAGTCTTTTATTTCAAATTCTGCTAATAACTCCCTCATACTCTGAGCTATAAGATGTTCCTCTCCAGTAAGGAACAAATCGTCCACATATAAAACCAAGATAACAGGATGATTCTGCACAATCTTTATATAAAGATTAGGATCTGCTATACTTTTGGAGAACCCAAGACTTTGGAGAAAAACTATCAATTCTGCCATACCAAGCTTTCGGAGCTTGTTTCAATCCATACAAGGCTTTCTTGAGTTTGCAGACATGGGATTCTTTCCATGGATCACGAAACCTTCAGGCTGCTCAATATAAACTTCTTGCTCAACTTCACCATTGAGAAAGGCAGTCTTAACATCCATTTGGTGAAGTTTCCAATCAAAAACTGAAGCAAGAGAGATAATGATTTTGATAGAGCAAAGATCTCGTCATGGTCAAATCCTTCTTTCTAAGAGAAGCCACGAGCCACAAATCTAGCTTTGAATTTTTCAACACTTCCATCTGCTGCATGTTATGACCCAACTCACATACTGGGACTGCTCCCTCTGAGTCTCATAATATGTCTACCTCCTTGCATGTGCAAACTGGCTCCCTCTGAACCTGCAAGATCCTTTGACTCCGATCTGGTATCGTCTCTCTTCAAGATTTACTTGGTGCCGGTACCAAGTTTAATATGAAAAGCTGAGTCAAACTTTTACCAGGTTATGCTTCTGTCATGTGACCTCACTATCCACTAACCAGGTCTTTTCTTTGGAAAACTGCAGGATACATACAATGAATGACATGAATAACCATATTGAGCTCCCGTACCAAGGACAATGGCTCAATTACAATCTCAGGACTCCCGACTAAAAAAAAGATATCCGTTGAATTCCCAAAACGAGGGAGAAATACCCCAACTACCAAGATAACTTGTTGGGTTCCTTAACTAGGAAAACAACAAAAAAATGACTAAAATGAGAACTTGTTGGACTCTCATACCGGGGATAATGGTCTATCATACTGTTGAGTTCCCAAACCAGGAAAAAATGACCTAGCTTACATCAACAAGTATATGCTGAGATCACAACTTCCTTGGCCATGTAACCAAAATACAATTGAGATTCTGACAGTACTCCTTTAAGACACCGGTCCATAAATACGACAGTAAGATATTTCAAATTCAGTGATTAAATGAAAATGATACATACCTGGACTTACCTTGAACTTGCTTGGGCTGAAGACACACTCTGTACTTTGCAACCTGCTACCATCTGTTGCTTCCAAAGACATCTTCTGTGTATGCGGATGTATCTGATGTTCAAATAACTTCATACCGCTGTCCTTATTTGAGCCAGCTGTAACGCTTGTTTGTTGTCTATGCTTTGACCCCTTTTTATAGGGGTTCAATTCTTTGACTAGAGTTACTTGCCATTCTTCAAAATGTCACTCTGGACCTTTTGAAGGTAAGGGATATCTGCATTGTAACCAATAATTTCTCACAGAAAGTTCCGTCGGCGATAATGCCATGAGAGAGCCCAAGTAGGACAAAACACTTGAGAACTCCAAAATCTTATCGTAAAACCTCCAACACTTTGTCAAGTGCAAATTTCTACCTCTGTGTCTGATTTGCATGCTGAACAAGGCAATATCAAAAACATAATGCTTATATGATGCAACCTTCAACGCTAGTGTGTTGACCGGCCCAATTCTGCTACCCCTTTTTTTCTTCAAACCTCATCCCATCTCCCCCAGCCTCTATTTTCTTCAAATGCTTTCTTTGCAAGTTTTCAGGGATAAGTGTCTCTGCAGTCTTGGAATTTAGAAGGCTGAAAAGTTGTGCAGGGGGTATTTCTGCATCCAGATCAGAGTTATGTGTGCCACATAACTGTTTGATTACTTTGGACAAAATCATTCCATTTCCATCCTCATAAAGAGATCCATTTACTGTTTGCTAATTCATGGATGCAATCTTCCTCCCGAGAAAGAAGCAACCCATCAACTATTACAGCCTCAAACTGTACTACAAATTTCTCATGGGGCTCAAATAAAATGCTCTATATTTTAAGGTCAAATATTCTTGTGGTGATCTGTTCTAATGATATATCCTCACAACCACCAGGAAAATCATTAAAAGTAACTGTAAAAAAAACTGTTCATGTACCAACCAGCACACTGACTCGCAAACGTACCACTGCTGTGTGTGCCAGTAGTCTCTTTGTCTTCAAGTGAGCCCTTATCTATGGCAGCCAATCAAATCATGTCCGATCTCTCAACTAGTAACACAGAATGCATTCCATATCTGCAATTTGTTAGCAGAATTAGGTTTAAGGATAGTAAAACAAAGAACATTCTTATCATCACGTGCTCCACTAGCCTTTCTTCGTTGTGAGACTTTTCAAAAAACAAAATGTTCTTCCACCTGTGCTTTACAAGGCAAGTCTATCGTAGTGACAAGGTTCCTTTCGAGCTGACTGTTCGGAGTACAGTTTGGTATACAATCTTCATCATCAAATTTGATGGCCCAAAAAACAATTTACTGATGATCTGTAAAACAAACCCTAAAACAAGGATCTACGCAGGCTCAAAAGTCTGCCACTATTGAGCTCTTTTCATGCCCTAAGCTCTGATACCATGTTGGATTTTTAGGGAAAAAGAAAAACAGTGATATCCTTTTAAATCTGTTCACTACTGTAGATGTAGATCAACACTTAAAACAAAATCTGAAGTAGATTAAACATAGACAGTATGAATCTGAACATGCTAAAATGATTCTTAATAGAAGAGAAAAATTCTGAATATAAACTAAGTGCAGATTCCAAACAAAAAACAAATTCTGTACTTACCTTTAGTAAAGCAATTAAAGATGTACCTCATGTTTAGATGCTGTTCTCTTTAATATGCTCAGAATTTTCTGTTTAAAGATCATGGATCAAAACCCGAAGGGTTTGATCTCAACCATGATCTTAAGTGGACTTTTTTGCCTAGGAGGACTCAAGGACAATCAACAAGAAAATGGCTGATACAAAAACCATAAACAACTCATCCAAAACTGTCCAAACTGAACTGAAGTGCTACAGCCAATTAGAGCTTGTCAAACCCTACACAAATCTGGTAAGAAGACACCAACAACAATAGAGGAGGTATCAAGGGTTGCCAGTAAGGCAGCGACAGTCTTAAGGCACCCAACAACAGCCTGGAATGAAGCAAGGAGGGGGCCGCAACACCCAACTACAGCAGCGGCACTTTAGAACAGCAGAGAGAGGGCAGCGGCACACTTAGGACAGCAGAGAAAGATGGCGGCACACCTAGAACAGCAAAGGAGAGTCCACTCATCACAAACTCAGTAAGAGGGAGGTTCACGACACCCTTATCCCAGCAGTCACAACAGAAATGAAGCTCCCAGCAAGCAAGGAGAAGAAGTCTATGGAGGCCGTACCTCAAAACAGTAGGAGAGAGAGTCCACCAAGGAGGCCGTACCTAGAACAAGAAACAAACTGAAGTAGCCGCAGAAAATCAGACCAAGAGAAGAGAGAGAGTGAGTGTGTGTGTAAGTAAGAATGAGAGAGGGGTAGGTCCTCTTTTATAGTTTAGGAAGAGGGGTAAGGTTAGGTTTTAATAATTAAAACAAATAATAATTGACATTTTTTAATTAATAAAAATATTAGTTAAAAAGGTCAAATAAGTCAAAGTGACTTATAAAAACCCAACACCACATCAAACAAGAAGGGAAACAAAATCAAGCAAAGGGGGAACTACAAGACAAAGTCAAGGGGGTCCTCTTCAATGGCAAACATGTCCACTTGAGTCTCATGATAGCTTATAAACTTTTATCATCACTGCATAAGAGGAAACATGAATGATGTGGTCATGTCCATCTTCGTAGCTGCTCCTAGGTCTCATGGACCATCCCGAGAGAGAAGAAGAAGATCACACATCATCACATCTTGGTACTCAACCAAGAACCACCTGGTCTCAGATCAGGTTACCCCAGAACACATCTGAGGCCCTAGAACACATCTAGGGTCTTTCATCCACCAAGGTACAAGACCAAGGATCAACCCAAGCGTTTAAGCAAGGATTCCCTGGAACTCATCCATGGACCCTAGAACACATCTATGGACTTACATCATCAACCACCAAGGAACACATCCAAGGATCAATCCAAGCATTTAAGAAAGGGTTCCCTGGAACTCATCCAGGGTCCCTAGAACACATCTAGGGACTTACATCATCAACCACCAAGGAACACATACAAGGATCAATCCAAACATTTAAGCAAGGATTCTCTGGTACTCATCCAGGGGTCCTAGAACACATCTAGGGACTTACATCATCAACCACCAAGGAACACATCCAAGGATCAATCCAAGCACTGAGCAAGGATTCCCTAGAACACATCCAGGGGCCCTAGAACACATCTAGGGACTTACCGCTTGGTCCTTGACCAAGAACCCCATAAATACATTGGGAGCCCTCACTAGGGTCTTTTGCCATGGCTCAAACTACTCGGTCCCAAACCAAGAACCCCAGGAGTGTACTGGGGGCCCTAGATCTCAGCTAGGGTCTTATGCCATCCTCTCAGAGAATGGCTCTTGCAACTGCACTAATTTCAACAAATTGTTCAGCTAGAAGAGAAGAATACAAGAAGAGGAACAAAAGGCACCATGCCCATACAGTTGGAGATCAAGAGCCACCCACGAAGATGATTAAAGAAAAGATTGAAGACTATGTCTTAATCTCTGCCCTCTCAGGATCAGTGTCACCTGATGAGGATACTTGGCTCATAGATAGTGGTGTTTCCAAGCACATGACAGGTCAGAGAGACATTCTCTCTAGCCTTACAGAAAAGAACTTTCCCCAGAAAGTTACACTTGGAGATGATTATCAGTACCCTATCAAAGGAGTAGGAGAGTCCAATTATAAACTTGATTCAGGGACCCCAATGAAGATGAAGGATGTACTATATGTACCAGGTTTGACGAAGAATTTACTTTCTATCTCAGCCTTAGATAAGAAAGGCTTCAGGGTTGCATTTATAGATGGTGAAGTCCTCATGTGGCCTAAAGGAAAAACCATAGAAGATGCAATTGTTATTGGAACTGAAGAAGGTGGCCTGTATAAATTAAAAGGTCACTCAGATGCAACCTTGATTCACTCCAGTGAGAGTCCATGTGAACTTTGGCATAGAAGATTAGCTCACATCAACTACAAGGCCTTACCATATGTGAGCAAGGCAGTCACAGGTCTACCAGATTTCAAGGTTGATCATGAAGGTGTGTGCAAGGGATGTGCACAAGGAAAGAACATCAAGAATCCTTTCCTGAAGAGCGATAGTAAAGCATAAGGAGTCTTGGAGCTCATCCACTCAGATGTATGTGGCCCAATGCTATCCACCTCTCTTAGTGGGTATGTATACTATGTATCATTTATTGATGACTATTCTCGCAAGACTTGGGTTTACTTCTTGAAATCAAAAGATGAAGTGTTTGGGAAATTCAAGCAATTCAAAGCCTTGATAGAAAATCTTGCTGAAAGAAAAATCAAGATACTCAGGTTAGATATTGGAGGAGAATACACCTCAAAAGAGTTTGTAAGCTTTTGCAGAGATGTCAGGATTAAGAGGGAGCTCTTTACTCCCTACAATCCTCAACAAAATTGTGTAGCAGAAAGAAAAAACATAACTATAATAGAAGCAGTGAAGACTATGATCCATGATCAAGATCTTCCAATGCACTTATGGGCAGAAGCAACAAGAACAACAATGTATGTACAAAACAAATTATCCCATAGTGCACTTGGGTTCAAATCCCCCGAAGAAATGTTCTCCGGAAAGAAGCCAGAAGTAAGCCATCTCAAAATATTTGGCTGTCCAGTGTTTGTACACATTCTGAAAGAAAAGAAAACCAAGCTGGACCATTCAGGAAATAAGTGAATATTTGTTGGATACTGTGAGGTTTCTAAGGCCTTCAGAATTTACATTCCAGGTTACCATCATATTGAGATCAACAAAGACGTAACCTTTGATGAAGATGCAACACTCGAGAAATCAAGGAGATGCCAGCTTGAAGAAGTATATGAAGAAGAACCTGTAGCTCCTAGAGTTGCAGAACTAGTGAGGGAAGCCACAGTTTCCCCCGATGATGAGATTCACGAAGATCATGATATGATAGAATCTCAAGAACCTCCCTAGATGACGATCTCTCACAAGAGAAAGCCATCTTGGGCAAGGGAACTTATTCAAGTTGGAGAGAAGTATGGTGCCCCCGAAGGAACCATGAGACAAGTTAAGAAACCTAAGCCATTCTCCAGTTATATGGCTTTGATGTGTGATCTCATACAGAAGGAGCCTACTTGCTTTGAAGAAGCCATTCAGAAGAAAAAATGGGCAGATGCCATGACAGAAGAATACCAATCCATTATAAAGAATGATGTATGGGAAATAGTTCCCAAACCGAAGAGCAAAGATGTGGTATCTTCCAAATGGCTATACAAGATAAAACATGCTGCTGATGGAAGTATTGAGAAATATAAAGCAAGGTTTGTAGCTCGTGGTTTTTCTCAAAAGGAAGGCATTGACTATGAAGAGAGGTTTGCTCCTGTAGCTAGATATACTTCTATCAGAACCATCATAACCCTTGTAGCTAAGATGAAGTGGAAGTTACACTAGATGGATGTGAAAACAACCTTCTTAAATGGTGTCATTGAAGAAGAAGTGTATATAGAACAACCTCAAGGGTTTGAAGTTGAAGACAGGAAGACACATGTCTGCAAGTTGAAGAAGGCTCTGTATGGATTGAAGCAAGCTCCTAGAGCTTGGTATGGAAGGATTGACAGTTTTCTGACGAGCTTGGGCTTTACCAAGAGTAAAGCTGATTCTAACCTTTACTTCAAGGTTATGAATGATGAGCCTGTTATATTGCTGCTGTATGTGGATGACTTATTCTTAACTGGAGAAGAAAAGCTCATCACTGATTGTAAGAAGAAGCTCGCTGCAGAATTTGAGATGAAAGACCTAGGCCTAATGCATTATTTCTTAGGTCTTGAGGTTTGGCAGAGCCTAGAGAAGATCTTCCTTAACTAAGGGAAGTATGCAGTTGAAATACTGAAGAGGTTTGATATGTTGGAGTGTAAATCCACGATTACACCCATGGAAACAAAGTTGAAGCTCCTAGATGATACTTCGTCAGAATTGATTGATGCTACTACGCTATATAGACAGATCATTGGATCATTGATGTATCTGGCGAACACCAGGTCAGATATATGTTTTGCTGTGAACACCTTGAGTCAGTATCTGGTAGAGCCCAGATGTGTTCACCTTGTTGCTGCAAAACATGTGATGAGATACCTTAAGGGTACGTTGGACTTTGGTCTCTGCTACAATGGAGATCAAGATTTCAGACTGATTGGTTATACCGATTCAGATTGGGATTGAAGTGTTTCTGATAGAAAGAGCACTTCAAGATGTTGTTTCAGTCTGGGGTTAGCCATGACTTCATGGCAGAGTAGGAAGCAATCTAGTATTGCTCTCAGCACAACAGAAGCGAAATACATTGCTGCATGTTCCACCAGTTGTGAAGCCATATGACTACTGAAGTTGTTGACAGGTCTATTCGATCTGGAGATCGAAGCCACTATGATTCTGTGTGATAACCAGAGTTGCATAAAGATGACGAAGAATCCTGTGTTCCATGACAAATCGGAGCACATAGAAATCCGGTATCACTACATTCGTGATATGGTGTAGAGGGGAGCCATAAAGCTCCAATATGCACAGATGAGCAGGTTGCAGATGTGTTGACCAAGCCTCTATCGCGTGTAAAGTTTGAGCACTTTCGAGACAAGCTTGGTATAGTCCGAAAGGACCTCCCTTGAAAGGGGGAGTGATGCTGATGATACTATGGTATCCTGACCAATAGCGGGTAGCTCAGTTAGGATTTTATATCCTAGGGGACTGATCATCCTTGGACAGATCCTGAAGGTTCGGTAAGGATGGTCTGTCAGAGTACCTGTGCATGTAGATTCTAGCTATGGTTAGTAGTGGTAGCTCCGTTAGGATTTTTATAAATCCTAGGGAACCTTATGATTCCTAGGCAGATCTCGAAGGTCCGGTAAGGACGGTCTGTCAGAGTACCACATGGTAGCTTCGTTAGGATTTTATATCCTAGGGAATCTTATGATTCCTGGGCAGCTCCTCATGGATTGTTAGAGTACCACAAAATGTTGTAACACTTGCCTTATTCTGTTGCCCCATGATGATGATGATGATGTTGTTGCTCCAGCCTTCGTGCTGTGATGATGTTGTTTCTCTAGCCTTTGTGCTGTGATGATGATGCTGTTGTTGTTGATGTTATTGATGATGATGCTGTTGTTGTTGATGTTATTGATGATGATGATGTATTAGTGTTATACTAATTCATGTTGATGCAGATGATGATGATGCTACTCCAGCTCCATGCTGTGAATGATAATGAGAAAAACTTCTGATGATTTATAGATATGCCAGTCAGTGTTTCAGATGCTGTTGATGTTGCTGTCCTCTCTCTCTCCTGATGATGTTGTAGAATACCATTCTTGTTAAGGGGGAGTGTTGAAATATTGTAACTGCAAAGAGTATTCTATTTATTATTGAGTCATTATTTATTAGATCAATCCCCTTTTGTGGATTGATCATGTCGGGCTTTGTAAATGACCAAATCCCCTTTTGCGGATTGGTCAAACCCTAATTATATCATGCAAATTAAGAAGTCGGCCCCAGGCCTAATTAAAGTGGTTTTAACCACTAAGTGAAGAAGTCGGCCTTGCCTAGTAAAGAGACACCTCCCTAGCGCCTGCCAACTAATATAAATAAGAGAGGCTAGCGCCTCATTCACTCACTCACTCATTCCACTAAACAAGTGCGCAAGTTTGGAGTTAGTTGCAGTTGGGAGAAGAAGGAAGAGAGAGGCGCATTGCTCAGTGTTGGATATTCTCTAGTGTTTTGGTTTATTGTCTTGGCATTGTATTGGCTATCTATATTAAGGAAGTTTTTGCTGGGTTTTCTCCCCCATGGGGGTTTCCCAGGATAAATGCTGTGTATCTTGTGATTGTGTTTCTCTTAGTGATCCTACCTATGCTATTGTTATCTAGTAAATTGAAAAGAATCTAAATAGCTACTCTAAATTTAACAGGCCTGCCCTTGGGGGTATGTTGACAGTTACCTTTATTTATATTTTACTTTCATTAATTTAAATTTTAACACTAAAAGTTAAAGTGGACTTCCATTTCAAGTTGTTTGTTGATGGAATTAGACCCATTGGATTTCACATGGTGAAGATAGATAGTGGCGAGTTTTTCATCATTCAACTTAACAATTTTTCCAACATTTTAACATATATTATGAATAGGACCCTAAAACCTTTCCTCTTGCACCCATTGAATTAAGAATTGGGTGATTTTAAGATTGAAACCAAAAAAGGGAATAAGCTTCTTTATGGTGCCATTTATTTGAAACCTATATGCTGCTCAATGGTGCAAGCTAATTGAAACCTTAATTTTTCCCAATGGTGCATGTGCCAACTGATTTAAAACATCAAATGGAAATAGTTGTTGAAGCCATTTACCAAAGAGAAAATGAACCTCAGACTTAGATTCAATTGTGTCAGACTACTGAGCTAGACTTTAGATGAGCTATGTGCTAGTTGATGCAAAACATCAAATGGAAGTAGCCGTCTGATCTGTAAACTGCCTTGGATATTCCACTGGAATAGTTCGTCCTAATAGATCTTATAATATGCCTAAATCTTTATTATGCAGGTTTATTTCCTTACATCTCAGATTTGTTATTACTAGCTTATTGCTCAAATTTATGAAAATAATTGAATACGAGAATGAAAGAAATGAGCAAAAGAACATGTCATCCACACACAAATGAACACAAGATATATCCTGGGAAGCCCAATACAGGAGAAAACCCAGCTAGAAGGTGAGGCCTATGCTCTGCTCTCTCTTCTTCAATGCAAATACAAAGAAAAAGGCACTCACGATGGAGTTGCCTTTGACACTATGGCCTACATGGCTGCTACATAATCTTTTCCTCCTCTGTTATGCTCTCAAAATACCACCCCTAGATTCTCTACTCAACTATGGAACAAGTACAATGCTAAAGAATGGAACCCCTTCTCCTCCTAGCGGCTTGGTATTTAACATAGCCCGATAACCGTCTAGGGTTAGGGTTTTGACTTTCTCAACCCTTAATTAGTGATAAGGTTTGGACCTTCTAGAATCTTCTTGAAATTCCACACGTGGCTAACCCCATACATTTGAGTAATGGGGCTGGCGTGGCATCCACTTGTACCATGGTGGTCAACAAGGAAGGTCAACTTGCAAGAGGCATAACTTTCGCATATGAGCTCCGATTGAGGTGATTTTCACATCGTTCGAAAGGTCTCGATGTGTAGATCAACGTCAAGGGTGTGTGCACACATTGTGGACGTTGTAACCCCCCAAAATGTCGTTTAATGCCTCAAAATGGCTTTGGAAGGTTCTGGACCCCAATTTTCCAAACTGGGACTTGCCACTAAAATGGTCCCGCAAGCCAATTCTTTCAATATTTCCCACCTTGAAAGTACCAAGATAAATGACAAATTATATGATGATCCAATTCAGATCACCGTCGAAGCCATTCACCAAAGAGAAAAAAAACCTTATACTTGGACTCAATTGAGTCAAACTAATGAGCTAGACTTCAGATGATCTATGTTCTCATGTTATTATAGTTTGATGAATTTTGGACTCTAGAATTTGTAGGCCATTTAGAGCCTCACTCTTTATGTATTTTCATATGAAACATCAATTATATGTATCGCATAACTTGTATCTCAATGGCTTTTTGCTATATTCAACCTTACATGCTAGATAGATGAGAAAAATTAGCATATTTGATGTCTAAGGATTTGGACCTAAGTTGATGTACAATAGATAATGCTTTATTGTGATAATTTTTTTTTTTGAAATATCTATATTTTTTGTAATTTTCAAATACTATATTTCCCCCTTTCTGAAATTTTTGGGGGTCACGTTTCCATGTTGTCCCGTTTCAACAACTCGTACATGTTCCCATGTTTCATGCAACTTAGGGAACATGCCTTTGGATTTTTGTGTAGCATCAAATTGCCCAAATTTGGTAGCTAAACCCATCTATAAGGCCTGTGCATACAGAGCCTCATAAAAATAAATATAATTACAAAAATTCTTTCTAATTTACTTCTTTATTTACTGTTCCAGCATAATAATTGACAGTTTAGCAGTATAATAATGAACAACAGTGTAATAAGCATACTAACAATAGTATAATAGTGAACAACAGTATAATGATGAACAACAGTATAAGAAAATGCATAAGGTATTTACCTCAACCTGATGCTCAACCTGAAGCTGATGATGCTGATCCTGTCCAAACCGAGTATTAAACTCCCAACCAACTAGGAACAGCCTCTCCGACTCCCTAGCTCCAGGAATCCTTATGATTTCCCGGCCCCCGAGCCCAAAATTCCCAGCAACCACTGTGCCCCTGTGAGAGTTCTCAAGCAAAACTGTTCCAGCCCAAAACTGTTGTTTCCTGCCCTCCTCCTTCTTCCTCTCCAAATTTTCTTACCTTCCCATAAACCAAAAATATCCCAAAACCCAAGATGCCTCCCCCGAGTTCTCCCCTCTCCCTTATCTTCCTCCCTCGAATCCCTTTCTCCAACCGCCTTCCCCCCCATTAATTCCTCAACCACCTTATCTATCCCATTAATTACTTCATCTACCAATGTTAATAATATTATAATAAAGTCTCCATAAAGTCATTTTAATAATTAATTAAATTAATATTAATTATTCATGATAATTACATAGTTAATTAGGGTTGTTACATACACCCACCCTTCAAGAAACTTCGTCCCGAAGTTAGAGTAATTTGCAATACAAGGGTAATGACACATGGTTCATACACCCACATCAATTAAACAACATTATCAGTAAACAAAAAAAAACTTATACATACTAGTGTACATGTGTAGCTAGCACATACAAGGCTCGTGCATGTACTAATGACAATAATTATCACACCTATAGTAATTCTTGTATGCGTCCAATCCAATCAACAAGACCATTCATTTCATAAAAGATAATAAACCAATTAAAATGTTCACAAAATCCCTTAATTACAATAATTTAGCACAACAACGTTCATTTAGACCATTGTAGTTCAGTTAATACATATTTTCTTTTCAAAAGGGGAAAACAATAAATTCCACTATAAGGCAAAATCCCCATACACTCTCAACTATTTCTATTCATCTTTCCTCCCTAACTTACTTCCATCTTCCATCCCTATCCTTCCTCTGCTGGACTATCTTGGAGCGTCAACTATATTGACCTAACTCCAAATAGAACCCGTAAGCGGAAGTGTCACTCTCTTGACCAAACTTCCCCAACATGCAACTGACAGTCATCATCACACGTCTAGGGGAGCGTGAGCTAACATCGTCCTCCCATGACTCCAGGTTTCAGAGGATACACGGTGGGAAATGCCTTCACCCCTCCTAATAGGACTAGGGTCCACACCTTACCATGGAATATACAGTGGCACTGTGTTGCTGGGAATTTTGTCATCATATATTCAGTTTTAGGCAGTCTCACCACCTAAAAAACCTGCACTGGTCCATATATCATACAATGCATTCGAACCAACATAATTTCACATACAAAGATTCATACCATATTGTTTCGCGGTCGGTGTTCATGACATCCACTTTTATTATCATTATCCTTTTGCTATTTCATAGCCCATTGACCTGCAGATTAGTCTATAACACAAACTCATACATATCTATGCATTATCATCATGTAAATGCATTCAACCATAATCTCAATTCGGTATCTACTTACCAACAACTATAATGTCAAAATTTTCAAATTAGAAATAGATCGCATAATATCCCCATAATTCAATTAACGTTAACCATTCATAGAATTGACATTCACATAATAGATTGCATCATATCCATCATCATTCAAATAACGTTAAACATTCATAGAATTGTCATTCACATAATTGATTGCATCATATCCATCATTATTCAAATAACGTTAAACATTCATAGAATTGTCATTCACATAATCGATTGCATCACATCCATCATTATTCAAATAACGTTAAACATTCAGAGAATTGTCATTCACATAATAGATTGCATAATATCCATCATCATTCAAATAACCTTAAACATTCATAGAATTGACATTCACATAGGTTCATACGTCTTAAAAGTTCAATTGTATCATTAATAGTTTCACAGTGAATAGAAAATAAGGGTGATTAGGCCTTAGGTAATCCTAGCTGTCTAAGTCAAAAGGTGGCATTACATGCACCCAACCTTCGAGAAACATATTCCCGAGGTGGCCAAAAAAGTGAGGGATGATCTCGTCGTAAGGTCTCGGTATCCTCCCAAGTAGCAGAACCTGGGCTATACTTGTCCCATTGGACCTTAACTTGGTCTACCAGACGGTTCCTGAGCTGTTGGACTCTACGGTCCAATATGCGTAACAGTTCTACCGTGAGGGTTTCCGCGTCTGATACCTGCAATTCCTTCCAATTCAGTTTATGAGATTCGTCAACAACATAATGACGTAGAACAGATACATGGAAAACATTATGAGTTTTATGCAAATGGGGTGGTAGTACGAGACAATAGGCAACGAGTCCAATTCTCTCTTGGATTTTAAACGGTCCTATAAATCGAGGCGACAACTTTGTCCCCTTCCTGAATCGAATGGTACTCTTATTAGGCCTAATACGAATGAAAACTTGATCTCCCACTTTATAACTTCGGTCAGTCCTATGTGCATCAATATAACTTTTCTGTCTATCCTGTGCTTCCTTTAGTCTCTGCCTAATCTGAATCACCTATTCCTCCATCTCTTGAATCAATTCTGGCCCAACTATCACTCGGTCTTCTAACCTTTCCCAACTCAACGGTGTTCTGCATGGCCTTCCATACAGAGCTTCGTATGGTGGCATTCCAATGGAGCTATGAAAACTGTTATTGTAGGCGAACTCTACCAAAGGTAGGTACTTTTCCCAATGGGTTTGATTATCCATAACATACATCCTAAGCATGTCTTCCATAACCTGATTTACTCTCTCAGTTTGCCCATCTATTTTAGGATGATAAGCTGTGCTTAAGTTCAACTGAGTCCCCATCGCTGACTGCAAACTTGTCCAAAACCTAGAAGTGAATTTGGAGTCCCTATCTGAAATGATCTTCTTGGGAATCCCGTGCAAATGGATGACCTCATTTACAAACATGCGTGCCACATCAGTGACATCGTAAGTGTCTAACTGGAATAAAATGAGCACTCTTGGTCAACTTATCAACTATCACAAGAATGGCATTGTGTCTATGCGATGTGAGCGACAATCCCACAACAAAATCCATAGAAATGACTTCCCATTTGGATATAGGGACATCATGCGATTGTAGGAGACTTGCCGGGTGGTGGTGGTCGTCTTTCACTTGTTGACACTCTAGGCACTTGGCAACGAAATGGACTACATCACGCTTCATGTCTACCCAAAAGAAAAGCTTCTTCATGTCTGCGTACATTTTCTTCACACTTGGATGCGCACAATAAAGTGCTCTATGGGCTTCCTTCAGTATGATGCTTCGAATATCCCCACCTTCGGGGATGTACATCCTTCCTTGATATCTTAATAGTCCATCTGCTTCCAGGCTATATCCTTCATACTTTGGATCTAATTGCCTCCCACTCTGGAGGGTTGAAGTAACCTTTAAATACCCACTGTCTCCAAGGAGTTGCGTCAACACACACTCCCTCGGATTAACTTTTAAGGGTACTAAAGAGAAGACACGTGGTCTCCTACTCAAGGCATGCGCAACCACATTCTCCTTTCCTTTGATGTACGAAATTCCAAAATCGTACTCACTCATAAACTCACTCCATCGCCTCTGCCTGACATTGAGATCCCTTTGAGTGAAGAGATGTTTTAAACTTTCATGGTCCGTTTTGAGCTCAAAATTTCGCCCCACTAGATAGTGCCTCCAAAGTTTCAGAGCTAGCATTACAGCTGCCAACTCTAAATCATGAGTAGCGTAAAGCTCCTCATGTTGCTTCAACTTCCTTGATGCATACGCTATCACTCCTCCATCCTGCATTAGCATGACCCTCAACCCTTGCTTCGAGGCATCCGTGTAGACTATGAAGTCTTTTTCCATATCTGACACTCGTAGAATTGGTGCACTGGTTAGCAACCTCTTAAGCTCGATGAATCAACTATCGCATTCTTCTGTCCATTCATACCTGACCCCCTTGCGCTGCAGAGTGGTGATGGGTTTCGCTATTTTAGAGAACCATTCCACAAATCTTCGGTAATAACCTACTAGCCCCATGAAGCCTCTTACCTCATGCACATTTTTCGGCACTGGCCATTCCATAATGGCCTTTACCTTTTCTGGGTCCACAAAGATTTTTTCATCGGAAATGATATGACCCAAATAGTGAATTTTTTTCTGGAAGAAAGAACACTTCGACAACTTTCCATACAATTTGTTCTCCCTAAGGCAAGATAACACCACTCGCAAGTGTTCCTCATGTTCTCTTTCGTTCTTGGAATAGATGAGGATATCATCTAGAAAGACCTATACAAAGCGGTCTAAGTACTTCTAGAATACACCATTCATGAGGCTCATGAATATTGCGGGTGCATTGGTCAAACCGAAAGGTACTACAACGAACTCGTAATGCCCAAACCGAGTTCGAAATGCAGTTTTAGGAATATCGCCTTCCTTAATCGTTAACTGGTGATACCCTGATCGCAAATCAATTTTTGAGAACACTGCTGCTCCTTTCATTTGATCAAAGAGATCATCTATCTGTGGCATTGGGTACCTATTTTTCACTGTAGCATGGTTCAAGTCCCTGTAATCTATACACAGTCATAAGGAACCATCCTTCTTCTTCACAAAAATTACTGGTGCACCCCAAGGTGAGACACTAGGCCTTATTAGTCCTAAGTCGAGTAGTTCTTTCAACTGCATCCGCAACTCATAGAGTTCTGGTGCTGTCATCCTATATGGAGTCTTGGAAATTGGCTCTGCACCAGGTTTTAGCTCAATAGTAAAATCAAGCTCCCTCTCAGGAGGTAACCTTGGCAACTCCTTCAGAAAAACATCCTTAAACTCCGACAATACTGGGTACTGATCCAAGGAGGGTCCTTTCCTTTCATTGACTGCTTCCACTACATATAGTCGACACCCTTGCCTCATGCAACGTTTAACCTTCATGGTCGAGATAAAGCATAGAGACACCTTCCTCCGTACATCGTGGATCTCTATTGGCCTTCCTTCATCGTCAACACAAAGCACCCTTTTCACGAAACAATCTACCATAGCTCGATGGGATTCTAACCAATCCATTCCAATGATTAGGTCATACATCCCTAGAGCAGTGACGTATACCTTCAACCTATTAGTACACACTCCGAGGTCTACTAGACAATTATCAACGCTAGGTCCTACCGCTTGTTTTTCCCCCGAAGCCATCTCGACTTATTTAAAGTCATCGTGCTCGTAGGCTGCCAACCCACACTTTTCTAATGCAAATGGTGAAATGAAACTATCTGTAACACCAGAATAAAATAAAATCTTAACATTGACATGATTTAGCATACCTGACAACTCCACCACCGTGGATTGATGTTCTGCCTGGCGATTATTAACCGCTGCATAAATCTGGTGGCTACTACTCGCTCTTCCCATCGGGGCCTTTCCTTCTCTATGCACAAATCCTGCTTGCAACTCTGGGTAGTCATGCTGGTAATGGGGTCCTCCACACCCCCAACACGTAACACGAGATGGAACCTGCGCATTGCCCTGTGACGGTCTCTAAAATGAATTCCTTCCCCTGGAGCCCCTGCCCCTACTTGCTGCTCCCTGAGAAGGTCGTGGACCTGCCTGCGTCGTTGGTGATGAGTGGGATGCTGCATTCGCTGCCATTGAAATACCTGTAGCAACTGTCCTAGGTGCGAATCTATTACCATAAGGAGGCAGCCTAGAGCTCCCTTCCCTGGAGAAGGTCCTAGGGGCCTTCCCCACGAATCCAAGATGCTGTGGAAAGGTCGATCTCATACCTCCGTTTAAGCTCATATGCTCCTCTGCATAACGTGCATTTTCAACTGCTTCCGCTACTGACGACGGTTTCCACATCTGTACCATGGCCCTTATCTTAGGGTTTAGCCCATACACAAAACGTTCTGCCTGTCGTTGATCGGTATCCATGTACGAGACATATTTTACCAATTCCATGAACATGATCTCGTACTCTTCCATGGTCCTGTTTCCCTGAACTAGAGCATGAAATGCTCCCACCTGTTGTTCCTCGTAGTAAGCCGACAAATATTTCCTCCGAAACCTTTCCTCAAAAAGTTCCCATGAGACGGTGTCTGGGGTAAGGTGCAACTGCCTCTCCAGGTTACCACACCAGTTCGAGGCACTGTCCCTCAACTAAAAGATCGCTATTTTCGCCTTTGATGTGGAAGCATAGTCTCTTAAGGCGAAACATCGTGTCATTCCTTCCAACCATGCTTCTGCACGTTCACTGGCATGATCCTCGACAAACTTTGGGAGTTTGATCTTCTGTAGTTCTTAAGTGATGTCCCCGGGTGGAGGCCCTCCCTTTGAATCCCTCGATGCTTCAGGGTTACCCACTCTAGATGGTGGGGGTTCCACTTCGACATCTGCTGGCTGACGCCCTTTTAAAGTCTCATTAATAGCCTCCAAAGAGCGCAAAATGAGAGCTAATTCAGGTGATGGTGGTGGCCGCATCGGTGTTGGCGGTCCTTGCGACGATGCCCCTCGACCTCGATTTCCCCAAGTCCTAACCATCTTGAATAATTGAATCTGCATCAAGCCAAATGCTTGTCAGGGAAGAGTCTAAGGCAGTTCACATTCACTCAACTTATACTTGTAAACATAGGGTTAGGCGTAATCTTTTTTTTTACTAGTCTGTAAACAGACGTTACTCTCTTTAGGGTAAGTGGCTAGGTCAGGGTTAAAGCATCTAAGCTCGGTGTCTTCACCTAAGTAAACTACTAACTCTCTCGCCTATAACGCACACGCTAATGTGCATCAAATCCCCTATGTAATGCCTTCTATTATACCCTAACTATTCACCACAACATGCGTCAAACTCCCGCTACTCTACAAGGACCTTTAATCTTTATAATATTAATTATAATATAACACTATTACATTCATTAATCATATATATACCCATAGGTATATATATATTAATAACATAGGTTACAAACCCATTATTAACATTATAACTTTATAATGTTAATTTAATTATTAGGTTTACCAATAAATCATTAAAGTAAATAAATCAATTAATTACTATAATCAATTAATTTAATAAATCAATTAAATACTTACTTAATTAATTAATTACTATAGTCAATTAATTTAATTAATCCATTATACTAATTAATCCATATAATCAATTAATTTAATTATTAGATTAATCTTATCATCTATCATTAAATTAAAACTCCTACATACTTATTCATTCAATTACTATTAATAATAATTTATTTTTTATTTTTTAATTTTTATTACTAAAATATTTACAAAATAATATTAATATTTTCAAATTAAATTACTATTTTCAAATAATGATATTATTATTTTCAAGTGATAAAAAAAAAAATAAAAAAATAAAGGCCTAATATCTAAGTGTAGAACCAAGGGCAAATTGCCAAAACATAACTATAACGCCCGAGGCCAAGTTGGCGGCCTTTAAGGTTGCGTTTCGTGGGTCCTCGCATGAGGCCCACATGCCCCGCCCCCCGCTCTCAGTACCTAAACCCTAAACTCTCACTCGTCCATCCCAGGTTCTGCGTTTTCCCTCTAGCGGGCTTGTTTTTTTTGAACAAAAGTTTTCTTCCTGGTGGTGGCCGCCCGCACTCCCCCCGTGGGTTCCTTCCTCAGTGTTTTGGCGTGAGACTTAGGCGCTTGGTCTGGTGTTGTATGGTGCGTTATGCACAGAGGGCGCGTTGAGCAAAAAATGCCCCTTGTGGGCTCCTTCCTTCGTGGCTTGGTGCTTGGTCGTTGAGTTCAGTGTTTTGAATAACTCTTAGGTTTACTGCATGCATTGTTTTAGGGTTTTCATGTTGGTAAGGGACTTGTGGCTTGCGCCTAACCTTTGTTTTCTTTAGATGAGTGGGACTTGTGGCTTGTTCCACTTCAACTCCACAGTCAGTTTCAGTTTTCTCACGATACAAAGCTCTCTCTATTATTAGTTTAGGATTTGGGATTACCAATTGGAGAAAAGGTGCATGAGGGAAGGATGCATTGCAGGAAGCATCCTTCCGAGTCTTTAGTGGGAGTCTGTGCTTCCTGTCTCAGAGAGAGTTTGATTAATCTGCTCGCACGGGAAGAACAAAAGAGGTTTGAATTCACACAACCTCTGCATATCTCTTCTCCTAGAGTACCAATATCAGAAGAGCTGGAAGCCGATAATCTGCATGCACACCTCGGTACATTACTTGCTGGTTCTGAAAGGCAAAGCATGCTTGGCAAAGTAGGATGGCATGGTTTTTATGGCAATTATTGAGAGAGAAAGGCGTATTTTTAACAGAGGAAAAATACAGGATTCACTCCTTCGTGGCGTGGAAGGTGCCCAGCCAAATCGTCTCCGAGCAAAGAATGCCCTCGTGGGCTCCGTCGTGGCTTCTCCTTAATGCGTAGTGCAGAAGCAAAACCGCCCCTTGTGGGCTCCTCTCAGCTTGGTGCTTCTGCGCTTGGTTTCAGCTTGGGTGCTAGCTTGGTTGCTAGCGTGTTGTGTACGATTGGCGATTCATGGGTTCTTCCCTCCCTCGTGGCTTGTGGGATTCGCGCTTGTGCGTTGGGCTGTGTGTTGTGTTGTGGGAAATTATTACGGGGAGAGTCCCATATGAAGATATCACACCTGTGCAAGCTGCTTTTGCCGTAGTGCACGAAATATGAACCTGTCGGTTCTTCGACTTGTGCCCTGTGTTTGGTGTTGGGCGCTGATTTGGAGTGGGGATTTCATATGGGAGTTTGTGGCTTGGAGATTGCATAGACTCCTCTCCATTGTGGTTTGGCGCTTGGCAATTGGCCTTTGTTGAGACGTGTTGTGCACACTATGCCCATCGGGTTTCTCCCTTGTGATTTGGTGTTGGCTCTTGAGCGCTTGTACTTGGAATTGCTTGTGTTGCGCTGATTTGGAGTTGGGATTTCATATGGGAGCTCGTAGCTTGGAGATTTCTTAATGAAATAGTTTGGGCCTCGGGCCTATCTTTTTTTTTTTTTTATTATACACACACACACATATATATTTATACTTCTATACATTTTCAATATATATATTATTTATATATATATCTGTTTATTTATAAAAAGTGTTAAAATTTGTTGTTTTTGTGCTTGGCTTGTAGGTTGGGTGGAGCTGGAGCTGCTGGAGCTTGGCCCTCGGGCCCAGATATATATATATATATATATATATATATATATATATATATATTTTTTTTTTTTTTTT
>ML779284.1:367440-396755 GCA_009831015.1 Picea engelmannii
AATTTTTTTTTTTTTTTTTGGGTTATTTTTGGTTATTTACTAGTTGAGATTAAAGGGTTTCAGGGCTGCAAATCCATGTTTTTTCTGGGTTGTTTATAGAACATATAGAATAGTCTTTCAGTTATGAGGATGGGTAAGCCCTAGGTTTCAGTTTTGAAACCGGGCTCTGATACCATTTGTAAGGCCTATGCATACAGAGCCTCATAAAAATAAATATAAATACATAAATTCTTTCTAATTTACTTCTTTATTTACTGTTCCAGTGTAATAATTGACAGTTTAGCAGTATAATAATGAACAACAGTATAATAAGCATACTAACAACAGTATAATAGTGAACACCAATATAATGATGAACAACAGTATAATACTGAACAACAATATAATGATGAACAACAGTATAAGAAAATGCATAAGGTGTTTACCTCAACCTGATGCTCAACCTGAAGCTGATGATGTTGTTGATGATGCTCAACCTGAAGTTGATGATGCTGATCCTGCCCAAACTGAGTATTAACCTCCCAGCCAACTAGGAACAACCTCTTCGGCTCCCTAGCTCCAGGAATCCTTACGGTTTCCTGGCCCCCAAGCTCAAAATTCCCAGCAACAACTGTGCCCCTGTGAGAGTCCTCAAGCAAAACTGTTCCAGCCCAAAACTGTTGTTTCCTGCCCTCCTTCTTCCTCTCCAAATTTTCTTACCTTCCCATAAACCAAAAATATCCCAAAACCCAAGATGCCTCCCCCGAGTTCTCTCCTCTCCCTTATTTTCCTCCCTTGAATCCCTTTCTCCAACCACCTTCCCCCCCATTAATTCCTCAACCACCTTATCTATCCCATCAATTACTTCATCTACCAATGTTAATAATATTATAATAAAGTCTCCATAAAGTCATTTTAATAATTAATTAAATTAATATTAATTATTCATGATAATTACATAGTTAATTAGGGTTGTTACACCATCTTTCGGCTTCCGAAGTGTTTTTGAAGAGCACGTGCAAAGAAAAGAGGGGTGCACTTAATTACTTAAGTCACTTGAAGAATAGAGAGCAAGATTTGAACCTTGAACTACTTATTTCAAAAAGTACCATTTCAACCAAGTGGATTAAAACATGATTATATCTAATGCATGAAAGGAGAAAGGGGGCCTTTTTTGAGTAGATGGTTATTCGAGAGAAGTGGTGCATTACAAAATGTGCAAGTTTGGGTGTATTTCCAAAAATGCTTTAGACTCTCATGTAGCGTCCTCCTTTGGGAGGCCTCTCCACTTGATTGTACACTCTTTAATTTTCCTTATGCAAAGATTTCTTTTGATATGCCAGCCCATGCAGCCAGCAAGGAGCGTGTAGCTCAAGGAAACCTAGTGCTTGAGGAGCATGCAGCCCAAGGAAAAGGGCACAATCCAAGAAGAGAGGCATCCAAAAGAGAAGAATAATATTTGTATATATTTTTCTGTTCTGCGGATATGTGTGCAGATTTAATTATTATTTGTTTATAGTTTTTTTTTCTTATTGAGAGGTCAAGTCAAACATAACCATGCCTCTTACCCTTATACAAATCTATAAATACATTTGTTAATACAATATTTGTACCATATTAGTGGACAATTAAGGCCAAGCTCATTGTCTTCTTATTTCCTGAGTGTGTTGTGTATTCATTGATTAATTTATCAACATGGTTTATTGTCTCTTTTCACATCAATTAAGTGTGCAGGTTTATTTGTTTATAGTTTTTTATTTGCTTATTGAGAGGATGAGGTCAAACATAATCGTGCCTCTCATCCTTGTACAATTCTATAAATACATTTGTTAATACAATCTTTGTACCATAGTAGTGAGTAGGTAGGCCAAGCTTATTGGCTTCTTATTTCCTAAGTGTGTTGTGAATTCATTGGTTTATTTATCAGCTTCGTTAACTATCTCATTTCACATCAAGAATGACCTAGGGTTCCGATATGAGTTTACCTTCCTCTGTGATGAGAATCTTTATTTGGGTGACCACCTCACCAATGTTGATAACATCGACATCGACAAAAAAATGGCGAGGGTCCGGAAAACATCTTATCGGAAACATCGGTGAAAAAATCAGCAAACCGCGGCAAACATTTAAAAATGAAAAATATATTCCTTTTTTTTCAAAATTTTAAACATATAAAGCAACAAGAACATTAGATAAACACATTGGCACAAAAATATGGAGAAAGCACTAATATATATGATGTAGTGGATGCCAAATAAAAATGATACATCGAAGTCAATACTGAATCCTGAACCCTAATAGCTGTCCAATCAAGGACTCAAAAGTGGAGAAACAATACAAAATGACATCACATATATGAATGTATCATGTTCAGCCTTTTTTGTGGCTGCCTCATATAAATGACAAGCACGTTCGGACTTGTTTGCGGCTGCCTCTTCTTTCTTTCTATCCTTTGCATGAATTGAATCACGCGCAACTCTCATAACCTCAGGGCCAACTTGAGGACAAATCCCAATATCATGCCCGAGGAGTTTAGCCAAATGGTATTTCAACCTGCTAATACCTCCTGTCATATGCTGCCCATACAGTTTGCAACTCAATCGTTGCCAGTTTGTCCCATCTTCAGGTTCCCCATACTGCCAAAATGGGTCCAAAGACTTTGGCATATTTGCTATGGAAATGGACAGCTTCAAAATTCAAACCTAACGCGCCAAAAACACAAGAAAATGGCATTAAACCCCACTAGAAAAAAAAACAGCCTATTGGTTTAAAAAATCAGACCTCTAGATTAGATTATTAGCAATGAAAAATGACAATAAGAGGGTGGATAAAAAACTAAAATCAAGCTTGCTGTCCCATTAAAAAAAAACCCTTACATTGTTTTATGGGCATGAAAATCATGGCAAAATGACAAAAAAAGAAGCAAAATGTAGGCAAGCAAAGAGGCAAGCAAACATGCATAAATCTATGAAAAAAATAGCATTAACATGGTGGAATTTAAATACATACCTATGAATGGAAGATTCCACACTGGGTGGCAAATGAAATTGAACCGTTGCTCCACTAAAAAATCCTTGATGGTGATGATGATGGTTGTTTAGCTATCTCCACAATGAGTGATGATGACCACAAGCCCACCTCCTTCCTTCTCCAATAGACAAAAAACAAACTCAAAAATCCCTCCTTCTTCCTTCTCCAACAGACAAAAAACACAAATGAAGAAAAACAAACTCAAAAATCACTTTAACCCTCATGGTTTCCATCGGTCAGTGATTTTTTTGATCATGGCATGAAATTTCGGCAAAAAATCGTGATTTTTTTATGACACATTGCGATGTAGTTTTAAAAAAAGATTGTAATTTTTTCAGGCCAAAAAATTGATGGCCTCAAAAAATCGCGATTTTTTGCTACATCGGCAAAAAATCGTCGATGTTATCAACACTGCACCTCATTGCTTGACTTCTTTTTTAAACACGAGATGTAGAAGACCTCACGGAGTCTCCCCTTGTTGGGGATGTCTAGTGCATTGGCAACCTCCCCAACTTTTGCTCGTACTTTGTATGGCTTGTAAAACCTGGGTTGAAGCTTGTTCTTATCATGTTGCTGAAGAGTTGCTTACTTGTATGGTTGTAGGCTAACAAAGACCATATCTCCAATGACGAATTGTTTTTCAGAGCAGTGTTTATCAACGTGATGCTTCATGTGGTTCGTTGCCATGGACAAGTTGTCCTCGAGGATATGAAAGATGTTTTGGATTTCCTATAGAGTGTCGATTGTAGTATAGGGACTTTAAAATTTTGAATGACTTGGTCCTTGGGTGATGTGTGTTCATAGCCATACAATGTCTTGAAGGGTGTCATTTTCATGGAAGAGTGGTAGGTAGTATTATACCAGTATTTTGCAAGATGTAACGACACTGTGTATCCCTTGCATAAATTCAAAGGTATCCCTCCAAGCACTTGCTTAACCACCTTTGTTTGCCGATATATTTGAGCATGATATAAATGTTAGAATATGAATGGATGTGCTCATTTAACCATAGACAATATCACTATTGTCACCCAACCATAGGCCAAAGCCACCCTCGAGCACCTTAACCTTGACAAAGAATCATTCCGGAAGCAAACCCCAGGCTAGATAGCCAAACAAAGGTGGCACATATTCCTCCAAGGATAGCGCACCAAGCAAGAGTAACAAGAGCTGATCAGAAAGTCCAAACCCAGAGAAGACCGAAACTATAGACTGGCGGTAGCAGCTTCTCCAGAACTTGCGCACAAAACTGCCCAACTGCAGTGCGCACAAGTGTGCTCTGCAGTTCTGAGAATGCCTGCTAGAATGAAGATTGGCCTCCTGTATTTATACTAAATCTGGCAAACTGCCTGGGCCAACTTCTCATTCTGGGTGCCTGTTTACTTAGTATATAATATTTCCTTTAGCCGACTTCTTCTCTTGGAGGCTAATAACCTAATACAAGTTATCCTCTTGAGCCGACTTGTCTTCTAGGGTTATTAGCCAACTAATTAGGGTTTCTTCTTGCTTCTCGGAATATTCTATTCTCGTCAGGTTTACACGTAGAGGTAAATACCTCCTGCAGCTACCATAATATCAACAATAAAGTCAAGTACAATATAAAATGTCACCATGTGTAACATGATACATCTAAAAATGAATGTTGCTTTTGATCGAAATATGTGATGAATATGTGCAACCCCTTGGAGAGTATAGAACTGCTGCAAAAGAAGCCCATTTGAAGAGGGCTTGAAACATTCTGATGGCTCAAAAAATGATGAAATAGAGTTGTCCATGTTCCCTTGACTTCAACAAGATTTGAAACGTGATCATCATGACGTATGAATTGTCCATGATGCGACAATGAGTTGCTGTCAAGCATGGGAGAAGCCATTTGGTCAGAAATCAATAGTGAAAATCTATGCTAGACACAAGGTAGGCCATTGATGATGATGGTGTTGATGTTTTGTAGCATCAGGAGGTATTCCCAAATTGGCTTTGGTGTCGGGCATGTGGGAATCTTTGACGACACTCACATTGCATGTTTTGTTTTGGTGAAAACCCCTTGTGTATTGATCTAGGGCTTGGTTGGGGCTTCACAGCCACATGGAGGAATAAACAATTCTAATTTAATGTTGAGTTTAATGAAGGGCTCATTAAAGTAAGTTAAGGGCTTCTAAATTCACTTTGGACTCCTATAAAAGGAGAGGCAATGTGAGGATCATGGTGACATTATGGAGTTGGCATAAGTGAGTGAGCAATTGTGCCAAGGAGATTGGGAGGCAAAATTTCAGCAAAGGAAATTCTTCACTTTGGCAAATCTAGCCTAGGGTTTCTGGACATTCTGTTTTCTGATTTTCTGTTGAGGAAGGACATCTGCACGTGTGGTACGTACAGTGCATACGGTTGACGTCAACATGCCGTACAACAGGTGACGTCAGCAACCAATAGGGTATTTGCAAGTTGAAAGGGTTTTTTTGAAATTTGCCGAAAGCTGTAATTTTGCTAGGATTTTTTTGTCCTCAGAATTTCTTAATCAAAAAATTTTACAGAACATAAATTTTTGTGTCTCATGTGTATGGATGATTTCTCTCTGATCTTTGTGTTTTTGTTGTTGTAATTTTTTGTCATAATTTCAGTGTAGAAATATTCAATGATAACAACCCTAGTTCACTGTTTGAGGTCACTTGGAAGTAATTTTCAGATCTAAAATTGAATGCATTGAATTGCCTGAAAATTTTGACATGGTATCAGAGCATAGACTCTAGAGAGAGAGGGAGTCACCTCTTGAGACACAAGTGGCTGCAGATTTTTGTTGTAGATTTTTTGTTCTAGGCAGGACACAATGGTGAGCACTCTTAGAGTTGAGGATAGGTTGGAAGGGGCCATTGATTTCTGGGCTTGGAATGCTAGGATCCTTTTTCTCTTGGAAGAGAATGATCTCAAAGAATACGTTGAGATGGTGATTCCAGATCCAAGGGATGCATAAGAATTTGCATCTCATAAGAAGAGGGCAGTGAAGGCCAAGCGATTATTGTTGGATTTTGTGAAGGATCACTTGATTCCTCATATTTTCGAGAAGAAGATAACAAAGGATATGTATGATGCTTTGGTGGGCTTGTACCAAAGCGGGAATGCAAGCCGAAAGTTGATTTTGAGGCACCAACTCCGATCTGTTGAGATGTCCAAATCAAATGCAGTTGCTAGCTACCACATGAGGATCACTCAGATTCGTGATCAGCTTGTAGCCATTGGTGAGGAAGTTGATGACATAGAGTTGGTGAATGTGGCATTGAATGGTTTTCTTGGGTCTTGCGAACCATTTGTGCAGGGGATTTGTGCACGAGAGAGGTTGCCACCATTTGACAGGCTGTGGACCAATTGCATCCAGGAGGAGGCTCGGATAGAGTTTAGGAATGGCAAGCAAAGAGGTAGTGATGATGAGAACCTGACCCTAGCTGCTAATGCTAGGAAGGGCAGAAGAAACGGTTCTCCATGGAGAGAGGCATCTCTAGAATAGAGGAAGAAGGACCTTAGCAAGGTCAAGTGTTTTGCTTGTCATACGCTAGGTCACTATGCTTCACAGTGTCCACGCGGAAGAAAGGGAAAGGGAAGCAACAAGCATCATCAACAAAAGTTGATGAGGTTGCAGATATGCTTCAGAGGGAGTTCTTATTAGTCACCGCCCTTTCTGGTACAGTTTCCAGTAGTGGGACTTGGTTGGTGGATAGTGTAGTCACATGTCATATGACAGGAGCATGGGAGTTGTTTGCGAGCTTCATAGAGTCTGACTCGGATTTGTATGTGGAACTTGGTATGGGTACCAAGCACGTAGTGTAGGGATCTGGAACAATGTCATTCCGAATGGAGTTAGGAGATGTGTTGAGAGTGACAAATGTGCTGTGGGTGCCAAAACTCATGAGGAGTGTGCCCTCGGTTTCAGCGACTGAGAAGAAGGGCTATGAAGTATTATTCTGGGATGGACATGCATTGATCATGTCTAGAGGATCTAGCTCAGACACAATAGTGGTTCTTGGAGTTAAAGAGAGCAACTTGTATAGGCTAAAGGGCCAGCCTTTGCGAGCTATGGAAAGTAGCAAAGTGACAGTGAACAAGGAGTAGGTAGCTTCAAAGGTTGTGCACACTCGGAGGGAGTTAGACTTCAGAGGGAGTCAACAAGCTCATAAAGAGAGTCAGTCGTCCAAAGGAAGTCAACCTTCAGGTTCAGGTGGGAGAGAAGAGTCTTCCAAGCCTGTCAGGAAGGTGTCATGGGTTGAGGAAGCCAGGAAGGAAGCTTAGAAGCGGGAGGCTTCTAGGAGCAGGGTGTATTCCAAGAATGGTCCATGTCATTTTGCAGGAATTGCTTATGTGTCAGTGGGAGCAGCTGTAGTAGCGGATCCAGTATCGGAGGCAGAGCCACTTCCAGTGTGGGAGACATATTTACTTCCAGGTGATGGTGGATTGAATACCTCCCTCGCTAAGAGGGAGTGTTGATATTTTGAAGCATTAGGAGGTATTCCCACATTGGCCTTGGTGTCGGGCATGTGAGAATCTTTTACGACACTCACATTGCATGTTTTGTTTTGGTGAAAACCCCTTGTATATTGAGCTAGGGCTTGGTTGGGGCTTCACACCCACATGGATGAATAAACAATTCTAATTTAATGTTGAGTTTAGTGAAGGTGTTAAAATATTGTAGCTCGGACAGGTGCTTTTGCATTAGCTCAGAGTCTAAGCATGCAAAAGTTGTTCGACAACTTTCTCAGGCTTCATTTTTATAAAGTGACTTTTATAAAAAGCACATTAATTAATGTTGGCTTAGCCAAAGTTTAGAAAGTTAATTAAAGTGAACTTTAGATTATATCGTGACTATTGATGTAAATCGATCTCGTCTGTAGATCGATGTGAAGATTACGAGGTTGGAGATATAATGGTAAAAGAAGGCTGAGAGAGGGTAATTCGACTTGTTGGAGAGAAGATTGAGAGCGCTAAAGAGGAGAGGAAGAGAGAACAATTGAGAGAAAATCGCAGAGGCAGCAAGGGCGCCTTTCCCAAGACAACAAACGCGCAAATTGAGGCAGAGATAAGCACATACAACCAACACACAAATCGAGGCAGCTGGGTGCACTTTTCATGCAACAAAACGTCATATTTGCATGCAAATCAAGGCAGGTTTTGATGGAGGGCCGACTTGTGTGTCAAAGTTTGATATAACTGGAGGGCTGACCTCTCAAAAGAAACTTTATGTATTCATTTGGTGTGAAAAGAAAATAGGGCCGACTTGACGCTGAGCTGTCACCTAGAAGTCCACACTTGGAGCTTGTCTTGCTGATTTAATGGAGAAATAAGGCCTTTGAAGGGCCTTTGAAGGCTGCATGCTGCGCCAACACCCCCACTTTTCCTTTCAATTATGGAGATGGGGCACTATTGAGGGCCTATGCCCCTTAATTTTGCACATGTGGCTTAAGAAGCTCTTCTTTTGTATATTTTAGGATTAATTAATTGAAGAAGAGGGCCTTCTGCCCCTCCATAGGCTAGAATAGGGGATTTTAGCTTAGAAAATAATATTTTATTGTAAGACGAGGTTGAGCCTTTCCCATATAAATAGAGAGGCACTTCCTCTCATTTGGACATCACAACTTCAGAGTGAAATCCCTTAAGAGGTCTGAAATTTCTGAATTTTTTTTGGAGCATTTGGGTCATGGAATTGTGCTTTGGATGGAGGAATAAAGAATTTTGTTGGTGAGATCATTGTGGATGCTTTTTCTTGTTTTTGATGGATGATCTATGAAGCTAGGATTTCTTCATTCATGGCGACTTGATTAAGTAAGTGTTCTTTTCAAGTTTAAGTATATTATGGTGGATGCTCTATTAGATGGTTAATAGTTACATGGTATCTTGTATCCTTGGCTCATTTTGTTGGAAAACCCTAAGGAAAGATTAAGATTGTTTATCCCCTTCCCTTACCTCATTCATCTTGAACCTTTTGAAGCATTTAAGGCCTAGCCTAGGGGTTAAGATTGTTTATCCCCCTAGGGATTGACCTAGTTCCCTTTTGATCTTGTGCCAGAAATCAAAGAAAACATAGGACGACATTAGGGATTGTGAGGGTACATCCCCCTAACTCGTGCTCCTAAAGGATCATTCCTAGGGATTGTGAGAGTACATCTCCCTAGGGTCAATCCTTGAGTATTATTTGTTATTTGTTCTCCATTGAAACTGCCATTGCATTGACTCCATTGCCTAATGAAAATACATTAATCTCCAGTTCTTTGATAATTTTCATACTCTAAAGCTACCCAAAACCATTTTTCCTTGACTTCACTCTCCACATCGTCTTTAGCTTCCTTGCCCTAAGTCCTGTTACCCCTCCATGCCTAGGGGTAACTAGAGGAGATCATGTCTCGTGGCCCACAATAGGGAACATGATCTTGACCATGATGATGATAAGCATGTCCACAGATGGCAGCCCAATAACCCCCCTTATTCACCTTTACAACTAGAGGTCAACCAAGGCTCATCACATCCAAGCAATCTAGTGGATGGGAGATGGTAAGCTAGCATCACCATCAGGTATGCTAGTCCTTCTTTCATGCAAAGTGTTGTGCTTAATCTGTTGGGCATGTGGATGAGGATCTTTGGTTGAAGTTGGATAATGGATCATTGGTTTGGGAAATTGTGTCAGTTGCCTTGTTCACTTTGGTGGTCAGCTTCTATGCCCTAGTCCTATGTTGTCACCGCCCAAGGAAAAGAGGTACTGTTATCGCACAGTTTGTAGTTAGGATAAAAGCTAGATATGAAGAGGCAAACTGGCGTAACTAGAACCAATCTCACCCAATGTCACCTCAATGTGATGGTTCTTTCTGTTTAGGGAGGTAAGGCCCAGGAGAGACGTCCTCGGTGACCTGGGGTTTTGAGAAGGCAAGGATTATAAGATAAAAAGGTAAATTCCCCCCTCACAAGTCACCACCGAGCAGATAGTTCGGCTAGCAACCAATAAATAGAAGTATAACCAAAAAGAGATGCACCTGCCCGAGACAAAGCAACAAGAAACAGATATATGCAAGCTTGCTCACTTGGTTAGTACTTCATATAATAATGACTATCTGATACACATATAAGCAATTGAAAAGTAAATATTGACGAAGTCAATGTTTATAAAATAACAATGATATATAATGTCACTTCTTCAATAAATGCTAAGAAAAACGTGGCATTCAATGTAACAATCAACACTTCACTCAATTAATGCCTTTAAACCACCATTCAATTGCTTATAAGAGAAACGTTAGCTGCACAAATGATATTTATAGCTAGAGATGATGACAACAATAGGTTAGTAAGGTTAGTTTCTAGGCTAGGGTTAGTAGTTAGGGTTTCCTTCAAAGTTTTGAGAGTTGTTGTCATCAAGTTTACTCAAGATGAAAGAGGATTTGAGATCAGTGCCTTAGGGTTAATGGAGTCAAAAGTAGAGGACACAGGAGCTAGAGGATTAGGAAGATAAAATGGCCAAGGACTAGAGGGTGAAGCTTTTGAGGTGTTGCTATGGAAAGGCCTCGAAGTCAAAACCCTAGGGGAGAAAGGCTCACTTCGGTGTAGGAGAAACTAGGCCTCAGTGCTCTCCCCTCCTTCCTTAGGTCAATGGAAAAAACGGCTAGTTGAGAAAATAGCTTGAAACTAAGACAAGAGGGTTTGGAAGGCAACGTGTTGCTACAACAAGGCTTCACCAGCAAACCCTAGAAAATCGGCCCATCAAAGTGTAGAAGAACTAGGCTCTGATGAATCTTCTTCTTCTTAGCTTTAAAGTAAAACGACTAGCAGATAAAGAGGAGAAAAGAGTGTAGCTACGGTGTGGCTCTCTTCCTCTTTACATAATGGCTGAAAAATCTCTTGACGGGGACATGAGACAAGGACCTACTATGTGTGCTTGTCACCTAGGGTTTATTCAACAAATTTATAAGAATAAATGCAAGAAATGATAATACAACCATTCAATTAAGAAGTTTTGCAGAAATTCATTTA
The DNA here is from genome assembly GCA_009831015.1 of Picea engelmannii. Taxonomy (NCBI): domain Eukaryota; kingdom Viridiplantae; phylum Streptophyta; class Pinopsida; order Pinales; family Pinaceae; genus Picea; species Picea engelmannii. Next base: position 378,451 of record ML779284.1, read on the forward strand.
CATTTCACCAAGAAAAAATCATAGCAAACCCTAGTTGTAACACCTTCCATAAAGAAATATGCCAAAAATGCCAAATAGAGATCCAAAATGCCTTCCTTCAACAAGTGTGCCTCACAATTTCAACCAAAGAACCCAAAGATAGCACAAATTTCAGACCTCACTAATGAGTGAGTGAGAGATGATAAAAAAATGAAGGTGAAAATCCTCCATTTATACAGTACCATGACCTAATTTTACATTTTAGGTCATGAAAAAGGTCAACAAGGCCAAAATACTAAAATCATATTGTTTTACATTAAATGTTCAAAATTAAAATCTAATCAAGCTAAAGAGAGACGTCATGCCCCTTTCAGGGAGACATTAGCCACTTCTAGGGCACATGGAGCATCCTGGAGCAAAACGTTAGCCCTCCTTGGGCTTCTCCAACTTGCCACACGTGCCAATACTGCCAAATCTGCCTCCCAAGACGTCCATAAGGCTGGATGATGTCATGATGATCATGGGTGACGTCCTAGGCCAACATTCCACTGAACAAGGGCCAATCCCCCTAGGTCAAGCTCTACCAAGGTGCCTTTGGTGGAAAGTCCTCCTCTTCTCCTGTGCAAAGCCCCTAATCCATCTCTGTCCTGTCTTTGCCCCCTGATGGGGTCTCAGTATCCATCTGATGGGCTCTTCAGCCCCATGGAAGCCCGAACTGATCATTTCCCCATGTGTACTAGTCCAAAATGGTACCTGTACGTCGGGCATGATCCTGCACATCAATAGCTACGCCCTCCATGCGCTCATCAGTCACAGGGATCATAGCAATGTCAATCACATCTCATCATCAATATTATTAAACACGTGCATAAAATCCCTAATACATCAGTCAAAAGCTCAAAGACATTACACAAGCCTGCAATACAAGTTTGGAGAAAATGACAGGGTGTCCTATTGAGCTAGTGTCCACTGGAAGAGGAAAGTTTCTGGAAGGGACCTCATCCAAGCCATGTAAGTGGGTGATGTGGTCAAGGGATGTCCAAGCAGGTGGGTGCAATGAGGGTAGAGGATGCAAAGCTTTACCTGTGGGTGCCTTTGTAGAAGGCGAGCTATACCTGTCGTGGATCCAATGCCTTTTATTCTTTATTGCCTTTTTTCTTCAAGAGCTAATCAGGGGACACTGCCCTGGCGTGGTGACCAGTGGTGACAACGTTACCCACAAGTACTTTCACAGAAATGAGAACGCTGGCTCGTGATGAGACCCCCTTTCCCTTGGCCATGCAACCAAGAGTCACTACCCTGGCGTGGTAACCAACTGGTGGTAATGTCATACTGCTAGGTACCCATGGACCTAATAGGCTGGCTCGTGATGAGACCCCCTATCCTCTAGTTAGGTCTTGTTTTATTACTTTTCCGTGTCCCTCTTGTTTCTTGCTGAGAAGCCTTTTATTGCTTTCTCAAGGATCCCTGGGCGAAGCATCTCAAGGTTTTATTCTTAGGCTTTTATCTTTTACCAACTTGCTTTTACCTTCTGGGCCTTTAGCCCCTTCTTCCCATGAGGTAAAGTGCAATCCTGAAAATAGGTCAACCCAGTGCTCGGACAAGTGGAATGGGATTGGTGAGCAGGAAGCAAGATGAAAAAGTGATGCTGTGACGGGAGCAGACGATGGCCTTTCGGAAACCCCCCCCCCAAGTGGCAAACCAAAACCTACAGACACAGGCTTACTAGGGCATCTTGTCAATCCCCCCAGACATGGTCAAGTGGGCAAGTGTAAGATCCAAGCATCTGTTAGAAACAAAAGGAATCAAATGCACATATTCAAGGGTTTGGATGATCAAAGTGACACATACTATGATACCTGGACTAATTACCTCATGGAGCAAGAACCATCTCTGACATAAGACCAAGCCGATGGTGATGGATGCTGTTGCTGTTGACAAGATAAAGGTGCTGGAAGAAAGAAAAGGTGGCCCCTCCAGGGCCATGCTAAAGTCGATCTGGCTCTCGGTACTCCATGTCTAGGTCCTATGGGCCTCGAAACATGATCTCCTAGTTATCTCTAAAAGTGGGGGATAACATCTGGCTCCAACTCGGGGACATGTGCTCACCGTAGAGCGCATGAGAACTTCAACATCTCTGGCATAACCTGTTTACCTGCTCGATCTCAATAGCAATATCAGGAACCAATTGGGGTGGTAACGCCACCCCAACATATATGTTAATGTTTATGCCATTATTATAGTTCTTTGCATTTCAATAGATAAGAGCAACATAAGAACAAGATCACTGAGAAATACACATTCACAAGAGACACAACATTTATCTTGGGAAACCCTCTAGGGGAAGAAAACCCAGCAAAAAATTCCTTATCATAAATTGCCAATACAATGTCAAGAGATAACTCAAACCAATACAGATAGTCCTCTCCAAAAGATGCACCACTCTTCTCCCTCTCTCCTTTGTCGGTAACAGATCAGAACTTGTCTCTCAAACTGAGCAAGTGAGTTGTGTGATAAAGTGAGGCGCTAGCCTCTCTATATATACAAGTCTGGCACGTGTGAAGGGTCTTCACTGGCAGGGCCGACCTCTCACTCTGGGTGGGTAAACCCACCTTTAATTTATTTCTGGGTCTCAATAATAACTGCTCGGGCCGACTTCTTATTCTGCCTATTACAATTGTCTGTTGACCAATCCGCAAAAGGGGATTTGGTCGTAATACAATTACCGACATGATTAATCCACAATGGGGATTAATCCTATGAATAAAATAACAATAATAATAAGAATACTCTTTGCAGTTACATTATTTCAACACCCCCCCTTAACAAGAAGGGTATTCTTCAACAACGTCAAGCGAGAGAGGTCTGCATCATCAGTGGCATTAGGAGGACAGTATCGTCAATATCATCTTGGAACATTGGCTGGCATATTTACGAGTCATCAGAAGTTTTCTTCATCGGCAACATCGTCATTCTCGAAAGAATGCCATCATCATCTGCATCAAATATGTATCAGGAAAATGATACCTCATCATAGCACTAGGCTGGCACATCACAGTACTACACTGGCTCAATGTCACAGCTGTTAGGCTGGTAGCTCAGTGTCAGTCACATCTTGCTTTATGTCTAACAACGAGGTCAGAAGCAAGGAATCATCTTGCTTTACGTCTAACAACTAGGTCAGAAGCAAGGAACACATCAACATCTTGTTTTACGTCTAACAACGAGGTCAGAAGCAAGGAATCATCTTGCTTTACGTCTAACAAGTAGGTCAGAAGCAAGGAACACATCAACATCTTGTTTTACGTCTAATAACGAGGTCAGAAGCAAGGAATCATCTTGCTTTACGTCTAACAACTAGGTCAAAAGCAAGGAACACATCAACATCTTGCTTTACCTCTAACAACTAGGTCAGAAGCAAGGAATCATCTTGCTTTACGTCTAACAACTAGGTCAGAAGCAAGGAACATACATCGTCATGATTTACATCTAACAACTAGGTCAAAAGCAATGATTCATCTTGCTTTACGTCTAACAACGAGGTCAGAAGCAAGGAACACACATCGTCATGCTTTATGTTTAACAGCGAGGTCAGAAGCAATGACTCATTTTGCTTTACGTCTAACAACGAGGTTAGAAGCAAGGAACACACATCGTCATGCTTTACGTCTAATAGCGAGGTCAGAAGCAATGACTCATCTTGTTTTACGTCTAACAGCGAGGTCAGAAGCAAGGAACACACATCGTCATGCTTTACGTCTAACAACGAGGTCAGAAGTAATGACTCATCTTGCTTTACATCTAACAGCGAGGTCAGAAGCAAGGAACACACATCGTCATGCTTTACGTCTAACAATGAGGTCAGAAGCAATGACTCATCTTGCTTTACGTCTAACAGTGAGGTCAGAAGCAATGACTCATCTTGCTTTACGTCTAACAGTGAGGTCAGAAGCAAGGAATTATATATATACTCCCCCTTTCAGGGAGGGTCCTTTCGGACTATACCAAGCTTATCTTGAAAGTGTTCAAACTTTACACGAGATAGAGGTTTGGTCAACACATCAGCAACCTGTTCATCCGTGCTAATGTACTGCAGCTTCAAGGCTCCTCTCTGTACCATGTCGCGGATGAAATGATAACGGATCTCTATGTGCTTCGACCTGTCGTGGAATACAGGATTCTCTGTCATCTTTATGCAGCTCTGGTTGTCACATAGGATCGTGGTTGCTTCCATCTCTAGGTCAAATAGGTCGGTCAACAACTTTCGAAGCCATATAGCTTCGCAGCTAGCAGAACATGTGGCAATGTACTCTGCTTCCGCTGCGCTGAGAGCAATACTGGATTGCTTCCTACTCTGCCACAAGATCATGGCTGATCCCAAACTGAAACAACATCCGGAAGTGTTTTTTCTGTCAGCAACGCTTCCTGCCCAATTTGAATCAGTGTATCCACTCAGTGTGAAGTCATGATCTCCATCATAGCTGAGACCATAATCCATTGTACCTTTAAGGTACCTCATCACATGTTTTGCAACCACTAGGTGAACACGTCTGGGCTCTACCAGAAACTGACTCAAGGTTTTCATGGCAAAACACATGTTTGGTCTGGTGTTCGTCAGGTACATCAGTGATCCAATAATCTGTCTGTACAGTGTGGCATCAATCAAATCTGACGAAGTATCGACCAGCAGCTTCAGCTTCGCTTCCATGGGTGTAATCATGGACTTGCATTCAACATGTCGAATCTCTTTAAGATCTCGACTGTGTACTTCCCTTGGTTAAGGAAGATCCTCTCAGGACTCTGCCATACCTCAAGACCTAGGAAATAGTGCATTAGGCCGAGGTCTTTCATTTCAAATTTTGAGGCAAGTCTCTTTTTACATTCAACGATGAAATTTTTTTCTCTAGTTAAGAATAAGTCATCCACATATAGCAGTAAGATTACTGGTTCATTATCCATAATTTTGAAGTAGAGATTTGAGTCTGCTTTACTCTTGGTAAAGCCTAAGCTCGTCAAGAAACTGTCTATATGGCCATACCAAGCTTTAGGAGCTTGCTTCAATCCGTATAAGGCTTTCTTCAATTTGCAGACATGAGACCTCCTGTCTTCAACCTCAAATCCTTGAGGTTGCTCTATATACACTTCCTCTTCGATGACACTGTTTAGGAAAGCTATCTTCACATCCATCTGGTACAACTTCCACTTCATCTTAGCTGCAAGAGCTATGATGGTCCTGATTGAAGTGTATCTGGCCACATGAGTTAATGTCTCTTCATAGTCAATGCCTTCCTTCTGGGAAAAGCCACGAGCGACAAATCTTGCTTTATACTTCTCAATACTTCCATCAACAACATGTTTTATTTTGAAGAGCCATCTGTAGGATACCCCATCTTTATTCTTTCGGTCTGGGAACTATTTCCCATACTTCGTTCTTCATTATGGACTGGTATCCCTCTGTCATGGCATCTGCCCATTCTTTTCTTTGAATGACTTCTTCAAAACAAGTAGGCTCCTCTTCTAGGAGGTCACTTATCAAAGCCGTATAACTGGAGAATGGCTTTGGGCTTTTCACCTGTTCTTGGTGCTAGTACCAATTCCAATATGAAAAACTGAGTCAGACTTCTTGAGCTCCTGTGCCAAGGATAATGGCTCAATTACAATGAAAAGTGATATCTGTAGGGTTTCTCAAAATGAAGAAATAAATACCCCAACTACCAAGATAAATTATTGGACTCTTCAACCAAGGAAGTAGCCCAAGGTTACATGATGTCTTTCATAAAAGACCAACAGACAGTTGGGTTTCCAACCAGGGAGAAAGACTTAGCTTACATCAAAATAAGTACAACTTCCTTGGTCATATAACAAAAATACACAAGAGATTCTAATAGTATTCCATTGAGACATGGATACATAAAGTTGACAGGAAAGTAAACATATCTCTCTTGTGTATTTGTAGTCACAAAAAAATATCCATGAAGCTTGCTTAGGCTTAAGACATACTTGAACTTTGCTCTGATAAAAGTCTGTTAGTTCAAGTAATTCCAATATTCTTAAGTGGTTATCCTATGGATAAAACAAAAATTCATCCATATGCAAAACAATACGTCTTAAAGAATGAGGCCAAAAACTGTATTGACAAATTATGTTCTTACAAAAGTCAGCCCACACATGTTTTTCCTCAAAGCCAAGTACCAATGTTGTTTCCAAGTTTCCACCACTCATGTAATGTGGTTAACTTTAAGGCTTGTGTACTCTTTGTAGTACAAAGCATATGGATGACCATTAAGTGCATAAGGTGCTGTTATTTACTAAGGTTACACAGTTTAAAATTCCTTTATCAGTAGTTCTATTAAAGCCATTGTATTTTACCAAAAGCTTATTAAATGAAAGCTGAGCACTTACCAAGCATTAGTAGCAATAATATTATAAAAGCCTTAAACCTATCACTTGTCATCTTAAGATGATGGTTACATTTCCAAGCATTTTGTATCAGAACTTTGACTAACTCTTACCCTCTTTCAATTGAGTTTATCATTTAATTTTCAGTCAAATAGTAGAAAATAAAAGTCTTGGAAATCAAAAGATGATCAAGGGTAAACTGGAAGATTTACTAAGAGTCCCTTCCAGACATAATGGACCTTAGCCTCTAGATTTTCCTAACAAGGAAACTCTCCCAACTCGCATTGGTCACTCCACCAAAGATCAAACAAGTATTCTTTGGCACCCAAACTTGCATCAATAAACAAGATAGTCTTTCATGTTAATCAGTCAAAATAAAAATGTAAAGGATATCTTCTTGTCATAGGGATAGCAGAGAGAAACATGGTGTGGTGACCGGGCTTTGTTAAAACAAAAGCCAAACTAGAGAACTCGGCTCAAGTAGAGCTTGCCACAGTCATTCAGATCTTACTTGCCAAATAGAAGCAGAGCTAACAACCTCCAAAACTTTCCATGTCTGATAGTGACACAAAGATTTAAATAAGCATAAATAGTTTCCAAGGAGTACCTTTCTGTTGACAAGGATATAAACTAGAAGAGGTCCCTAAACCAATTCTAATGCTTGCAGCTTTAGCACGTAGAAAAAGGCTGTCAGGTATCATTCTTGGACCTTGACTAACAATGCACAATTAAAAATAAGAGATTGAACTTTCTTATGTTCAATCTGTTCTAGTCATTTTCTAACAGTTAGAATGATAATAATTCAAGTTCCTTTCCAAAGCATAAATGAGCAATAAACAATTTCCTTTTCAAAAGAGGTTTAGGACTGCTAAGGAGAGTGAAGGTAATTGCTCACCTTGTAGCTTAACCAAAATTGAAACGCTGTTTCCTTTCTCAAATCTACAAAGGAAACCATTCCTTACTTCTGATCTGCAAAACAAACTTTAAGAAGAGGATCTTCGCAGGCTCAAGTCTGCAAATCTTGAGCTCTTTTCACGCCCTAAGCTCTGATACCATGTTAGAAATAGAGCAGTAAAGCAGAAGAGAACTGTTTTTTAAAATTTCAGTGAAAATAACAGCTAAGTTTTATATATAGAAAACAAAATTCCACTGCTAGAACAGAAAGAACAAACATATGAGCTTAGATCTAATCTAGTTTAGATACTTAGCTCAATAGAAGATCTAGAATAAACATCAGTTCTAAATCTACAATGCTGAAGTGAAACTTATACAAATCTAAACTCAATTAAACATAGATCTGATCATGAACTGTATAATAGACTTCAGAAACAAGAAGTAAGCACCAATCTAAACACAGAGTCCAGATCTGATAAATGTAAGCTGATCTAATTTCTGCAAGTAATTGGACAGCAGAAAAACTTCAGAAAACAAATGACAATATATAGATCTGATTGTAAAACCTTACCTGGAACCTTACCTCAAGATTCTGAAGGTGAGCAGCCACACATAGGTAATGTAGATCACTGAAATATGCTCAGAAAAAGTCCAGCTCATAGATCTACCATGTAGGTTAGATCTCTTGCCAAGAGATGAATGAACTTTCTTGCCAGCAAGGAGATAGGGCCACAAGGACTTCACACATGCAATTCTAAAGTCAAACCCTCAACAGAAAGTTTCAATCACCCAAACCCTCACAAAGAAATTCTGTTGATGAAAACCCTCACACAAAATTTGCTTAAGTGAGGCCGTGGCTCAAGACAGTACAGTTCAGGACAGCTGCAAAGGAGGGCCACAGGTCTGGACAGTTGCAAGGAGGGCCGTACTCACAAATAGTCCACAAGGTAAGCTGCACCACACAACAGTCCTCAAAGGGAAGCCGCAGCAACAGTTCAACAGTCCTCAAAGGGAAGCCGCAGCAATAGCTCAACAGTCCTCAAGGGGAGGCCGCAGCAATAGCCCAACAGTCCTCAAGGGAAGGCCGAGAGGGATAGTAGAGAAAGGGGCTGAGCCACCGCACAAAAACCCAACAACAATTACCACAAAGGGGGCCGCAACAACTTCAGAGAAACTCCAACAGCAGACAAGAAGAGGGTCGCAGCACACACAGCCAAAGCTCCAACAGCAGACAAGAAGAGGGCCGCAGCACACACAGCCAAAGCTCCAACAGCAGACAAGAAGAGGGCTGCAGCACACACAGCCAAAGCTCCAACAACAGACAAGAAGAGGGCCGTAGCAAAGAGAGAGGAGGGTCGCTCACATTAGAAGCTCAAGAGCATAAAAAATAGAGTAGTGTGAAGGGTAGAGGGTAGACTTATTTATAGTTTAGGCTAGGGCACAAATAATAGAAATTAAATTAAAAATAATTATTAAAAATAACATGTTTAAATTAATTAATTTAAACATGTTATAATTAACATTTTAATTTAAACTTTACTTTAACCCTTAAGACAAAAACAACAAAACCCCAAACCAACACAAGCAAGGGTACAAGAGGGTTTAGGTGGGGTTACTTAGTGGCAATACTTGTTCATTCGTTTTCAAGGTGACCTTATTACTTTATTATCATTGCATATGGGATACATCCCTTATGTGGTCATGCCCACCTTCAAGGAGGGTCATGCACCAACAAAGTACTTGATCAAAGATCGAGTTGCCCCAGAACATTTCTGGGGTCTTATCCACCAAGGTACAAGACCAAGGATCAACCCATGCCCTAGGCATGGGTATCCTGGACCATGTCCAGGGGCCCTAGACATATCTAGGAGCTTTAATTGCTTGGTTTCAGACCAAGAACCCCAGTCATATACTGGGGGCCCTCTCAGGGGTCTTTATTGCTTGGTCCCAGACCAAGAACCCCAGTCATATACTGGGGGCCCTCTCAGGGTCTTTTGCTGCTTGGTCCCAGACCAAGAACCCCAGTCATATACTGGGTGCCCTCTCAGGGTCTTTTGCTACTTGGTCCCAGACCAAGAACCCCAGTCATATACTGGGTTCCCTCTCAGGGTCTTTTGCTGCTTGGTCCCAGACCAAGAACCCCAGTCATATACTAGGGGCCCTCTTAGGGTCTTTTGCCATGGCACTGACTGTTTGGTCGCAGACCAAGTACCCCAGGAGTGCACTGGGGGCCCTAGATCTCAGCTAGGGTCTTTGCCATCCTCCCGGAGAATGGCTCTTGCAGCTGCTATAAATTTAACAGTTTTCCCCTTAGCAGGCCCTTGGTGAGGATGTCTGCAATCTGCTCATCAGTTGATATATACCTTAACTGCACTGCACCTCTCTGAACCCAATCTTTGATGAAGTGATATCTGATCTCAATGTGCTTCGACCAGTCATGCAAAACTGGATTCTCAGAGAGTTTGATACAACTCTAATTATCACAGTGTATGACGGTCGGTGGCATCTCTTGACCAAATAATCCTACCAGCATATTACGAAGACAAATGGCCTCACAACTGGCCTGATTGGCTGCCATGTACTCTACCTTGGCGAAACTCAAAGCAACTGACTTCTGCTTTCTATTGAACTGGGAAACAAGTTCTGACCCCAATCCAAAGCAACACCCTGAGGTGCTTTTCCTGTCAGTAGCACATCCTTCCGAGTCTGATTTGGTGTAGCCAACCAAACTGACCCCAATCACCTCTGATATAGTCCAAGCCAAAATCAACTGTCCCAACAATGTACCTTAACACATGTTTTGCCCCAATCCAGTGAACACTCGGCTCTACCATATGTTGGCTAAGAGTGTTCACGACAAAACAAATATCTGCTCTAGTGTTGACCAGATACATAAGTGAACTGATCAACTGCCTATAAATTGTAGCATCTACCAAATGGGAATCTGAAGCACTAAGCTTCTTCCAGTTGGTAACCATGGGTGTCGACATAGGTCTACAATCCTCCATCTGAAGTCTGCTTAGAATATTTGCAACATACTTCCCCTGCCGGAGAAATATGTGTCCCTCCTCCTGCCATACCTCCATACCTAGAAAATAGTGCATCAACCCAATGTCACTCATCTCAAACTCTGATGCAAGTCCTAGCTTGCACTCAGCTATGAGATCCTCGGCTCCTGTGATGAACAAGTCATCCACATATAGAACGAGAATGAGCGTGTCCTTACCTCTAATTATGTAATAGAGGTTAGGATAAACATCGATCTTCTCGAAGCCCATCTAAAGCAAGTAAGTGTCAATACGTGAATACCAAGCTCGGGGAGCTTGCTTCAGACCATAAAGTGCCTTCCTCAAAAGGCACATGTGAGTCTCCCTCTCACTCACCTCAAACCGCTGTGTTTTCTCAATCTACACCTCCTCATCTATAAAGCCATTCAAAAATGCGGTCTTCACATCCATCTAATGAATTCTCCAATCCATCTCTGCAGCTATGGAAATAATGCTCCTGATCAAGGTGTATCTCGCAACTGGTGCGAATGTCTCATCATAATCGACTCCCTCTATCTAAGAGAATCCCCGTGCCACAAAATGGGCCTTGCGTTTCTCTATGCTGCCATCTGCAGGATACTTGGTTTTGTACAACCACCTAGAAGTCTCAACTGACTTCCCCACTGGCCTTGGAATCACCTCCCAAACATCGTTGTGCACAATGGAGTCATACTCCTCCAGCATGGGCTCTCTCCTGACCTGCTGGTCCACTGCCTGCGCAAATTTTTGTGGCTCAGAATCTGTGATACTCGTCACTAAAGCCAAATATGATCCAAGTCTCACTGGAGGTCTACTCTCCCTAATCTGGCTCTTGGGCTCCCCTACGTTTTCCCTAGCTTCCTTCAGGGTCTTCTGAAACCATCTAGGTTTCCTCTTCCCTGAAGCGGTCAATGGAGAAGTAAGGTCTCTCTGCCCAGGAGTAAATGCCTCAGGGCTAGTCTCAACACTCTAAGATCCTGAAGCCTCTGCCCCCTCTGACTGAACACCCTCTGACTGTGACCCTGAAGCTGTGCATAGTGACCCTGTCACCCCTGATACTGGTGTATCGGAAACCTGAGGCTGTGCTCCCTCTGAGACATCATTCGATGCCTCTGCATCATCCTCCACACTGACTCTCAACTCAAGAGATCTCTGAAAAGCCCTATCCTCCTCAAATTTGATATCTTTTCTCACCACCACTCTCCTAAGTGATGGAATGTAAATATGATAGGCTTTGGACACCTCTGAGTATCCAACTAGAATCCCCTACTGGGCTGTCGGGTCTATCTTTGTCCTCTTCTCTGAGGGGACATGAGAATAGGTCAAGCACCCAAAGATCCTGATGTGCTCGACATCGAGCCTCCTACCAGTAAAGGCCTCCTTAGGAGTCATCTTCCCCAATATCTTGTGGGGGCTCCTGTTCTGCAGGTAAACTGCAGTAGCACTCGCCTCTTCCCATAGGTAAAGAGGCAAACTATGATCGTGCAACATGGATCTCGTTACACCGGTGATAGCCCGGTTCTTCCTCTCAACAACCTCGTTCTGCTAGGGCTTGTATGGTACAGTCATCTGTCTTATGATCCCATGTTGGGCACAGAAGAATACAAACTGTGTGGAGGAATACTCTCCTCTGTTATCTGACCGCAAGACCTTGATCCTCTTTTCAGATTGGTTCTCCACAAGAGCTTTGAACTCTTGGAACCGTTTGAATACCTCACTCTTGGTCTTCAGGAAATAGATCCAGGTCTTCCTTGAGTAGTCATCAATGAATGTGAGATAGTACTCACAACCACTCAAGGAATTCCGAGACATGGGCCCACACACATCTGTGTGTACTAAATCCAGTATCCCAGCTGACCTAGTGTCATTGTTGGGGAACGAGGCCTTGGTAAACTTACCAAGCACACACACTCTGCAAACATCCTGATGCTATGTACTGATCTGTGGCACTCTGGTCACAACCTCTCTCAGTACTCCGAGAGCTCGATGATGTAGATGGGCCATCCTACGATGCCATAGCTCACATGTCTGTCTGTTGCTGTCGTTGCTCACTGCCAATGCATGAAGAGGATGAAAAAACAATTTGAATAATTTACCATCCCTCACTCCAATCACTTGTCCTGAGGCAAGCGAGGACCCCTTAAGGTGAATGAAGACCTCGGTCCCTATGAAGGACACCTCAAGACCTCTATCCTGGAGGGTAGAAATTGAAATCAAATTCTTCTTCAGCCTAGGGACATAGAGAACATCCCTGAACGATATAGGTGGCATGCCATCTCTCCGAAAGGTAACACTGCCAATCCTAACAAATCTAACCAAGGAGTCATCTCCGAGGGAAATCTCCATCCTAACCTCTGTGTCTCTGAGATCAGTCAAATGCTCTTTGACTCCAGTCATATGGCTCGAAGCCCTGCTTTCAATATACCAGATGTCGAGTGTCGTCTCAATTGAAGTGCAACATATGAGGAAAGCACACTCTCTCAAACTGAGTCTGAAACTCTGCCTCCTGTGTTGTAGCTGCAGTTCCACCCCTCTTCTTCTTCCTATTGGGACACTATCTAGCATAGTGCCCCAACTTCTTACAAACAAAGCACTTCACTTTACTCATATCTCTCTTTTGACCACTGCTACTCTCTCCTCCCTGTGGTGGGGCCCCAAACTTGGGACCCTGTCGACCTCCCCGACCGACCTTCTTCTTTCCCTTTGTCCAAAGAGAAAGATCCTCATCGCCATGAACTGTCTGCTGTTGTTGCTGTCTAGAAGCCTCTGCTACAAGTTTAGTCTCCTCCTAGACGAAGTCATCCCACATCCTCTCCCATGTGGGCATGACCTCCCTGGAAACAATGCCACGAACGAATGGACCCCATGGTTTGGTAAAGTTGTTTAAGGTTGTCCTCACCATAGAATCTGGGTCCACCACCTCTCCAACAACTCCAAGCTCATCTCTGATCTGGGTGTATCGACCAAGGAAAGAAGTCACCGACTCACTCTTGAGCATGTGAATGCCCCTGAGTCAATCATGAAGAACCATATTCTGGTTCTCATTAGAGATCTCATAAAGATTACATAGAGATTCCCACATCTCAAATGCATAAGCTTTCCCAGTCAACTGGGGAATGATATGATCCCACATTACATCACATATGGTCCTCTTTGCCTTCTTGTTCCTCTTCCTGAACTCTGCTAACAAGACGGGAGCAGTAGCAGGGGGAATATGAACAACTTCCTAAACTATATCCCATAGTTCGAGGGCCTTCAAGACAATGACAATCCTGGCCTTCCAGGGCAACCAGTTGCTAGCTTCAGCTAGCCTATCCTCCACACGCATCTGAGATGTTGACATCACTTTCGATTGCACTCAAACTGATGCTCCAACTGCAAAGGAACGCTTCCTCACTCCTATCAACACAGGTGTGAAAAGAGGAAAACGAACATCGACCTCGGTGCTAGCAATATAGGTGTGAAAAGAGGTCGTGAAAAATCAGCCTCACTCCTACCACGTAGGTGTGAAAAGAGACTGACAAAAATGTCCACAAACTGCTCTACAACCCTCTACAAAATTCTGCCAACAAGCTGCCACTAAAATTTGTCAATGGTTGTCCAAAAAATCTTCCCAAAAGGTGTCTAAAACAACCCCTCAATATGTTGTCCAAAACTCAGCAAAAATCAGCCACCAAGCTCTGATACCATGAAGATTTTCCAGGTCCTAACAAGTTGCCAACTAGGCCTGTCTTTGAACTCAAGTTGGCTCTAAGTTTCAACTATCTAACAATGGTTTGTTGTTATTTTATAACATCAAACTGTTCAGGAACTTCTTCGCTGTTTTGTTACGGTTACATAGGCCATTTAGGTTCTCTAGCATGTAGTTTTAGTCACCAAGATGTTAGCACGTGCATACCAAAATATATGTAACACACCTAGAGATCTTTACTGCTGAAAATATTGTTGTTCTAAACACTAACATACATGAAAATGAACACAGGTATTTTTGGTCAACATGACCCTGGATAAAACCCCCCCGGGGAAAACCAGTTTGGAATATGAGTGTATATATGTGGAGAATAGAAGGTGGAATACATCAAGTACAATAAACAGAGGAACCTGAGACAATAACAACTTGAACCAAGCTGCAATACAAGCCCAATTGAAGCAAGTGCGCCCTAGGATGGTGCACCCTCCATAAATGTTGCAAGACCACTGAACTGGAGCTCTCTACCAACTTGAAGCTCTGATGGAGAAACCCTCCCACAATACTCTGATACTGAGATGTAGCTTCCCACTGAAACAGACCTCACTACAAATTGAGCTCTGAAAGTCCTCCCTGCTGATGATGCGCCCTCCTCCAAGCAAGAACCTCCCCACTAAATAATGGAGGACCTAAGCTTGTTGGTTGCCTCCATGGATAGAAGCACCCAAGCTTTCCTCAACCAATGCCTGAAACCTCATGCTCATGCTCTCTCTCAAACTCTCCAAGTGAATAAATGAGTGAATGAGCTCCTCCTTGGCCTTTGTGCCCCTCTTGAACCTCCATAACGAAACCTAAAGTTTGGACGATTGAGATCATCCAATCTCATGTCCAATCAATGGTTGAGATCATCCCATAATAATCTCACTCTCAAACCCACTTTGGGTTAAGTTCCCTGTTATCGCACAGTTTGTAGTTAGAGTAAAGGATGGATGGAAGAAAGGCAAACTGGCGAAACTGAGACTATCCTACCACTGTCACCTCAATAGGATAGCTCTTTCTGTTTAGGGTGGTAGGCCCAGGGGAGACGTCCCCGGTGACCTGGGGTTTGGGAAGGCAAAGGCTTATGGCTAAGTAGAAGCTTTTCCCCCCTCACAAGTCACCACCGATTAGAAAGTTCGGCTAATCAGCCAATAAAGATAAAGATAACCGGAATTACAAATGATAACCAAATGTGTACCTTCCCGAGACAAAGCAACAAGAAAACTATACATGTGCAAAATCACTTGCTTGGTTAGTACTTCATATAATCAAGGACTTTCTAAAATAAAGCAATTTACCAATAATAGTAATGAAGCAAATCAATGATGTACAATAGCAATGATTACAATATATCACTTCACAATAAATGCTAAAGAAGCTTCACAATGACCAATGCCAATTTGTCATCAATGTAACAATATCAATACTAGAAGCAACGCTTTAGCCAATCTTTCAATTGCTTTTAAAGACACAATAAATGCTCCATGGATATGGTTATAACACAGGTATATGACAGCAACAATAGGGTTAGTAAGTGTAAGTCTAAGCTAGGGTTAGAAGGAGTTAAAGGTTGTTCAAGAGTGTTTGGAAGTTGTGATCAATAGCACTCAAGTACAAGGTCTTAGATCAGTGCACTATTAGGGAAAATGGAGTCAAACTGGTTGCAAATGTTGAAGGACCGAAATGATAGCGATAGGGCCAAAGACAAGAGGGATATGATGGTTGAAGTGTTGCTAAGGAAAGGCTTCAACCTATCAACCCTAGGGGAAGACGACTCACTAAGGTGTAGAAACCCTAGGCCCTTAGTGCGTCTTCCTCCTTTAGCTCAAAGGACAAAGATGAAATGGCTAGGCTAAAAGAGTAAAAGGTAGAGTGTTGTTATGGAAAGGCTCTAACATCTATCTTCAGCAAATTAAAATGGCTCTTAGCATAACTTGTTAGGGACATGAAATAAGGACACCAACATGTGCTCATTCCCTAAGGTTTAATCCAACGAATTTCATTAAAATGCAAGTAAAAGATACCATAACCATTCAAACAAAGAAAGATTGCAGAAATTCACTTACATCCATCAACCATTCATTAAGCCAAACCCTAGTTGTAAACCTTCCACCAAGAAAATGCAGAAAATAGCCAAGAAAGAGCCTCCTTCAACAAGTGTGCATCAAAATTTCAGCCAAAAACCCTAATGGAGGGCGCAAATTTCAGACCTCACCAAGAGTGAGTGAAAGATGATGTCAATAAAAGAGTTTTAGCTCTCTATTTATACAATAGCAATGACCTTAATTAAATTTTAGGTCACCAAAAGGCCGACAAGGCCAAAATACATAATAATATTGTTTTACATTAAATGTTATAATTTAAAACCCTAATCAAGGAAAATTGAAGACGTCATGCCCCTTTAGGGTGACGTTAGCCCTTTCTAGGGCAACATGGGCCTCCTGGAGCAAAACATTAGCTCTCCTTGGGCCTCTAGAAGCTGCCACACGTGCCAACCATGCCACAACTGCCTCCCAAAACTCCCATATCGCTGGATGACATCATAAGATGTCTTGGGTGACGTCGTGGGCCTTCCAAGGCCAACGTCTCAGTGGAAAGGGCACAACCCCCCTCGGTAAGGCTTTGTGATGCTGCCTCTGTGGAACGTCCTCCTCTTCTCCGGTGCAAACCCCTTTGACCTGTCTCTGCCCCCTGCTGGGGTCTCAACATCCATCTGGTGGGCTCTCAGCCCCATGGAGGTTCGAACTAATCATCTCCCCATGTGTACCTATCCAATATGGTACATGTCCGTTGGGTATGATCCTGCACATCAATAGATACGCCCTCCATGGGCGTATAAGTCACAGGTATCATAGCAATGTCAATCACATCTAACCATCAATTTTATTAAACATGTGCATAAAACCCCCTTTCATTAGCCAAGTACTCAAAGACATTATACTAATCTGCAAGCCAACTTTGGAGGAAGTGACAGGGCGTCTTATTGGGCAAATTCTCACTAGATGTGGGATGTTCCCGGGAGAGATCAAATCTAAGCCATGTTAGTGGGTGTAGTGAACAAGGGATGCCTGGGCAAAGGGTGCAGTGATAGCAGGGATGGCTTACCTGTGGGTGCTTCTGTAGAGGGTGAGCTGCACCTGTCATGGATGAAAGTGTTTCCAAGCCCATTCATGCCTTTTATCTTTATTCTTTTTCTTTCAAGAAGTTAGTTAGGGGACACTGCCTTGGCTTGGTGACCAGTGGTGGCAATGTTAGCCACAAGCATTTCACGGAAATGAGAAGGTTGTCTCGTGATGCGACCCCCTTTCTCTTGCCTATGCCACCAAGATCCACTACCCTGGTGTGGTGACCAGATGCCAGTAGTGTCATACCTCTAGATGCCCATGGACCTAATAGGCTGGCTTGTGATGAGACTCCCTTTCTCTTGCCTATGCCACCAAGAGCCACTACCCTGGTGTGGTGACCATATGCCAGTAGTGTCATACCTCTAGATGCCCATGGACCTAATAGGCTGGCTCGTGATGAGACCCCCTATCCTCTAACTAGGTCTTGTCTTATTGTTTTTTATCTTTTTATTGCTTTTTCTTTCAAGAAGCTAGTTAGGGAACACTGCCCTGGCTCGGTGACTAGTGGTCGAAATGTTAGCCACAAGCATTTCACGGAAATGAGAGGGTTGGCTCGTGATGAAACCCCCTTTCTCTTGGCTATGCCACCAAGAGCCACTACCTTGCCGTGGTGACCAGATGCTAGTAGTGTCATACCGCTAGATGCCCATGGACCTAATAGGTTGGCTCGTGATGAGACCCCCTATCCCTTAACCATGTCTTGTTTTATTATTTTTTATGGGTCCCTCTGTTTCTTGCCGAGAAGCTTTTTCTTGCTTTCTCGGGGATCCCTGGGCGAAACATCTCGAGGTTTCATTTTTAGGATTTTATCTCTTGTTAGTTGTTTTTACCCTCCAGGCCTTTTATCCAATTCTTCCCACAAGGTAAGGTACAAACCCTAAATAATTGGCCAACCCTATGCCCAGACCAGTGTAATGGGATGGATGAGCGGGAGTAAGATGGAAAGTGGGAAGTATAGTGGGAGCGGACGATGGATTTTCATGAATCCCCCCAGTGTCAACTCAAAACCTATGGACACAAGCTTAATAGGACATCATGTCATTCCCCCTAGATATGGTCAAGTGGATAGGCATAAGATCCAAGCACCCGTTAGAAACAAAAAGAATCAAATGCACATATTCAAAGGTTTTGAGGATCATAGTGACACATACCATG
>ML779284.1:423102-444063 GCA_009831015.1 Picea engelmannii
AAGGTCAACAAAACAACAAGCAAGAATAATATCCTTCTGATAATATGAAGCAATAGCACGAACAATCATCCCAGTAGCTCCTTTAGAGCTATCACTTATAATTTATCTGAAGCAAAGATTAAAGGTAAGGAATACAATACGAAGTGAGGTCAACACTCTCATAGTGTTGTGGCCAAGCATTCTTCCATGGCAACCTGGAACTAACACACAAGGTTTCTCCTAGAGGAGGTGTTAGTTGTATCAGGGAAAGCATATACCTCTATATGCTCACATGCTATCAGGTATAATACTTTACAAAGACTGCTATCTCAACTATAGTCATCAACTTGTCATGTGTACCTTTGAATCTTATCAACTTGATTTAATCAAACCTGGAGCCTTATCTTCAGGAATGAGTGCTTGCTTTTCTTCCAAGTCTTCTTCACTCAAGATGACGAGTGCTTTCTTCAACCTGTCTGCTATACTAAGATAATACACTATCTTGACAAAAGGTTAGGTTAGAGGATAAGCTCTTATGATCAACTTTTAATTCTTCTAATAATTTGATCATAGCTTTAACATGCAACACTGATCAAGATAATGTCATGACAAATAGATGCATATCAGAATAATCACACCTGGGTTGCATCATTCCTCTGAATGTGTTGGATCTTGAGATCCTTCTGGATCTATGGAAAGAGATCCCTTCTCCTGCAAATACTCTTTAGGGTTTAACCATTAAACATATGTGAGTACATACCTCTGATGGCATTTGCAGGTAGTGGCTCCATCTGGTAACAACGATAATCATTACCAACTCTTAATGGTTCTACGGCTGCAACTGCAACTGGTTCTGAGACTGCAACTGCAACTGTAACTTAGGGTTTTATGAGGAAACCCTAATTTTTCAAACTTCGAATTTTGAAATTCTGATCCAGGGGATAGATGCGTTGAGTTGAGGCGATTTAGCTGGTGCAGTCAGATTTATGAAAATCCAACTTTTACCCCTCAAACTTGATCTGCAGATTTCTGGACTGGTGCTTCTGGTTTTCTGGTACTTCTGGTACTCTGGTTCTCTGGTACTTTGTGAAAACTAGGGTTTCACTTTCCGGGAGATCTAGCCACTGAAAAGGTGCGTTGAAGGTGCCAAAATGATCCTTGGGGGAGGGTGCACCTTTCTAGATGGTTTTGGGGCTGAAAAGCTTCACCATCAAAAAGCCCTAATTTTCATGTACGGTAACAGTGACGTTTTTCACTTGTGAAAGATGCTTCCTTCAGCTTGGCTTTGATACCATGTTAATGTTTAAGCCATTATTAAAGATGTTTTCATTTCATTAGATAGCAATAGCATAATCCAAGATCACTGAGAAATACACAATCACAAGAGACACAACATTTATCCTGGGAAACCCTCTAGGGGAAGAAAACCCAGCAGAACTTCCTTAATATAGATAGCCAATACAATGCCAAGAGATCTCTTATGCTAATACAGAAAGTCCTCTCCTAGATATGCGCCACTCTCTCTCTCCTTCTCCGGTAACAGATCATAACTTGTCTCTCAAACTGAGCAAGTGTGATGTGTGTCTAAGTGAGGCACTAGCCTCCTTTATTTATACAAGTCTGGCACGTGTGAAGTGTCTCTTCATTGGCAGGGCCGACTTCTCAAACTGGGTGGGTAAACCCACCTTTATTATATTTCTGGGTCTCTTTAATATCTACCGGGGCCGACTTCTTATTCTGCCTATTACAATTGTCTTTTGACCAATCCGCAAAAGGGGATTTGGTCCTATTACAATAACCGACATGATCAATCCACAATGGGGATTGATCCTATGAATAATATATCAATAATAATAAGAATACTCTTTGCAGTTACATTATTTCAAGAAATGACACATCAAGGTAAAGTAATCGGAGGTGGCTGGAAGAAGTTGTCACAAGAATCCTTCTTCAGGAAAACAATGTCCTTACTCCTATCAAGACCTGAGCACAAGTTGAAATAATGTAATCTTCTTCATGGAATGAATCCAAGTGCTCAGAGGAGTAGTCATCAAAATCCTCAAGGTATGACCGAAAATCATCAGGGGAAAAAGGGACTAGGTCAACCTTGAGTGTTTGGAAAGCATCAGTAAAAATCTTATCCCCTTGTTGCCACTGGCCAAAATCAAAAGTAACCTGTTGTGAAGGAAACACTTGGAAATGATTCTCAATGTCGTAAATGGGGTCCATATCATAACCAACTATATCCCATTTACGTCTTCCAAGATGTATGAACTCATCAATGTTATTAACCACATCACTATATGTATCATAACATGCATGATTTGAAGCATTCAAGGGCTCATCTATCTCCTCCTCCTTTCCCAAATCATAAAGTAGAGAATCATCGAAATTTTGGAGAGGAGGGTGACTTATTATGTTTGTTTCTTCTTGTGCAATAGCTTTGAGGACTTGGGTGTCTTTAGCATGCATCATTGTTTCACCCTCATGAGTTGCCCCTTCATCTTCAACTGTACAACAAGGAAGATCTACTTTGTTTGCGGATTCCATTTCTTCTTCCTTCTCTGAATCATAACACAAGGCATTGTCAAGATCTTGAAAAGGAAAATAACTAATCTCATTCTCTTCTTCTTGTGCAGGGGAAATAGGCTCTTGGATGGCTTCATCAGAGGGAGGAGCAAAAATCAATACTTCATTATCGTGCTTGATGTCTTCAGGCTCTTGCTTTTCAGCCACGTCTTCATTATTCTTGATAGAAGAATGAGTAATCTCTTGCTCTTCATCATGGGATTAGGAAACACCTTCAGGATCCTTCTCCTCAACCTCTTGTTGGTCTATGGTCTGTTCCCCTTCTTCTTGGAAATCAACAGTAAAAGTTTTAAGGGAAACTAATCTTTGCAAACCAAGATTGTCTGGGGTACGTTTAGGGTCACTAATTTTGGTCCCTAAGGAGAAAATGTGTTTTCCCTTGGACAAGGAGAGATTTACCTTGATTCGCATGGCCATGTTATAAGATTCGTTGAGTGTTTTTGGCCTCTTATTACTTAGGAGGAACCCTAAATGTACCAAGAGTGCATTGGTAAAGAGGTACAGAAGGTACTTGTCTTCAGGATGATGGTTTCCAGGAATCTTATATAGCAATCTGTTAAACCTATCCCGGAAATCCCTGACAATCTCATTTTCAGTTTGTTTTGCGTATTCGAGTTCCTTTAGCAATGTTTGGATATCTTCCAATTTCATACCCCACCTTTTGAGAAAGGTCTCTTCTAACTGGTCCATAGAAGTGATGCTTGCAACAAGAAGATCATCGTACCATTTTCTGGCATTCCCATGAAGAGTGGCAGAAAAAAGTTTCATCACCAAATCTTAAGCATCATCACTGATAGGATGGAGTTGAAAGAAAGCCCAAAAATTACTCATGTGATAGTCGGCTCTTTCCCCATCACTGCCTGTGAATCTAGGGAGCCACCTTTCGTACTTCGAGGGCATTTGTCGGGGGTATCCCGGGATTTTACTCATGTCTAGGGGTTTGAAATTTCCCGGGTCCCATTGAGAATTCATGGTTGGCTTCATCATCAGTGGAGTCGCCAGATAATTTTCTTGAAATTAACAAAGAAATAAGGGAATCATCCTTAGTGGAGTCACCAGTTAAGCTTGTAAGATAAAGATTCTTTAGAAAGGCTTACCGAAAAAGTGTCATATTTGAAGGAGAATTGACTCAGTGTTCCCCGACAATGACGCAAAAAATGTTATCGCACAATTTGTAGTTGGAGTAAAGGATGGATGGAAGAAAGGCAAACTGGCGAAACTGAGACTATCCTACCACTGTCACCTCAATAGGATAACTCTTTCTGTTTAGGGTGGTAGGCCCAGGGGAGACGTCCCTGGTGACCTGGGGTTTGAGAAGGCAAAGGCTTATGGCTAAGTAGAAGTTTTTCCCCCCTCACAAGTCACCACCGATCAGAAAGTTTGGCTAATCAAACCAATAAAGATAAAGATAACCAGAAGTACAAATGATAACCAAATGTGTACCTTCCCAAGACAAAGCAACAAGAAAACTATACATGTGCAAGATCACTTGCTTGGTTAGTACTTCATATAATCAAGGACTTTCTGAAATAAAGCAATTTACCAATATTAGTAATGAAGCAAATAAATGATGTACAATAGCAATGATTACAATATATCACTTCACAATAAATGATAAAGAAGATTCACAATGATCAATGGCAATTTATCATCAATGTAACAATATCAATACTAGAAGCAACGCTTTAACCAATCTTTCAATTACTTTTAAAGACACAATAAATGCTGCATGGATATGGTTATAACACAGGTAGATGATGACAACAATAGGGTTTGTAAGTGTAAGTCTAAGCTAGGTTTAGAAGGAGTTAAAGGTTGTTCAAGAGTGTTTGGAAGTTGTGATCAATAACACTCAAGTACAAGGTCTTAGATCAATGCGCTATTAGGGCAAATGGAGTCAAACTGGTTGCAAATGTTGAAGGGCCGAAATGATAGTGATAGGGCCAAAGACAAGAGGGAAATGATGGTTGAAGTGTTGCTAAGGCAAGGCTTCAACCTATCAACCATAGGGGAAGACGACTCACTAAGGTGTAGAAATCCTAGGCCTTAGTGTGTCTTCCTCCTTCTTTAGCTCAAAGGACAAAGATGAAACGGCTAGGCTAAAAGAGTAAAAGGTAGATTGTTGGTATGGCAAGGCTCTAACATCTATCTTTAGCAAATTAAAATGACTCTTAGCATAACTTGGTAGGGACATGAAATAAGGACACCAACATGTGCTCATTCCCTAGGGTTTAATCCAACAAATTTCATTAAAATGCAAGTAAAAGATACCATAACCATTCAAACAAAGAAAGATTGCAGAAATTCACTTACATCCATCAACCATTCATTAAGCCAAACCCTAGTTGTAAACCTTCCACCAAGAAAATGCAGAAAATAGCCAAGAAAGAGCCTCCTTCAACAAGTGCGCATCAAAATTTCAGCCAAAAACCCTAAAGGAGGGCGCAAATTTCAGACCTCACCAAGAGTGAGTGAAAGATGATGTCAATAAGAGAGTTTTAGCTCTCTATTTATACAATAGAAATGACCTTAATTAAATTTTAGGTCACCAAAAGGCCGACAAGGCCAAAATACATAATAATATTGTTTTACATTAAATATTATAATTTAAAACCCTAATCAAGCAAAAGTGAAGACGTCATGCCCCTTTAGGGTGACGTTATCCCTTTCTAGGCCAACATGGGCCTCCTGGAGAAAAAACGTTAGCCCTCCTTAGGCCTCTAGAAGCTGCCACACGTGCCAAACATGCCACAACTGCCTCCCAAAACTCCCATATTGCTAGATGATATCATAAGATGTCCTGGGTGACGTCATGGGCCTTCCAAGGCCAACGTCCCAGTGGAAAGGGCACAACCCCCTTGGGTAAGGCTCTGCCAGGATGCCTCTGTGGAATCTCCTCCTCTTTTCTAGTGCAAACCTCTTTGACCTGTCTCTTCCCCCTGCTGGGGTCTCAACATCCATCTGGTGGGCTCTCAAGCCCATGGAGGTTCGAACTAATCATCTTCCCATGTGTACCTGTCCAAGATGGTACCTGCCCGTCGGGTATGATCCTGCACATCAACAGATATGCCCTCCATGGGCTCATAAGTCATAGGTATCATAGCAATTTCAATCACATCTAACCATCAATTTTATTAAACATGTGCATAAAAGCCCCTTTGCTCAACCACGTGCTCAAAGACATTATACTAATCTGCAAGCCAAGTTTGGAGGAAGTGACAGGGCGTCCTATTGGGAAAATGCTCACTGGATGTGGGATGTTCCTGGGAGAGATCAAATATAAGCCATGTGAGTGCGTGTAGTGAACAAGGGATGCCTGGGCAAAGGGTGCAGTGATAACAGTGATGGCTTACCTGTGGGTGCCTTTGTAGAGGGTGAGTTGCACCTGTCATGGATGCAAGTGTTTCCAATCCCATTCATGCCTTTTATCTTTATTCTTTTTCTTTCAAGAAGCTAGTCAAGGGACACTGCCCTTGCTTGGTGACCAGTGGTGGCAATGTTAGCCACAAGCATTTCACGAAAATGAGAAGGTTGGCTTGTGACGAGACCCCCTTTCTCTTGGCTATGCCACCAAGAGCCACTACCCCAGTGTGGTGACCAGATGCCAGTAGTGTCATACCACTAGATCCCCATGGACCTAATAGGCTAGCTCGTGATGAGATCCCCTATCCTCTAACCAGGTCCTATCTTATTGTTTTTTATCTTTTTATTGCTTTTTCTTTCAATAAGCTAGTTAGAGGACACTGCCCTGGCTTGGTGACCAGTGGTGGAAATGTTAGCCACAAGCATTTCACGGAAATGAGAAGGCTGGCTCGTGATGAGACCCCCTTTCTCTTAGTTATGCCACCAAGAGCCACTAACCTGGCGTGGTGACCAGATGCTAGTAATGTCATACCGCTAGATGCCCATGGACCTAATAGGCTGGCTCGTGATGAGACCCCCTATCCCTTAACCATGTCTTGTTTTATTATTTTTTATGGGTCCCTCTGTTTCTTGCTGAGAAGATTTTTATTGCTTTCTTGGGGATCCCTGGGCGAAGCATCTCGAGGTTTCATTTTTAGTCTTTTATCTCTTGTCAGCTGCTTTTACCCTCCAGGCCTTTTAGCCCATTCTTTCCACAAGGTAAGGTACAACCCCTAAATAATTGGCCAACCCTATGCCCATATCAATGTAATGGGATGGATGAGAGGGAGTAAGATGGAAAGTGGTAAGTATGGTGGGAGCGGACGATGGATTTTCATGAATCCCCCGAGTGGCAACTCAAAACCTATGGACACAAGCTTACTAGGACATCCTGTCATCCCCCCTAGATATGGTCAAGTGGATAGGCATAAGATCCAAACACCCATTAGAAACAAAAAGAATCAAATGCACATATTCAAAGGTTTTGAGGATCAAAGTGACACATACCATGATACCCAGACTCATTACCTCATGGAGCAAGATCCATCTCTGGTATAGGACCAAGCTGAGGTGATGGATGATGTTGCTGCTGACAAAGTGGAGGCGCTGAAAGGAAGAAACGATGGGCCCTCAAGAGCCATGCTTAAGTCGATCTGGCTCTCGGTACTCCATGTCTAGAACCTGTGGGCCTCGAGACATAATCTCCTTATTTATCCCTAAAGTGGGGGATAGCATTCCCTAAGTTCACTTTATGTCTCCTAATTCACCCAGAAAGTGAATTAATAGTCACTTAGGCTAAAATGACCAAATTTCACTTTTGACTTAAATCTCCTAAGTCAAAGTGAAATTAGACATAAAGTACAAGGCACAAAGTACATAGTACTTCCCACATGTGTTTAGGAGCTCACAAACACATGGGGAACACTTCCCAAGGTACATAATCTCAACAGTTTATGTAATGCAATAGGGCAATTGGGGTTTAATAATTGGTGAAATTGTCATGTTTGCCAATTACCTTTAAGATTCAATTCTGATGGTTTACGCTTTTCATTACAATATCATCCTTCCTCTCTATTTAGAAATTCATTTTGCTTAAGCCATCATTGTTGTTGTTGCTTAATTATTGCACATTTCTATTGTCCATTCATCTTATACAAGGTTTGGCAATTATTTATCAAGTTATAGCTGAACTAACTAGTATATCTGCTACTTTTGATAATAGAAGCCAACTACTATGCACATTACCTCGAATAGCATGAACCTTTTTTTTTGTTGAAAATAAATCCATGGGAAACTTCCTAGTACTCCCCCCCATTACACCCCAGATTCTCTGCAGTATACCCTATATTTTTTTACAAGATATGACCACTCTGATGTGCCCAAAGTGTGATGTTTTCTTTGTATGTGGCCATGATAGGATGACTTGATGTATAAGTGTTGGTTAGAGATTAAACAGATCCCCTCAGGTGGAAGATCATGGCATGTCCTTTTAGTCCCCATTCTCAGGGTGCTTGGTTTTATTTCTGTAGCCGACTACCCCTTGGAGGTGGTAACTCTCTACATTTGGACATTTATGTCTAGGGTAGGTATGCGGTCATTATGAGGTGGATCTACTATGATACATGATTTACGAGGCCCTAACTATTCAATTTTTTTTTTATATGTAAAAGGTGATTGTGCTCTATAAGGGTTGTCACACCCATGGTTTAGCACACCTTATCCACATGGGCCCTCTCTTTCTTATGTATGTACCACATTTTGGCCATTAGAGATGACTTTGTTCTTGATCATCTAATGTCATATTTCTCGAGGCAGTTTCATGTATTTTGAGGCATATGACGGATTTTGAGGCATTGGTCACACTCTCTAAGGCACAGGCGTGTTGTTTTCCTCCACATGGACTTCTTGTACACTTTTTATGTGTTAGATGCCAGCACGCCCCCTCCTTTGGCACCTTTTTAAAGCATTTTCCTAACTAAAGGAGGGACGACCTCTCTTGGGGCACTTTATGATAGCCGTGGGGTTTTTTTTAGCCACTTGGATAATGTGGAGGTCACTTAAGTGACTTTGCACGTGATGATGACGACATGAGACTCATTCCTTGCTATGTGGAGGGGCTTTTGATCACCCTTTGATTACTTATGGAGAAAATTGAAGAAGTCGTCCACTTAGAAGGCTTATTTTTGGCTTGGGGTAAGGTTGTCCCCCCTTTTTGAGGTGGAAATTGAAGATAGAATGGCCAATGAATATTCCTTTCCATGTTTTGAGGTCCCCCAAGCCCTTTTCGAGTGGAACATTGTACCTTGGTGTAACATCCCCACTATAATCCGTAGTTTAATGTAGATATGAATGTGGCCATGGCCAAACGATATAATATGTGGATGTATTTCGTGTTTTTAAATAAATAAAATGTGATACCAACTGCTGGGGGATATGGAAAGAGATGGAGGGTCGAGTTTTCCACAAGAGAAGAGACTGTTTAAGATGGGTTTAAAGGGGAAATTAATTATGGGTATTAATTCAACCCATTTTCTTGAATTTTATTGTCATTGGGGATAACTTATAATTTTTTGTTTGAGTATATGAGAGCCCAACCATTAAACTCGTGTAAGAGGGTGGGTGTGAGAGTCACGTCCTTTAGTTATTGGAAAGCATGGGGGGAGGGGGATGAAGTACAATCAACATTGGGCAGAGTGAGTAGTCAACTGTCTTTGGAAAATAGATGAAATTCGTATGGACAGTTACAGGTAGTTTTTATACATTGAGTTTTACATGAACAACAAAAAGAGAGTAGAGAAAAAGAGCACTAGAGATAGAGCAAGAAGGCTGGGAAAATTCTTGAGCATGCTGGAGCGTTTTGGAGTTCTTTGGAAATGAAGATTGAAGAGCCAGGTTGTCAATTCTGAAGAGTGAACTCTTGTGTGAGTTGCAATGTAATAACAAGTGGTTGTTTTTGTTGCTAGTAGTTTTCCTGGCAGTGAGTTCCCTTGAGTTCCCATTAGAGATATTCCTAGTTACATGTGCTAGAGATACCTTGATAAACGAATGGGACACCCAATGAACTGAGAGTAGTGAAGGGGTACATTCCTTAGGTTGGGTAGGTTAAGAAGAAGAGAGTTGGAGGAAATTCAGGATGGTTGTAGGAGAAATATAGTGGGTTGTGGGATATTGAGTCGTGGGTGGACGGTGAGAGGCACATTTTTCTTGTGGATTCCTAGCCCCAGTTCAGGGGTGACTTGCTGTTGAGATTTGGAACAAGTCTATGGTTGAGTGGAACTTCCTTTCCAAGCAACTGGTTGCACAACTATTTTAAAAAGATAAGTGTTTATCTGTTTTCCTGAGTTAATTTATGAGTTTAACTGCTGTGTGTTTTTCTCTGTGCATGAGAATGAATTATATGTTGTTGTGGTGAAATTATTAGCTGCATTTATGTTTTTAACTAGTATGGACAATTGCTTGAGTTTGATTGTCATGTTGTTCATAACTTGAGGTTTAAACATATTTGTTAATTGATTTTAGTAGAACGAGGCATATTTCGACGTGTTCTCGAATCGTCATGCGTGTTGGGAATAATTGTCATGCGCAATACAAATCATGGTGCGTGCACAATGGAGATAGTTGTCACGTGCAGTACAAATCCTGTTGCGTGTGCGGTTTGTCTCAATGAAGAGGTGGAATTCATGTTAGGTAGCATATTGTAGCTGCATTTAAATAATTGGTATCTACAATGGTTAAATTTGTGTAAATTCGTAGCTGGTAAGCCACAAGAATTTAGTTACCATAAATTGTTTTCCAATTTATGTGTATTTTCTATAAGTAATGTTCCTCGATTAAGCTGGGGGACGTTACATAATGGTATAGATATTTTTGGTTCAACACTTGACATGTATGTTCTTGAGATCAACATGAAGTTGGTAAATTCGTCATCTCAGCTTGAGTTGTGCCAGATTTGGGGATAACGGTAAAATCTAAGCGAGGTTCCCAAATTTCTAAGAAAACTCAAGTTGAAATTGCACTCAAAATGGTTGTATGGAGGGGTCATTTTGACTTCCAAGCGACTGGATTGGGCTTAGATAGGCGAGTTAGGAATTTTCACGATGGTCGTGATGGTGCACAATGTGTGCGGTAAACGTTGATGTTGCACGATGCATAATTGAAAGTGTGCGTGGAATATTGGTGTGCGGCATAAAAAGTTGCGCGCACTAGATATTGGTGCACGACAAAAAAATTTGTGTGCATTGAATATTGGTGTGCGGTATAAATTTTTTGCGCACTGGATATTGTTGCGCGGTATAAAATTTATGTGCACTAGATATTGGTGCGCGGTATAAAAGTTGCAAGTACTAAATATTGGTGCGTAGAATAAAATTTGCGTGCACTGGAAATTGGTGCATGATATAAAATTTGTGCACACTAGATATTGGTGTACGATATAAAATTTGTGTGCATTGGATATTGGAGCACGGTATAAGATTTGCACCCACTAGATATTGGTGCATGATATAAAATTTGTGCACACTAGATATTGGCGTGCGACATAAAAAGTTGCGAACAATGAATATTGGTGCACACTAGATATTTGTGCGGGGTATAAAAAGTTGTGTGCACTGGATATTGGTGCACGATATAAAAGTTGCGCACACTAGATGTTGGTGCATAGTATAAAAAATTGTGCCCCCTGGGTATTGGTACGTGATAGAAAAATTGTATACATTGAATATTGGTGCGTAGTATAGAAGTTGTGCGTATTGAATATTGATGTGTGGGGTGTGTGCTAAATGTTAGTGTTGCACATTGTGTATTTGACGTGTGATGAATATCGATGCATAATACATAATTGATGCACGCACGGGCTTCGAAAAGAAAGAAGAGAAGAAGGATACCACATAGACAAAATTGTCCTTAGTCTAAAAAAAAAAAGTCAAAAATGTATTTTGGCAATAAATGGAGCAAATTATGTCAGATTGAAATGAAACCTCTGGGTTTTATCCACAGTGTCGAGGGCTACAAAAGTGTCGGAGAGGGCCACTAGCCAATTATGCTATGATTTTCTAGAAAATGCAAAGTACAGGTTTTTGAAGATCAGGGTCAAGCTTAGTGGTTGGAGCATAGTTATTGTTGAAACTTGTACAAACTGTCAACAAATTAGACATGAAAATACTATGTGAAGGAATTGAATGGATTCTAAGGATTTTGGAATGGGGATGCTGAAACAGGGAAAAATCCACTATTCCGAGCCACTTTTTGGGGATTTTGTGGATTTCCTGAGGAGGAAAAGGGTCCCCAGATGGAAAATATGGAAAACTTTATTTATTAGACATTTTGTATACTCATCAAGCCAGAGAAATTTGGTTTAGTGAAGTTTTTTCAGAAGTGCGCAGTTTGGGAGATAGCGAGTTTGCTTAAACATTATGTCTGCAAAAAGGGGTGAAAGGGACAAAGTTGCCATTCTCAGATTGTTGTAGTTTTTTATCAGAGCATCAGATTGATAATCTAAGAGTTGTAGTGAAATTCATGTCATCATTATTATCTATGTCTCATTAAAAAGTTTCCCTAGTTCCTAACATATTTACTTCTACAAGTGACATAAGTTGGTGTCTAGGATTAATTGCACCACAATGAAAAGTGTGTAAAAGGGGTGAATTAGCAATATTCATATGATTATAATTTTTTTATCAGAGTTCAGAATTGAGCAAGAAAGTAGTCGTTGGAAATATCTTGGAGAGGAGGATCCATATATCAACCCATAAAATTGATCTGGCCAGTTTAAGTTACAATCAATGCAAAATAAGATTGGTGGAATTAAATAGCAAAAAAATTTATGCATTCTTTTCGAGAATTGTGTATGTATATATTTTTGCTAACAAAAATTCATTTACATACACATTTTCTTTCAAAATTATAGGTCAAGAAAACATCTTTGGTTCTTGTATGAGGACTGGAGTTATGCCCAAGGGTCCTACAACCATAAGGAAGAGGTTAGAGGTCTATATGTCAGCATTGGAAATGATGAGACATAGTCTAATGGAAGAAGAGACAGGGAGGGGCTTGTAACTATGAAAATCCTGCAGAGTTAAGTGCAGAGCTATAGGGATAATAATGAAAATATTATAAAATCTCAAGAAGAGATACTGCAAATCTTGAACATGCTGTAGAGGCAAGCCAATATAGAATCTGGCACAAAGCAAGCAACTGGTGCTAAACAAGTGACAACATCCAGATCCCAAAGCATAATGGATGAGCATGTGAATGAGAGGCAGTCAAGGAGTATAAGAAGGCACCATTATTCCCCAGGGAAATCCACTAGGAGAGCTCGTGCAATTTTAGGGCCAGGGAGTAGCCCAAGTGTGTCCCCTGTCAGGAGGAAGAGGAGAAGGCCCGAGGCAAACATATTGCAAGGTGAACTCAGGAAAATCAAGCCACCAAATTTCAATGGTGAGCACAAGAAAGGAGAAGAGGTTGAGGCTTGGTTGTTGGAAATCTAGAAATATTTCTAGCTACATGATTATCCTTCCAGGGTAGAAACAAGAATTGCAACCTATCACTTGCGAGGAAAGGAAACCATGTGGTGGGATCAACTTAAACAAGCCAAACACCTTGATGAGAAAAAGGTCTCATGGAGGCAGTTCAAAGGATATTTCCAAGAGAAATATTTGTCTGAGCATTACAATGAGAGGGAGATGAAAGAGCTCTTTGAACTCAAGTTGGGAAGTATGACAATGGATGAGTATGCGAAGATGTTCTTTGATTTGCTGAAGTATGTTGGCTTCATCAAGGATGAGAAAGTCAAAATTGAAATATTTTTGAGTGGGTTACCCTCCTTATACAATGACAAGATACAATATGATAACCCCAAGAGTTTGGAGGAAACCATAAGGAGAGAAAAAATTATTTATGAGATAAAGTAGAGGGAGGCCAATCTTCCAAAAATCTTGGAATGACAAGATGAAAGGAAAGAGGGATCAAAGGTAGAAAGGTTTTAAGCCACCATTTTTCAAGAACAACTCCCAAACAAATCAACAAGGACAATCAACCCAAAATTAGCACAAGACAATAGATTCATTTGGGAAAAGGCCAAAGCAACAATTTGTACAATGTTGAGAATGTAAGGGAAATCACTTATATAGGGACTTCCCTCACAAAGGTGAAAGAATGAGGATTGCCCACAACATTCAGTGGGCTAAAACAATTGAATATATGAGAGGAAGAATACCAAGGATTTATGCAACCTTGGACAACAAGAAAGCAGAGTATCAATCCCCCATGATTGAAGTGGAAGGTGAGATTGATAACCAACCCATAGAAATTTTAATTGATTATGAAGGTAGCCAAAGTTACGTAAATTCTAACATTTCTGAAAGATTTCACTTGCAAAGGAGTAAGCATAAGAAATATTGGTTAGCTCAGTTAGCCACTTGGGCTAAGAGAAAGATCATTGAGTTGGTTAAATATTGTCCAATAGACACGAATGGACTCACAACAAAGGTAGATGTAAACATCATACCATTGGGTTCATATGCCTATCTAGTTGGCATGGATTGGTTGGAAAAACAACATGCTATCCTAAACTGTTTCAAACAAGACAATAACTTGTCTTGATGAGGGAGGGATGCAGGGAAAGATTCAAGGCATTTTCAGTGTTGTCGTTGTTAGAGAAATTTCATCCATACAGTTGAAAAAGAGTTTCATGAAAATATGTTAAATTTTTGCAGCCCATATGGAAGAAGCAGCTAGAGATAAAGTGGCAAGTATTGAAGACCATCCGGTCTTAAAAGATTTTGAAGATGTTTTAGGGAAAATCCCAGGATTGCCACTAAAGAGAGACATTGACTTCTCTATTGATTTGGTGCCAGGAGTTTCCCCAATGTCCAAGACGCCTTACATAATGGGCACACTAGAATTGAAAGAGTTACAGATGCATCTTGAAGATATTTTAAAGAACTTGGGGTATATACACCCAAGTGTGTCACCTTGGGGAGCCCTGGTTCTATTTTTGAAGAAGAAAGATGGAACTTTAAGGCTATGTATTGATTTCAAACAAGTAAATAAGGTCACAATAAAGAACAAATATCATTTTCCAAGGATTGATGATATTTTTTATCAGTTCAAAGGTGCAATAATCTTTTCCAAGATTGACTTGAGATCAGATTATCATCAAGTGAGAATAAAATAAGAGGATATTAGCAAGACAACGTTCAGAACAAGATATGGGCATTATGAATTTACGACAATGCCTTTTGGACTATCAAATGCCCCAGTTTTTTTCATGTGCTCGATGAATAGAGTGTTCAAGGAATACCTGGACAAATTTGTGATTGTTTTCATGGATGATATTCTCGTCTATTCAAGGACAAAAGAAGACCATGAACAACATTTAAGAATGGTGTTGCAAGTTTTGAGAGAGCACAATTTGTATGCCAAACTAAGTAAGTGCATCTTTTATCAAAAGAAGATTCACTACTTGGGGCATATTATATCAACAAATGAGATAACAGTCAATCCTGAGAAGATATGTAACATCCCCATTTTCAGACCCCAAACTAGCGATGTATATTGTAAATGTAATGTATGGCCAAGAGCCAAAGCGATGTAATATGTAAATGATGTAAATTGAATATAACGAATAAAATGTATCACCAACTGCAAAAGTACACAGACAGAGATTTGGGGGCTAAGTATCCACAAGAGAGGGAAGGGGTCTAGCGAGGGGGAGAGTTTACCCATGTCTATTAAACCAAAAACCATTTCTTATTTTCTTCTAAATTATCCTCACCTTGAACCTTCCATTAGTTTTTAAGTTTTCTAGAGCCCAATCATTGAATTCATGTAAGAGGGTGGGTGTGAGAGTCACTTCCCATAGTTATTGAGAGCATGGGGGCTGAGTACAATCAGGTTGGAGAAGAGTGCAAGTCAAGAAAGCAAGAGAAAGAGAGGATTTTCGTATGGGTAGGAGACCAGAATTACACATTCATGTTTTTGCATAGAGAGTTGTTTTTACATGGAGTTTTCTAGCCAACAAGGGAGTTCTGAGTGCTGAAGGTTAAAGGTGGCTGTTTTGGGAATGTTTGACAGTTGTTTGGAGCTGTAATTTCATGGAGAAGGAGGTCGCGGGCCTGTGAGTGATATGTTGTTCGAAATTCTCCAAGGAAGCATGTGTTTTGTTGTTGGGTGAATTCGTGTTGCACCTATGAAATTATTGATATCCCATCAAGTAGAATTCATGTCCAACCTATGATGGAAGCCCTGGAGGGGAGTTGAAGCATGAGGTACTATGAGAAGTGAAGGGGGATTGCATCCCTTGGGTTGTGCAGGTTGAGGGGAAGAGAGTTGGCGGACTATAATCAACTATGAGAATCGATTGTCGAGAGGGGGACATTAGCCAACCTCAGGGATCAACGTCTCTTGTGGATTCATATCCCTAGCTCGAGGGTATCTTCCTGTTGAGAACTAGAAAAACAAGGCTACGGTTGGGAGGAACGTTCGTCCTCTGCAATGGGTTGCATACTTTTATAAGATAAGTGTTCTTATCTGCTATGTTGCTTTGTGTTAAATGTTGATATATTTGTTGTGCATATTACTCTGAATTATGCTGGTTAAATGCTACTTGGTGTGAGCAGAAAGATGCATCTATGTCTCTATTGTATGGTTGAATGATGTTGTATGTATTTAGTTTCTACTATGTATAGTGAGAGTAGTTATATTTACGTTTTCATTAGTATGGACAACTGAATGAGTTAGAAAGTCAAGTTGTGTGTTATTTCCGCATTTAGATTTAGTATCAAAAAATTTTATTGGGTCATTTTAGTATTGATGTGACCTAGGTGGGGGTTGTGTACATTACAGAGTGATATCAGAGCTTAAGTTCAACACTGGACCTGTATGGGCCAAGAGCCGCTATGAATTTGAGCAAATTCGTTGTTATATATTTGATCTATGATGAATTTGGGGGAAAACAATGGTAACCAGAAAGAAATTCCCAAATTCGTGAGAAAAATCTGAGATATAATTGTATAAGGATTGTCTAAGATGTTTAATCACATCAATCAATCGAATTGCATAGTTAGATTCAACCTGCAAGGTCAAAATTCACATTTTAATGGAGGCCAACAAAAGTGGGAGAGTTTGACGAATCCGTAGCGAAGATCGTGTCTGATCTTGAGATCGACAACCTAGATTTGTTTTGATAAATTTAAAAGTTTATAAGGATTTCTTAGGTTGCTAAGGTCTATCTGATCAACGACTGGGATTCATTTTCAGCCACTTAGAAAAATGATCAAATAAACGGTTGAGATTTATTTTCGATTGTTTAAAAAATGGATCAAATCAACATCCATGATTCATTTTCGGTCGTTGGGAGGTTGGGAGTGATCAATGGCCATGATTCATTTCGGGGATTTGGGTAATGGAAAAAATCAACGGTTGACATTCGTCAGCAGAGTCGGGCGATGTTTGATGGATTGACGCTTGAGATCATTCTGAATGGTAGATCAACAACCCAAATTCATAGAAGTTTTGATCAAATTTTTCTGAGTGTTGGAGTTGGCCAAAGGAAATGACCGATGATTGATGACCGGTGGTCGGGTCGGTCGATTCGACGAAGTGTTTTAATCGAGCAAGAGGAATGGCCGATGATTGATGGACTAATGGTCGGGTTAGCTGATTCGACGAAATGTTTTAATCAAGCAAGAGGAACATCGGGCGACCGATAAACCGATGGCCGGGTTGATCGATTCGGCGAAGTGTTTTAATTGAGCAAGAGGAATGACCAACGACCAATGGTCTCGTGTCAGCCGAATTTATCGAGGTGTTCGGGTCATCCAAGAGAAACGATTGATGGTCGATGAAGAAAAGGGGATGATAACATGTCATGCCATGTCAACATCCACGTGGTAGGCCACATCATCCAAGCTCACACCTTAGGATGACATGTCATGCCACGTCAACACCCACGTGTCATGCCACTTAACCAGTCACCACATCATCCAAGAAATGGCTGACGATCGATGATCGGGTCAGCCAAATTGGAGAGGTGTTTTTGTCAGTTAACAAGAGCGGTCTATGGGCTGATGGTCGGGTCGGTCGAATTGTCAAGGAGTTTCACCCGCCATTGAAAATCATAGACGACCAACAACTGACGATTGGGTCGGTCGGTTCATCGATGTGTTGCAATCGATTTCCAAAGGAAATGGGTCGATGGGTGACGGTCGGGTTGAAAGTTTAGACTTTTAGGGAATATTGATGGTTTTGATATCAACAAGTCAGATTTGAAGGCTGATACAACAGTAAAATAGTCATTTTTCTATGATTTTTTTGGGTTTTTGAAGGTCATGAACTTGCAGGGCGATTTTGAGACCCTAAATGACATTTTTAAACAATCAAAACCAACAAGAACAAAGTGTAACAAGGTACACTTTGTTTTTGCAGCTCAAATAAAATAATCGAAGAGAGCTATCCAATGAAATACTTCGGGCAAAAAACATAGTTCGTATGATAAAGTTACAACTGAAACAGTAAGGGTAAAATTTTGGCACCAGATTACTTCCAGAGAGCATAACACCTTACTCAAAAGTCCCTTTGAGGCATAAGAGCAATCTATGGAAAGATTATGAGCCATAGAGGACAACCATGTAGCCAAATTCAGGATATTGATATGTAAAAATGTGTGGAAAGAGAAATAAGACACATGTACCATACATGGATAAATTGGGAAAAACAACCAAAACTTCTTCGGACCATAACTTTCATCTCGGAGCTCTGATTGGAGTAAACGAATAGTCGTTGGAAAGGTCTCAAGCAGGAGAATAAATCTATCCAAACAGAATTTTGAATTGGACACTAATATTTTCTCAGAGAGTAATAAAGTAATTATGTATCAGTAAGAAAGTGGAAATTGCAACATGTGAATGTTGTAACTTTTCACTCAAAACACAGAATGAGGAATGAGTACAGTCGTTGGAGAGTTGTTTCGAAGAAGAGAGTATTTAAGGAATTAGATTTTGGAATAGTGCATTTATATTATTCATAATTTGAAATGAAGAATGACCTGTAATCTAATTAATAAATATTTTGCAATATGTTTAATTATAAAAACAATTATTGCATGCACATTCTTGCAGAATTAGAGATACATAAAGCAAAATTTAGTTCTTATATGAGAAATAGAGAAATGCATGATGCACAAAGGTCTTACAACCATGAATAAGAGATAAAAGGTCTGCATGTCAGCATGGGTAATGATGAGACTGAGTCTAATGGGAGAAAAGACAGGTAGGAGCCTGTAACTATGAGAAGCCTAGAAAAAGAAGTGCATAGCTATAGGGTCTATAATGAAAGGATCATGAAAGCTCAAGAGGAGATACTACAAAGCCTAAATATGGTACAAAAGAAAGTCAACAAAGATTCAGGCACAAAGCAAGAAGCTAGTGTTAGGAAAGTGGAAGTGTCTAGGTTTCATGATAAGAGGGATGATCATGGAGGATCTAGACGATCAAGTAGGAATCAACATCATCATTTCCCAGGGTACTCGACTAGAAGAGAATATGCACGTTCAAGGTCGACAAGCAGCGCAAGTGTGTCTCTGGTCAGACATCAGAGAAGGAGACATGGGTCAGATAGCTTGCAAGGAGAGCTAATGAAAATCAAGCCACCATCTTTTGATGGAGAAAACAAAAAAGAAGAAGATGAAAAAGCATGGTTTCTAGTAATGAGGAAATATTTCCAGTTACATGACTACTCATAAAATGTAGAAGCCAGAATTGCATCCTACCACCTTCAAGGAAAGACATCTATGTGGTGGGATCAGCTAAAGCAGGTTAAGCACCTTGATGAGAAGAGAATTTCTTGGAAGCAGTTCAAGAAATATTTTCAACAACATTACTTGTCAGAGAAATATTATGACAAAAATATGCAAGAGTTCTTTGAACTCAAACTTGGGAACATGACCATGGATGAATATGAGAGAAAGTTATTGGAACTTATTAGGTATGTGAGCTTCATCAAAGATGAGAAGGTCAAAATTTAGAGGTTCCTGAGTGGACTTCCATCCTGTTGCCGTCCTTATACACACTTGCAAACGTGAGCTAAGTCCAGCTCACTTAGTGTGTCCTTGGAGGCACAATGCCTAGGTTCACAGCCCACGCTGTCACTTTGACCAGAACCTCTTTCGTCTAGGCTTACTCCTAGGCAAGCCAAAGGGGGTAGACCTTAGTTACTAGATGTGTTAGAGTTAGGTTCTAGGAGTTAATTTCAATTTGTTAAGGTTAGAGGGGATCTATTCCTAAGATGCTAAGGCAACCATGCAAGATGCAAGGGTTAGCATGAAAAGCAAGCCTTTTCCCTATGTCAACTAAAACTAGTGCCTAAAGATTGGGCAAGGGGTCAACTATGTTAAAGGGAGTTTCGTTACAAGTAGATTACAAGTTACTTACAAAATTACAAAAGAATAAATCCGATTATAGAATATCATATACAATTACTTACAAGATTTACAATTTAAAGAATGATAGATTACAACAACAAGCTAACCAATTATCTATTCGTGTTTGTGCAGGTTATCAAAGCATTAAAGCATCATATCAACAATTCATCACAATTATGAGATCATCATCAATACATCATCGTGAGCAATATCAACAACAATTTAAGAAGATTTAGAAGGCTTAGCACAAGTGTTGTTAAGATTATCACAGATGATCTACGCTCTTAATTATTAAACCCCCAAGTATTCTATTAGGTGTGGTCTAGGGTTTAATTATTAGGCTTTCTTAAGATTTATCAAAGTTTTAATTAGCTTTCACCAAAGCCTCCTCCTCCTATTGCCAAATAACTGCTGGACGCTCAAGATAGTATGGCAATGAGGCCAACCCTAGCAGAACCAGTCAACCCAAAACAAGAGTACTTCCCGGAGAGGACACACACCTGGTGTGCCACGGGGCAGTCCCCTGCCACTACCCTTCGTTGTTTTCCTCAAGCCCTGTTTTAGATGGTGACGATGGTGGTCTAAGGTACCCTAAAGTAGTCTATTAAGTATATAATGATTAGGTAGACTTTTAGGAGTATTTTAGAGTGTTTTGAGAGCTTTATGACACTTTTAATGAGTGATTTAGTGACTTGGCCGAAACTCACTTTGGCCTTAAAGTTGCGTTGTTTAAACTCGTGAATTGAAAGGCATTAACACATATATGCTATGTAAGCGCAAGTTATTAGATGCACAATTAGATAGCTTGTAAAAAGAATAACAAATGAGGGCAAGGACAACTTGCCAAGCAATAGATTAACCACACTTATACCACATATGATAGCATTAAAAATGAGAGCATTAAGTGTGTAAAGAAAGAGAGATGTGTTACTTACTTAACCACTTAGAAACAAGTTACTTTTAAGCATATGGCCAATCACATCAATGATCTAGGCAATGAAGAAATAAACCATCAAATTATAGAGCATTAAAACATTTAAGATTTAAGATCTAAGCATGAGTGTAAAGATAAG
>ML779284.1:445780-470371 GCA_009831015.1 Picea engelmannii
TTATTCCATCACTTTACATCCTCTAAACTCATTATTACAATTTTACATTTTTGCCATGTTTGGACTTTAGCAATTAAAATTGTTGTTTTAGACTGACTGACACTCCGGGTGGACTAACCCATGGCTAAAGTTGTCCGACCGAGATGAAACTTGGTCCATGGATGTAGGGGGTGTTATTCCATTTCTTTTGAGCACAAATATCCCTATCAAAAGTCCAAGGACCCAGTTTTTACAATTATTGCTTAAAAATAATTAATTAATTAAATAATTAAACCTCCAAACTTAGGGAAATTTAATTAAAAATTAATTAATTAAAAAAAACTAATCTAGACTCAACGGAATTCCGTGAAAATTTCTAAGATGTCTTGCATGGTCATTTACAATGATTCCCTATAATAGTTACCAAAACATAAGCCCACTAAAACGTCGTTCACCACTTTGGAGGAATTATTGCAAGTGTGATGGAAAAACTCAAGGGAAATCAATAAGGCTGAAAAACCCAATTGATAACCTGAGGATAAAAAACCCTCGGTGAAAGGAACTCTCCCAGTGAACCGATCCTAAGGTAACTGACCTAGACATGACTCATGTAGACGTATTACATTATTAATCCACGAAGGGGTGTGGAAATTCCAGTTACAAAAAGAAGTGCTGGGGCCAAACATGCCCTGTAGAACCAAAGTCTTCAACAACATGAGCATTTGACGATGCATCTCTCCATGGCACATGAGTTGAACACTGGTGCTAAATGGGCGGTCAACACATCCTTCTATAAGGATAAAATTAAGTTTGATGAACCCGAGAATTTAGAGGAAGTCATAAGGAAGGATAATTATTTGTATGAGAAAAACAGAGGAAGTCCAACTTTCCAAAAGGCTTGGGATGACAAGAAGAAAATCAATATGGATCAAAGGAAGAAAGGATTCAAGCCACCTTTCATAAGAAATATATCTCAAGCGTATCAACAAGGGAAACCATCTCAAGGAAATTAGAAAATGACAAAGTCCTTGGGAAAAAGGCCAAGAAACAACCCATAAAGTGTTGGGGATGTGAAGGAGATCACATCTATAAATATTCTCCTCATCGGGGAGATAAAATGAAGACTATGCATAGCATCAATCAAGAGGAGACAATAGAGGACGTGGGAAAAAGCATGTCAAGGATCTATGCAGCCTTGGACAATAAACAAGCAGACTATTAGTTCCACATGATTGAAGTGGAAGGTAAGATTGATAATCATCCCATAGCTATTTTAATTGGTTTTGGAGCTAGTCATAGTTATACAGATCAAAAGATAGTTGAAATATTTAAATTGAAGAAATGTAAGCATGAAAAGTCTTGGTTAGTTCAATTCGCTACTAGAACCAAGATAAGAATTAATGAGTTTGTTAAAGAATGCACTATAAACATGAATGGAATTAACACTAAGATAGATTTGAACATCATACCGCTTGGGTCTTATGACTACTTGATTGGTATGTATTGGCTAGAAAATCATTTTGTTATTTTAGATTGTTATAACAAAGTTTTCACATGTCTTGATGAGGAAGGGAACTCGAGGACAGTGCAAGGTATTCTAAGGTCTATATCTGTCCGAGAGGTTTCAACATTGCAACTGAAAATAATCTTTAGAAAAGGGTGCCAGATATATGCAACCCATATGGAAGAGTCAATGAAGGATAAAGATCCAAGTCTTGAAGATTATATAGTCTTGAGGGAGTTTGAAGATCTGTTTGAGGAGTTTCTAGGATTGCCACCAAAGAGGGATATAGATTTATCTATTAACTTAATGCTTGGAGTTGCCCCAGTATCCAAGACTCCCTACAGAATGAGCACGCCAGAGCTAAAGGAGTTGCAAATGCGGCTAGAAGAATTGTTAAATAAAGGGTACATATGCCCAAGTGTTTTCTCCTTGGGGTGCCCTCATTCTTTTTGTCAAGAAAAAATATGGAACACTAAGGTTGTGTATCGACTTCAGACAACTGAACAAATATCGTTTGTCAATGATTGATGATCTTTTTTATCAGCTGAAAGGAGAAAATATATTCTCCAAGATTGACTTGAGGTCAGGCTATCATCAAGTAAGAATCAAAGAAGAAGATACGAACAAAACAACCTTTCAGACAAGGTATGGACTGTGAATTTGTGGTGGTGCCTTTGGGATTGACAAATGCGTCCGCTACATTTATGTGTATAATGAATGGGGTTTGTAATTGTATTCTTGGATGATATTCTTATCTATTCCAAGATAGAAGAGGAGCATGCGTGACATTTGAGGATGGTGCCACAAGTGTTGAGAGAGCACCAATTGTATGTCAAATTGAATAAATGCACTTTCTATAAAAAACAAATCCATTATTTGGGTCACATTGTTTCAGAAGATGGCATCGCAGTGGATCCAAAAAAGATTGAAGTAATCAAGAGCTGGCCAGCACCAATAAACATTTCAGAGGTTAGATCATTTATGGGTCTAGCTAGTTAACACAAAAGATTCATTGCGGGATTCTCCAAGATTGCACACCCAATAACATATTTGCAAAAGAAAGGAGTAAATTTTGAATGGAGTGCTAAGTGTGAAGAGAATTTCCAGTACTTAAAGGATTTTCTAACCAATGCATCTATTTTGAAAGTTGCAAATCCAATGAGGATTTTGTTGTGTGCACAGATGCATGCAAGGAAGGGCTCGATGGAGTTCTTATGCAAAATGGACATGTAATTTGTTACTAGTCGAGAAAATTGAAGGAGCATGAAATAAATTATGATACACATGACTTAGAGTTTCCAACCATAGTACATGCTTTAAGGATGTGGAGGCATTACCTTATGGGCAGAAAATTTGAATTAAGGACAGACCATAGTGGTTTGAAATATTTGTTTGAACAACCAACACTAAATTCCAAACAAACTAGATGGCTGGAATTTCTTAGCGAATATAACTTTGACATCAAGCATATAAAGGGAAAAGAGAAAAATATAGTTGATGCACTCAACAAAAGGGTGCATAAAATGCATGCTACAACCTTTAGTATGTACAAAACAGATTTAAAAGAAAGAATTCTACAGGCTGTAACAACAAACCAACATTATGTGCAAGTAAAAGAAATCTTACAACATAATGATATACATCAGAAATACAAGGATTAAAAGCTGGAAGAGACTGAAATCCTCTTATTTTGGAATAGATTTTATGTTCCCAATTCTCAGGAATTGAGAAATTTGGTTTTGAAGGAGATGCACAATGTGCCATTGTCATGCTCCACAATATTATTATCAAATATAAATAATAATAATAATATCAGGAATATAATAATTCTTCTTAAAATGGTTATAATAAATGGGTAGACGTCTATGGTTAGGTGGAGAGTCATCCCCCAATTTGTTGTTGTGGGTTTTTTGTCCAAATCAAGGATAAAGGTAGAGCTACACTCTAAGGCCAAGAAACATACAGATATGTTTGGTTCTTCATGACAGCTATGATCGTTTCCCTTGTAAGTTATTGAAAATTTTGCTAAAGTTTTCCATTCAAATATAATTTCATGTCTGGATTTATATTTATTATTAATATGGGTATTACACATGGTATCGGACCTAAGGGTTTCAACCTTTAAGGCCTATGGGCATTTCCACATAGGTTAAAAAAAGGTTGTGGATCTATATTTTGGATCCACTGTGAACCTTGAATATAAATGGTAGATCTTCAATGCAGATCTAAATGTTGGTTTCCCGTCAACCTCCTTGCATCTATATCTTCAATGAGGAAAAACCATCAAATTTTTATCACCATGCGATCTTAGGTATTCTAATTAAATCTGTTATTATTGAATACCCTTTCCAATCTAAATCATAGATCTGGGTTAGACCTCATTATCACTATGAAAATATATAGATCAATATTTATATTTCCTAAGTATTGTTGGCGCAGATGATATTAGAGGATCTATGCACATCTAAAATATGTCATTTATATTTATGTTCTAGTATTCATGCCCAGATCTACAAGAAATTCTTGGATCTATTATTGAATTTTCGGATAGGTTGTGAAAATTCCTAGATCTGCTGAGATCACCTGTAGATCTGAGGCTTGAATTGTGCATTAAAGTTGCTCACGATTAATGTGATATAATCTCTTTGGAATAAGTGTGCCTTATATCAACGAAATGTATGTGAA
Source organism: Picea engelmannii (assembly GCA_009831015.1). Lineage (NCBI taxonomy): Eukaryota > Viridiplantae > Streptophyta > Pinopsida > Pinales > Pinaceae > Picea > Picea engelmannii. Next base: position 449,949 of record ML779284.1, read on the forward strand.
TCTATGTAATAGAAACACTAATCATGGATAATATTCTTCACCTGCTCCTGCACATGTTTGCGTAGAACACCATCTTTCTTGCGCCATTCTTCGTTGCAGTAGCTCCTTTAATGAAAGATCAACTAGTGTGTTCCCTAAACTAAACCCTAAAGCAAAGATTTGATGGTAATTTAGACCTGTGTGAGCTGAGTCCATGAAGTTCATAATATCTTATAGGGTGAGAGAACGTGTTAGGTTACCGAGAGTGAGGATGACAGAAGGTGATATATTGTAGTTTATAGACCTATTATAGTGAATGTCTAGAAGAGGTAGAGATGTATCCTAGTGCTGATGAGAATCTCACAGGCGTGCATTTTGAATATAAGAGAAATGAACACCTGCTTCTCGAATCCGCATTAAAACTAGTGTAACCGAACCTCAACATTGCTGCACTTGTAGTCCGGTCATTTGCCTTTTCTAAATTTAAACCCTCATGACCTATTTATCTTCGAATTTGGCTTGGAAAAGAGTAGTGGACAGATTCATTGCAGTAGGATATGAATATTGACTGGAGAGCTCAGTTGATGATAGGTATGCCATTTTTCTTGTTTGATAGATTGCATGTTACTGCTAAATGGAATGGAATAATTTGTTATAATTCAAATATTGTGGTAGTAATGAAACTTCAACGTGTAAGTGAATATTCTTTTGAGTGGCCTTTGCTTATGCAAATGAAATCAACTTATCTCTTGATTTTAGTAACATTGGTCAGTGTTTTAGATCATGTTCTCTGCTTAATATATCTTGAAATGGAACGAAATCCAATGTAGTTCAAATTTCCTTATTATATATATGCATTGAGTATCAATACCTACGCAGGAGTTATGTTGTATGATTATTGTATATGAGCATAGGGTTTCCAAAGTTGAATAATTGTAGTTTGCATTCTTATTGATCTGGAATTAAATTGTTTGGAATTGACACATGGGTTTATGAGCTACTATTGCTATGGGAGTATAATGAAGCATGTAGTTAAGTTATTATTTGTGTGTAATTTAGGTACAACATTACAGACTAGAGTGGTGGGTGTCACCACTCATGAAGGTGATATGCTGTAAATACATACAAACAAAACTTATGAACGACCACTGGCATGACCAAATCCCCACGGTGGGTATATTAATGATCACATTGATAACTGCAATAGTTCTTAATCTAAGTACAGATTTTCATTTCATCTCAAGTCGAAGATCATTCCCAAACAAGGATCAAACATACCATTTTTTTTGTGCATGTGTTAGTTGCAGTGACTTGGATGCATCGATTACTTACTAGTTGGGAAACATACTCAGGTGGTTGCACATGGTGCAACATCATACATGCTAAAGGGGGTTCCTCTACAAATGTATAGAGACCATTGGGCACACCTGAACAACGCTTATTACAGATCTACCTTTTCTTTCGAGGTTACGTTGACACTCTACTATGGAATTTACGAGATGATAATGAATCCTGAAGAAGACAAAGTTTAACCTAGATTTAACATCAAAGTCTCTCGCAAGAAGTCTATGTATCCATCATTTTCTTGCTATGGGAATAGATTGCTTGAACATGAAGTTTTTGCCCCGGCTTATGGGACACTAGGTCTCACGAGGATCTAATAGAACATGACTTGGACTTGTTCTCATGTGTGTTGTAGAGATACTTTCAGCTTAGCCTTCTATGAGGCAAGTTGTGAAGCGTTTAAAATAAGTACAACTTCCTCCAGTGGGTTAGTCATGCCCTTTCTAGGGTTTACATTTTTTAGGGTTTAAACCGCATTTCCCAGTAAGAATTTTGTGGTTTCTTCATGTTATCTTAAAAAAAAAACTTTGTTACAAACTTGAAACAAAGACACCAGCAAAAAGAGGAGAAATTATACAGAACCCTGCAAAAGAACACCGATTTTCGACGTTGATTGTCCATCTCATTATTTTTTTGGGACGAACCTTCTCATTAATGTTGTAGTTCGCACTTACGATGTGGCTTTTTATGCTATTCTAATTTTCTCTTTGGTCTGGGCTCGATTCCAGTATATGCTATTCGAATTTGCTCTTTGGTTTGGGTTATCTGGTACTCGTCTTTGACCAGATATGTGAATCTTGGCTCGGTTCCAGTGGTGCTACTCGTGACAATTTGTGGTGCTACTAACTCCGTGTATACAACCACATATGAATGAATTGTACATTCGTTATATATACTGACCACTCACTCACGCTTGTTTTATTTCCACGGGTGAGAAGTAAGGAAGTAGGTCAAAATCCTTCTGGTTTTTACCACTAGTTGTTCCCCCCCTAGTAGCGACACGAGGAACCCCTGCGAATCTTTATCTTTCGGAGAAAAATGTTTTAGAGCGAAAATTCCATTCAGTTTTGATTCCTCTGCACCTTTGATCGTGGATAATATCTTTCAGTTTTGTGCGAGAGCACTAATTAAGTTCTCCATTTATAATTTATACTTTGGACAATTCCATGAACACAATGCATATCTCAATAACAAAGAAAGGAACCGATTATACAAAACTTAAGCCGCCTAAATCATATAGAGTGTTTTGAGCTTTCAAGCATGGTAACGATCTGATAAAATCACATATTGGTCGTCGTGCGAGCTTGATTAAATCCCATTTTAGCGATTTCCTTTTTTTGGGCCCAGATCGTTGCCTTTTATTTCATCCATCTGCTATCTCGGCCTCATCGTCATTTTCTGCAAAGTATTTTCAAGAGTAAAGTGGGTCGAATCTGCAACCCTTGTTTTAGTTGTTTTTTTTTCTCCAGCTTTCTTTCGTGTAAATTGATCTACAGGAAAGAAATTAAAATCGCATACTTTGCCTCCATTAGTCAATAGTCATTTGATATACAATGGCTTATGCAATAAAGAGAAGTTTAGAATTGAATCTTCACATAACAACGATGCTTCAAGGTGAGGATGTTTTGAGGTGAATTATGGTTCATGCAGAGAACTTTACACTTGCCCTTGCTGTCTCAATACAGCTTTTTATTTTATATGCATCCAAGAAGCATGCCTTTCACTAGTCCTCGTCCAATAGAACACCTCTGATTTAGTTAAAGAATTTGAAAACAAACCTAAAATCATCGATTGATCACAGAGAAACATGAAGGAATAAGTGAGTGGCTATTTATTGGATAACCCCGAGTGAATGAACAAAAGGGCAATTTTACTTGGATACATTTATGGATCGGATCTCCACTTAAGCTATATCAGCACTCGTACAATTTAAAAATGTTTCATTCCAGATTAATCCTTTCATATTTCCATGTGTGGTGAAATTTGCGTGAAGTTTAGTAATTTGGTTATTTTCCTTTAAATCCTCACACGTTTAATAAGCTCACTGTCGAAACCAACAATAGCATATATTTGTTTTCTATTAAACATTGGAATTTGCCTATGGTTATTCCCTGATGATATTTCTGTGAGCATATCATGTGGATCATGGTTTGAGATGGCCTGTAAACTAGACTGGGATTTTAATTCTTAGGTATCGAAAGTTTACAACAACACTGTAATCACATTGATAAACTTAATGCTTATCTACTAATCTGTTGATGTGTCCAAATTTTTATTGTTGTTGATGAGAACAAGAAGTACTATGAGTGTATCTGGTGTAGTCATTCGTTATTCCAACAACATATAAATTGTGTTCATTGTGATTATTTTCTTTCAATTCTGAAATAATAAAAATCGTTCTTATGTTGCAGTAATTTTACAGCAAGCTAAAAAACATTGTTATCTGGATATGGGAAATAACATTGTTATCTGGAAGTAATATGTTATATTGGGATTTAATATGTTACATGTACTTGATGTTCAATCTATAGATGGATGAATGAATGCTGCCCAAGATAATTGTGCTCATTACATTAACAAAAGATTGATGGTCATTTCTTTATTGTTCCATTTGATTTCATATATATGCATCAGACACAGTATTTTATCTCAGACAGACTTCATTACTAGAGCACTGTTCATTTTGTTGTACTGGGAATTTTAAATTTGATTCTTTGGTGAGACCTTTGTCTTTATGTGCTGAATGTTGGTTAGATAATTTTTTTCCCATGATGTCAAAAACTGCAAGGAAATGTGCCAATGAAAGGCAATAAGTTCAAGGAATGTACGGATCACATTAGACTTTGATTTTTAGAAAAAGGGTGAAGATAAATTGGAGTCAACATAGAAGCCATCATTGTTTATTTGGTAAATTATAGCTATCAAGAAGGGTCAAGAAGTCAAGGTGGAGACTCTTACAATATGTACTATGTTAGGTATTCGAGAAGATGAGCAATTACTGCTACATAAATCTTCATGGTCCAATATTTATGGAAAAGTGTAATGTTTGGAATTTTTATCTGGTTGGATTTCTTTCAACAAGGGAGATAAGTTTGTTGGGTTTCATATGGATATAAACTTGTTGGATCTTGTTGTTGTTCTTACCATTCACCAGGGTTATTAGATTTTGACTAAAGAACTAGGAAGAATTTGTTAATATATAGAAGGTGTTGGAAGTCCTTTATCTTGCCTTGTCACAATACAACTAAGATTTACATAAGTGTAGTAAGTCTAGAACTTTTGATGAAATTGTTATCAATTAAGGTCTCCCTATATTGAAATTGGTCAAGACCTATGGTGGTAGTGGTTAAGGCTTGTAAGATAACTTTGGATGTATGCAAAATAGGACCTATTGCATACATCTCAACTAGGATCACTGGAAGCTTCCCTACTTGAATAAGCCTTTTGAATTTGAATTTTGGTTATTTAAGGCATGAGCTTATAGTGGCCCACATTAACTATTGCAATCTATGGTGACCTTTGGAGATAGAGTTCAAACCTTATATTCTGTTGCAAGTGATATGAGAATAGAATCATGGATCAATGAATTTTGACATCAAGTAGTCACTAGAGGCAATATCTTTCATTATAGTTTTTGAAGACTTAGTCGTATTGTTGTTCATTTCAAGAATACAATCTTATCAACCTGAATTTATTTGGTAAGATTAAGTGAAGTTGGTCTAGTGGTTTAGTAGCCAATTCAATTTCTTGTGAAGTCTCCAAGGTGGAATATCTTGCAAGTTGGTATATGGATTTGGTTGTAGCCTAATATCATAAAGAAAATTGAAGCAAGTTATGGCTCTCTTTTAGCGAAAATGACAATTTTTACTTGGAACATGAATTATTCATGGTAAGAGATGTTGGACGATTGATATTTTGTGATTAACATAGCTAGAAATATGAGTTGTTTAAGGAATAATCAAACGACTATTTTGTTGATGTTACTCTAAGGATGTCGCCTCTTGAAGAGGGGGAGAAGGTATGCAACTAGTCTGGAAGTATAATTGTGATGCAATGATGGAGTTCATCTTTGACTTTCCTAGGACAATCAAGAAGCACATTTCCATCATGATGGTTATAGTTATATTAACCAAAGAAACCAACCTTATATCTATTCATGCTACTCATAAAGCCTCAAACATTATTAAACTATTTGCTAAGGAAATTGTAAAGTTACACCAAGTATTGAAGAAGATTATGCCAAATTTACTCCCAAATTTTGGAAGAGCTTGTTTCAAGCATTGGTCACTTGATCAAACTTTGGCACAATTCCAGACTACTTGGTTGTCATAATTGTGTGTATTTGTGGTGTTGGAAAGAATGTTGGGTCAGAGGTTGGAGTCTCAAACGTAATATATGTTTCGATTTGATGGGTTTTAGTAGCAATTAAAGCATAAAGTTTATGATTGCTCAGTTAGTTGTTGATAAATTGGTGGAAACTTGCAAGGCACTTGAAATATGATTGCTCAGTTAGTTGTTGATAAATTGGTTATCAAGAATAAGAACCTTAGGTGCAACTCACCNCCCCCCCCCCCCCCCCCCCAACAAAAAAAAAAGCCATGATTATATGATGAATCTTGGCATGAGATAACTAGAGTTCCTTTAAGAAAAAGGAGTAACACTAACCTTATTTGGACATGACCAAAATGCTTGGAGCATCATCACTTTGATATACATGACTAGGGAAACACTAAATAGATATGGAAGAGCTTGAAACTTGAAAGTTGGAACATAGCTAGATTTGTGCCTTTGTATGAAAAGTTATCTAAGTTACAATTTTATTTGAGAATAAATAAATAATTAATGAAATGGAACCTTAGCAATAACAAGATGTGAATGGAAAGGAAACCATTCAAACATTTCAAAATATTATTTGGACAACATTTCTCTAAAAGAGGGGGGTAAGAATACAATACCTTGTAAGGTATTTAAGATGATTTAGTCCATTATTTAAGGCAGAAGACACCATTACCATTAGGATGTTAGTGGAAGAAACATGAGTAATGACTAAGGGATATGAATTATTTTAAGGTGTCAAGATAGACACTTGCATTTGATTAAGGATGACAAATTGTATCCTAGTACCTTTTGATTTATGGACCTTCAAAAACAAGGAAAACAGATGGTGTGATATGTTGAAATCTTAGATATCGGTGTATAAACACCACTAGCCTACAAAGTTAGAACCTTGTACACCAATGAATACAGGAGATTGTGGCTTTAGATGATGGGGATTCATGGGAAATCCAATGAGGAAAATATATGAAAACTTTAGCACATTGATAAGGTGACTATACCTATCTCATCAAATGTCAACCTTCTTGTTGGAAGAATAGGAAATATTAATCGGGAAATAATTGGTAATCACCACTAATGATCCTTATTGAGTTAGCTTATGCTAACAACTTAACTAAGTAGATCCCCATGGCAAATAGATATTTTGAAAAAATTTCTTGCATTAGATATAAAAGCTAATATTCCCTATTTATTATGTTGGTGAATAAATTTACATATGATGTTATGTGATGTCATTCAATTGTGTTGATAAAAAGGCCATGTCTTGATAAAGATGTGTTGAGTTGATTATCATATTCATGATGACATGCTATGATCTTAACATAACATGTGGTACCATTTGTTATATTTGACAAGAAATGTTGAGGTTGTGATATTAGGATAATATATCTTGATGTGATGACATGATGTAATTGCATGAAATTCTTTCATGATAAGATTTTTATGATGTCATGATGTGATGGCATGTGATACTTACATGCATATTTATGATGAGATGTTTATGATGGCATGCATGACCCTGGGGTAATGAAAATGATGCTTATTCTCTTGATGACATGTTGAAGTTAGCATGTGGATTATTTCTCTAAGATGTTGATAACTAATGCATTGGTTTCATGTTATGGGGTGATGATTGTGAGGTCATCTACCCATGGGCCGGTTGATTTGATGATATCGTGGGAGCCCATAACCACGAAGGATAATATCACAAATAACATCTTATGGGTTGGGGACAACTCGAACTACTTCTTATGCCTTGTATTGGAATTGTGATATTGAAGTCTTGAAGAGTGGCTGGAGCATTGCTCGTTGATGGTGTTGTGGGATTGGACTTCTAATTATTGTGGAGGGAGTTTAGGACAAAATTTTGAGATGCCTGGTGTACATGAGTATCGATCTAGATGTTGGCCAAGGAAGATGAGGTCTCGATCCTTGGGGGCTCCTGATAGACCGGTAGGCTTTAAGCATGGTTCTGAAAGTCAGGAAGGATGGCTAGAGAGTACTCGCGCTTCCCTGATGTTGTGATGTGGACTTCCGATGCATGTTGTAGTCACTTGGGTGGCTTTATACTTGTCTACCATAGGGTGTTGTGGAAGGTACATAAGATAACAAAGGGTGTTGTGGAGGATGGTGAGTTAATTAAAAACCTATAAAAAACATAATCAAGCTAACTTCTGGAAGAAGTTCCTTGAAGGAGGGGTGTATGTCATGCCCCACAATATTATTATTAAATATAAATAATAATAATAATATCATGAATATAATAATTCTCCTTAAAATGGTTATAATAAATACTTGTTGGAATAAATAATAATAAATAAGTATATAATAATTGTACTCAAATGAGGTCATAATAAATAATTATTATGGACATCTTGGTAATTAAAGAGAATGGTTAAATACGTAATTGTATTCAATGAAGAAACCCTAAAATAGAATAAATAATAAAATAATGAACCCTAAGGATTGGGTTCTTTATCGGATTGACTCTATATAAAGAGGGAAAGGAATGAGGAAAGGATCACCTCTCCTTGGTTAGAGAAGAAGGCATAAGAATATTGGTCGAGCAATAGATTGGGGGCTTGGGTGTGACCTTGCTACCCTTGGGTAGCATGGTCTATGATTGGGTGGAGAGTCGTCCCCCAATTTTTTGTTGTGAGTTTTTCTCTAGATCAAGGATAAAGGTAGTGCTACACTCTAAGGCCAAGAGACATACAAGTATGTTTGGTTCTTCATGACAGGTATGACCATTGCCCTTGTAAGTTACTGGAAATTTCGCTAAAGTTTTCCATTCAAATATAATTTCATGTCTGGATCTATATTTATTATTTAGATGAGTATTATAGCCATACGTTGGACATCCAAAATATCAAAAAAATATTATGGCTAGATTATTTGGCTAGATGTCATGGAGTGACAGAAGGTAAAATATGAGCACAAACATCTAGTGGGATTGTTGCAACCATTTTCCATTCCTGATTGGAAATGGGAAGTCGTTACTATCGATTTCATTACCAAATTTTCCAGAACAACAAGGAACCATGATTCCATCATGGTAGTGGTGGACAAACTTACAAATGATGTGCATGTCATTCCAGTAAAAGTAACTCATAAGGAAACGGACAATATTGCATAAATTTATATAAGAGAAATTGCTAGGCTACATAGAGTGTCTAAGGCAATAACGTCAGACAAAGATCCCAAGTTCACTTCCAATTTTTTGAAGGGGTTATTTAAAGGATTTGGGACCAATTTGAATTTCAGTACATCATATCACCCAGATGGGAAGACATAAAAGATTAATCGGATAATTCAAGATATGTTGAGAATGTATGTAATGGACGAGCCTTCTAGGTGGGAGGACTATATCCTTTTATTTGATCTTGCTTACAGTAATGGGTATCAAGAATCATTGAAGATGAGCCTGTTTGAAGCATTGTATGACAAAATATTCAACACACTAGTAAGTTGGGATAACCCAGCAGATAAAGTTGTGATTGGGCCAAAATTGTTAAACGAAACGGAAGAATAGATGGTAAAGATCATGAAGAGTTTGAAAGTTGCACAAGATTGACAGAAGAGCTATGTCGATAAAAAGAGAACACGTAGATAATTCAAAGTGGGAGAGCATATGTTTTTAAAAGTTAAAGCCACGAGAAGCTCATTGAAAATGGGAAGTTGCCCAAAGTTGGTAGTGAGATATTGTGGGCCTTTTGAGGTCTTAGAAAAGATAGGGCCAATTACATACATCCTAGCATTACCTGCATCCAAGAGAATTCATAAAGTGTTCTATGTGTCTTTATTAAAGAAGTATGTACCTAATCCTAATCATGTGATTGATTGGAATGTGATCCAAGTGGAACATAAAGGGGATTTCTGGGTGGAACTAGTGCGCATCCTGGACTAGAAGGTCAAGGTGCTCAGTAAAAAATACATTGAATTGGTAGAGGTTCAATGGACCTATGACAGCCCTGAAGATGCTACATGGGAGCACGAGGAAGCCATGTGGGAAGCATACCCATAAATTATTGAAAATTTTGAAGAAAACTAAATGTACATTTGTACATAAGCGAATGAAGACTCCATTTTCGCAGTTGAAGTTCTCGGAGATACAACTTTGTGATTCCTATCCAACCAATGTGGGGTTGCAGGGAAAAGGGATTTGTTGGTTGGAATTGTTGCGTGACTCATTAAGTTACATAATTATCAAGTACTTTGATGTAATGTTTTTATATATGTCAATGTGTAAACTATATCGTTATGTGCACTGAGGACAGTGCAATTTGTAGGTGGAGGGGAATGTAACATCTCCGTTTTCAAACCCCAAACTAGTGATGTATATTGTAAATGTAATGTATGGCCAAGATCCAAAGCGATGTAATATGTAAATGATGTAAATTGAATATAATGAATAAAATGTATCGCCAACTGCAGATGGACAGAGATGAAGATTTGGGGGATAAGTATCTACAAGAGAGGGAAGGGGTCCAAAGGGGGGGAGATTTTACCCATGTCTATTAAACTAAAACCCATTTCTTATTTTCTTCTAAATTATCTTTACCATGAACCTTCCATTAGTTGTTAAGTGTTCTAGATCCCAATTATTGAATTCATGTAAGAGGGTGGGTGTGAGAGTCACATCCCATAGTTATTAAGAGCAAGGGAGATGAGTACAATCATCTTGGGGAAGAGTGCAAGTCAAACAAGCAAGAAAAGGAGAGAAAATCCATATGGGTAGGAGACCAGAATTGCACATTCACGTTTTTGCATAGAGAGTTGTTCTTACATGGATTTTTCTGGCCAACAAGGGAGTTCTGAGTGTTGAAGTTTGAAGGTAACTGTTGTGGGCATGTTTGGCAGTTGTTTGGAGCTGTAATTTCATGGAGAAGGAGGTTATAGCCCTGTGAGTGACGTGTTATTTGAAATTCACTAAGGAAACACGTGTTTTGTTGTTGGGTGAATTCATGTTGCAGTTGTGAAATTCCCACTGTCCCAACAAGTAGAATTCCTATCCAACCCGATCCAGGTGGATATTGGTGGCCACCCACTTATTCCAACTGGCTCCTCTTGACAGTTTTTAGTTCAACACATTCTTATGTACTTCTTTGTAATTGTGGGTTCTGCACTTTCGGGGTTGTCTAAATCCCTACACATCTTCCAGGTGGAGACCAGTGGTCGTCCACCTAATCCATCTTGCTTATTTTGGAAGTTTTCATGTCAGCACATCTTTTTGTACTCCCAAGTCCGTTTTGGGGCCCTAAACAGACTGGTGGCCGCACACCTAATCCAACTGCTTATTTTGAAAGTTTTTATTTCAACACATCTTTTTGTACTTCCATGGCTGTTTTGGGGCCCTAAACACTGTTTAGGGCCCCAAAATAGCCCTGGAAGTACAAAAAGATGTGTTGACATGAAAAATTCCAAAATAAGCCAGTTGGATCAGGTGGGTGGCCACCAGTCTCCATCTGGAAGATGTGTAGGTCTTCAGACAACCCCGAAAGTGTAGAACCCACAATAACAAAGAAGTACAGAAGAATGTGTTGAACTAAAAATTGTCAAGAGGAGCTAGTTGGAATAGGTGGGTGGCCACCAATATCCACCTAGATCACAACCTGTGTTCGAATCCCTGGAGGGTAGTGGAAAGGTCTGAGGGACTATAAGGAGTGAAGGGGTATTATATCCCTTGGGTTGTGCAGGTTGAGGAGAAGAAAGTTGGTGGACTGGAATCAACTGTGAGAATTGATTGTTGAGAGGGGGACATTAGCCATCCTTAGGGACCACCGTCTCTTGTGGATTCACAACCCCATCTCATGAGTGTCTTGTTGTTGAGAAATGGAAAAACAAGGCTACATTTGGGAGGAACGTCTGTCCTTTCCAGCGGGTTGCATACTTTTTTAAGATAAGTTTTCTTATCTACTATGTTGATTTGTGTTAAATGTTGATATATTTGTTGTGCATATTACTCTTAATTATGTTGGTTAAATGCTACTTGTTGTGAGTAGAAAGATGCATTCATGTCTCTATTTTATGGTTGAATGACATTGTATATATTTAGTTGTTTCTATGTACATCAAGAGTAGTTATATTTACATTTTCATTAGTATGGACATCTGAATGACTTAGAATGTCAAGTTGTGTGTTATTTCCGCATTTAAATTTAGTATTAGAAAATTTTATTTGGTCATTTTAGTAGTGACATGACCCAGTTGGGGAATGGGTACGTTACAAGATGGAGGCCATTGGAGGGTAGCCAGAGCCAATAAACATGACAGAGGTCATATCATCTATGGGTCTTGTCAGTTATTACCGAAGGTTCATAAAATATGTTTCAAAGATTGCAAGCCTAATAGTTGAAAGATATTTTAAGTGCACCAATCTTAAAGATTGCAGATCCATATGAAGATTTAGTAGTGTGCATTGATGTATGAAAGGAAGGGCTCGGTGGAGTCCTCACTCAAAAGGATCACGTGGTGTGCTATGAGTCTAGAAAACTAAAGGAGCATGAGAGAAATTATGCTACACATGACTTGGAATTAGCAACCATTGTCCATGCATTAAAAATGTGGAGACATCACCTTATGGGGAGAAGATTTGAGCTAAGGATAGATCATTGTGGTTTGAAGCATTTGTTTGGACAATCAACATTAAATATCAGACTAACTAAATGGCTGGAATTTCTGAGTGAGTATGACTTTGAAATTAAGCATATAAAAGGAAAGGAAAATCAGGTGGTTGATGCACTCAACAGAAGAGCTCGTGAAACGCATATTTCAGCCATCAGCATGTTCAAAATAGATTTAAAAGACATAATTTCAAAGATTGCAAATTCATATCAACAATATTTAAAATTAAAAGAAACATTACAACAAGACAATTTACAACAAAAATTTAATTACTATGAGTTGCAAGAGGATGAAATACTCACGTATAGATGAAAAATACATGTGCCAAATTCCAGTGAGCTACAAAATATAGTGTTGAGGGTAATGCACAATGTGCCATATGTTGGGCATCCAGGATATTGTAAAACAATTGCATTTGTAAGAAGCCAATACTTTTGGCTCGAGATAAAGAAAGAAGTGGCTAACTACATAGCCATGTGTCTAGAATGCCAAAAGGTGAAAACAAAACATAGACATCTAGCAGGGTTGCTACAACCATTGCCCATTCTTGAGTGGAAATGGAAAGTGGTTACAATCGATTTTATTACAAAGTTTCCTAGAACAACGAAACAACATGATTCCATCATGGTGGTGGTAGATAAATTAACTAAAGCTACACATTTTATTCATGTGGAGACAACACACAAAGCAACGAATATTGCAGAGATATGCATGAAAGAGGTTGTCAGACTACATGGGGTGCATAAGGCAATTGTTTCAGAGAGAGATCCAAAATTCACATATAACTTTTGGAAAGGTTTGTTCAAACTATTTGGAACAAACTTAAATATTAGTACAACATATCACCTAGAGTTAGATGGGAAAACAAAGAGGACTAACAGAATCATTGAAGACATGCTCAGAATGTATGTGATGGACCAACCATCAAAGTGGGATGATTGTATCCACTTAGTAGAGTTTGCTTGCAATAATGGGTATCGGGCCTCATTAAAAATGAGCTCATTTGAAGCATTGTATGGAAGGAACTGTAATACACCAGTGAGTTGGGATAAACCACCAAGTAGGGCTATCATTGGGCTACATTTGTTGAGGGAAATGGAAAAGCAGATGACAAGGATTTGGGAGAACTTAAAGGTTGCCCAGGATAGGAAAAAAAGTTATGCAGACAAGAACAAAGCTTTTAGAGATTTTAAAGTGGGAAAACATGTTTTTCTAAAAGTGAAAGAGAAAATAAGTTCGCTAAGATTGGGTTGTTTCCCAAAGTTGGCAGCAAGATATTGTGAGAGTTTTGAAATCTTAGAGAAGACATGGCCAATTTAATACATGTTAGCATTGCATGCACCCATGAGATTTCATATTGTATTTCATGTGTCATTATTAAATAAATATGTTCTCGACTCTAACCACATAATTGATTGGACTGTGATCTGCGTGAAAAACGAAGGGGATTTGCGGGTGGAAAACCAATACTCATCCTGGATTGAAAATTCAAATTACATAGGAAACAATCCATAGGGTTGGTAAAGGTTCAATGGACCTGCTATAGTCCTAAATATGCAATATGGGAGCATGAAGAAACTATGCGGGAGGAATACCCACAAATTTTGTTAATTTTGAAGGAAACGGAAATTGAAAATGCAAGACTCCATTTTTGGGCAACTAGAGTTTCAAAAACACATCTCAAAATTTTGGTCACCTACGTTGACAACCTTGATAAAATAATGGTGCATCTTGATGGACTGAGAGCAGTGAAGGGGTCACATTCCTTGGGTCGGAAGGTTGAGAGAAATATGAGATTTTGGTTGGCACTGTTGTTGGAGGGTAAAAATTGCATAATTTTGTTTGCTTTTCTAAATATTGTAATGTGATGTAAATTTGTATATGTATTCGACATGGTGATGTGCACCAATGATGGTTCACAATTGTAGGGGAGGGGGAATGTAACATCCCCGCCATAATCATCAATTTAATTAATACATAATGTAGATATGAATGTGGCTATGGCCAAGCGATGTAATATGTGAATGTATTTTCTATTTTTAAATAAATAAAATATGATACCAGTTGTTGGGGGATATGGAAGGAGATGGGGGAATGAGTTTTCCATGAGAGAAGAGAGTGTCTAAGAGGGGTCCAAGGGGGGAATTAATTATGGGTATTAATTCAACCCATTTTCCTGAATGTTATTATCAATGGGGATAACTTCTAATTTTATGTTTGAATGTATGAGAGCCCAACCATTAAACTCATGTAAGAGGGTGGGTGTGAGAGTCACATCCCTTATTTAGTGGAGAGCATGGGAGGGGGGTTGAATTACAATCAACATTTGGCAGAGTGAGAAGTCAATTGTCTTTGGAAAATAGAGGAAATTTGTATGGATAGCTACGGGTAGTTTTTACACATTGAGTTTTACATGAACAACAAGAAGAGAGTAGAGAAAAAGATCAATAGAGATAGAGAAACAATGATGGGGATATTCTTGAGCATGCTAGAGCGTTTTGGAGAGCTTTGGAAATGAATATTGAAGAGTCAGGTTGTCAGGACTAAAGAGTGAACTCTTGTGTGAGTTGCATTGTAACAGTAAGTGGTTGTTATTGTTGCTGGTAGTTTTCTGGTAGTAAGTTCCCTTGAGTTCCCAGTATAGATATTCCTAGTTACTTGTGTCAGAGATACCTTGATAAATGAATGGGACTCTCGATGGAATGAGAGCAGTGAAGAAGTACAATCCTTGGGTTGGGCAGTTCAAGAGGAAGAGAGTTGGAGGAAATTCAAGATAGTTGTAGGAGAATACCAATGGGTTGTGGGATATTGAGTTGTGAGTGGACGGTGAGAGGAACCATTTTCTTTTGGATTACTAGCCCCATATCGGGGGTGAATTTTTGTTGAGATTTAGAACAAGTCGTCTGCTAGCACCATGTTTTTATAGTTAGAGTCATAAGTTCATCCAATGTTTTAGGGTCATCTCTTAGTTATTTGAAAAGATAAAGTTTCCCTAAATAAGTCGCAGTTGGTGTGTCATAGTTTATGAGGTCAGTGACAAACTAAGGGATGGTTTGAAAAATCGAGCAAGAACTTTGGATAAGAATCAGGAAAGGGTGTAATGATTAGTCATGTGTGATTTGTAAGGGTTTATCTTCTGAAATATCAAGTCATGTCAAAAAGGGGGAATTTAGGTACCAAAGTCGTGTCAAGTGGCTAGGATGAAGGTCATGTCATAAGTTATTATGAGCATCATTACCTAATAATGAAGTCAAAAAAGTGAACAATCATGGTACTCCTATCATTTGTACTTTGCAACTTCTATCATTTGTACTTTGCACACTTCAAAAGTGTACCTGTCGCACGAGTTTGCTGCGCAAATATTCATCTCCTTTCGAACTTCTCGCTGCCATGGATTTATCCTCCTCTTCCATGATTTCATTCCCTATCCATTCAAGCATAAATATTGGTCACCCTCCATGCCTCTCCATCACTTTCAGAATTTGTGTGTCGTCCATAGTTTTTTCAACAAGCTTTGGAGCCCTTTGTTGCGTAAAGGATATTTGTTGTCAGTGTTATTGTAAGTTTGTTGATTTGATTTTGTTGTGTCTCCTCCATTGTTTTTAGTCATTGCTTAAAAGTATTTATGGATCTCGTTGCATACTAATTTTTTTGGAACGAGTTGCTTCTTTTCATAATCAACGTTTTTTCGTCACAATTTCCTACTACCATGCCAAGTCTTCCATTGTTTTTTTCTACCGCGTCGAGTCTTCCCACTGGGTCAAAATTCTCCATCGCACTTTGCCACCGCACCAAGTTTTCCCACTGCGCCAAAATTTTCCATCACACTTTGCCACCATGCTGAGTTTTCCCACTGCACCGAAATTTTTCGTCGCACTTTGCTGTCGCGCCAGGAATTTTTGTTACTGATTTGTTTGTCGTGCAAAGGTTCTTGTTGCGACCTTTTCTTGTAGTCTCTGCAAAGTTCTTCATTCTTGTTTGTCGCACAGAGAGGGTATTGCAATTCATTACTGCGCGCATGAAATTAATATATATCAGCATCATGGCAGTTTCCCAAAGCATAAGAAAGAAGGCGAGAAGTGGCAAGGTCGTGAGGTTTGAACCTTAGGATCTAGAGTTGATAAATGAAGACCCGACGATCAGGACATATTTTGAACAAGCCGTATGTATGTGTTTCTGCGAAAGGATCCAAGGATATAATATGAAACTCGCTGAGCAATTCGCCCTCAATTTTATTGGGGTCAACACGACAATTGCGAGAATCACTTTCCAAGTGACAAAGGAAACTTTGTCAGCTGCGACGAAGATCCCTCCACGTGGAGAAAAATGGTTTAAAGGCATGCCTTGGATTTCATCAAGCTCGAATGTTGAAATCAGAAAATTGGAGCTGGCAATCCAAGCCAATATCTCATGTAGCGTTTCGAGAAAATTCTGAAGATAATCAGAAAATATTTCACCTGTGAAGGAAGGTTCGACAAGGTGTGTCCATACCACATCAGGTTATTGATGCAATTCACAGGGAAAAATCCCTTAAATCTACCTTTCTTCTTGTGTCGAAGCCTGGGGAAGATGGCAGACAGTGTCCAGGCCAAGGCCGATCAGCCAGGGAACAATTTCTTCCATTTTTCATTAATTAAGATGTTAGTGGTCGAAGAATTGAGACATTTGAACAAGGACTGGAATTATTTTTTGGTTTCAGCTAACATTCTCAGAGACCCTAAAGGAGACATTCCTCTATCTGCAAAGGAATCAACGCTTCAGAGTTCAGGGGCGAGAGAGGAAGATGTTACTGGAAAAGGGAAAGAAATAGAAGATCCATCATTCAATCAACCAACATCCCAGAAGAAGAGCAAGTCAAGATTGACTAATAAAACTGAAGAGATCCAAGCTCCCAGTTAACTGCACACCAAGTCCTCTACCAAGAGGTTTCCCATACACATTGTTCAACTAGATCTTGTTAGAGGTGCAAACAAGGGAATTGATGAAAGTCTGGTCAAGTTAGGTGAGGAAAATGCAAATACCCGAGAATTGAAGCAGCAGCTAAAGCAAGCGCAACACGTTATTTCCCAATTTTATCAAGAAAACATAGAGTTGATAAGAGAGCTAGCAGAAAATATTATTGAAACTCCATCTTCACAGAGTCAAGAAGGTCGGTTATCCCCTACCTCTCCCATAGCAAGAGAAAATAATGTAAATTGGGTTAAAAAATAGCTCAGAGAGGCCCAAGATGTAATCATTGAGCTTTGGGAGGAACATAGGATGTCAAAGGAGAAAATCACAGAACATTTCAAAGAGTGCAGACCAACCATTGATAATGCATGTGCATCTCTCTCCGGTGCTGAATCAAAACTGAAAAGGAATGCAGTTTTATTGAGACAAGTGAAGAGTTTGAACAAACAGAATTTGTCTTTAAGAAAAACAATCGGAGATTTAAGGTTTAGGCAATTTTGGAGGTAAAAGATAAGGACAATCTAATCCCCTAATTGGATTTGCGGAAGCATGAGTAAGGGAGCTCCATTTTGTGTTTTTGGGTCATGACATGGAATCTTTCCCCGTACATATCCTTCTTTCTTACGTTAACAAGAATTCATACACAACACTTGCGCAGTGAATATTCATTGTGTAGATGTTGTAAGCTTACCTAATGAGAAGGGAAGGTATTAAGGAAATGCATGCAAGTTTTGAAGGATATGCATGGTCCCCAACCATTGCTGCCACTTGGAGTTAGGCGAGCGACCACAAATGGACATCCGCTACACAAACTTGCCACGCGCATGCTACAACCAGTGATCGCGCAACAACAACTAGAGTCTGCTATACAAGGGTGATAGAGGTTCCAACAGTACACATGATTACCCAGGCACCCCTTGGAAGAAAACATTGATTTATCACAACCGAATGGTTGAATCTTACTCAAGACCAAATGATTACGAATATGTCGGTCATGTTATTATTGGGCGCAGTCGGGTTTCTATTTTTAGTTAATTTTGTTCAAAAGGTTTTCAAGGGGGAGAGTAACCGAATCCGGGATTCTAGGGGTAATTAGTTTGAACATAGCAGCCCAGGAGGGCGTTAGTTTTCTATATATTGGATTTTTTTTATGTAAGCTGAGTTGGCAAAAAAGTGTAGACAGGGCACTCTTGAATGTAATTGTCTGAAACTGATGGAAATATAAATGCAGAGGTCCTGAAGCTTTCGATGAAAATATTCTAGTGGTGGTGGTTTGATGTATTGTGATCCTATCTTTGTATGTACTATTTGTTTCTTGCAAATTCATGTTTGTTTCATTCGTTTAAATTGAAATATTCAAAGGGTTTAAAATTCATCTTGTGGTGCTTTAGACTCAACCATTTAAACTCTGTGTTTTCTTTTAATTAAGTTAGGTTAGAATTCATCTCTAATTGTGCTATGATTTGCTTTATGTTTCTCCTTTCTTTCCCCATACACAACGATATTGAAACTAAAAGACCATTTTCTATTTAGCCTTTATCCTCTCAAAGCTTCCCTTACCAGTGATTGATTTCTCTTTTTTTTCAGGGGGTTGACTCCATATCCCAAAAAGTACTATACTTCCTTGCCAACGAAACTAAAAAAAAAACTTTCTCAAGCATCTAAATCTAGCCGTCAGTCCAAAGTTATTATCTATCAGAGACTAGGTCTCAAAGAGAGCCCTCTCTAGATTGGGAAGGCTAGTTTCGAGTCTTAAAGTTGGTTTGTAGGTTACCTTGGTAGATCATTCTCTTCAGCCCAAAAATTTACCAAGTGCTAACAAAGTCTATGGTTGGGTGGAACTTCCTTCCCAAGCAGTTGGTTGCACAACTATTTTAAAAGGATAAGTGTTTATCTGTTTCCCTAAGTTAATTTATGAATTTAACTATTGTGTGTTTTATTATGTGCATGAGAATGAATAATATGTTATTGTGGTGAAACTATTATCTACATTTATGTTTTTAACTAGTATGGACAATTGCTTGAGCTTGATTGTCATGTTGTTCGTAATTCGATGTTTAAATGTATTTGTTAATCGATTTTAGTAGTAATGGTAATGGATTTTGGCGTGATGCTCAAATCATCATGTGTGCTAGGAATAGTTGCCACATGCAGTACAAAACCTGTTGCACACACACTGGGAATAATTGTTGCACAAAGTACAAATCTTGTTGTGTGCGTGGTTTGTCTTAGTGAGGAGGTGGCATTCATGTTAGCTAGCATAATGTAACTTCATTTAAATAATTGGTATCTTCAATGGTTAAATATGTGTAAATTTATAGTTGGTAAACTACATGAATTTAGTTAACATAATTATTTTTCAAAATTATGTGTATTTTCCGCAAGTAATGTTCCTCGGTTAAGTTGGGGGACATTACACTTGGAGCCAAATCGGCCCTCTTAGAAGCTTGAAATCATTCTTGTTATTGGAGGTCTTATGACCCATTTTTTCATTTGGAGGGTCACTCTCATGCTTCATGGAGGTGCCTTGACTTTAGGTATGGACATAGTCATGATTTGGAGACTTATTTCAAGGATTTATGGACAATATTTGAGCATTATTTGAGCACATTTAGTGGAGTTCGTCCCCTTTTATGAGGGTTTCTAACATGTAAAGCATCATTTAATTTTAATTTGACTTAGTCTCCAAATTATATGGATGACAATTCATTTTATTTTATTTCCTTAAGCTTATTTTAGGAAATAAAGAATGGGAAGGAGTTGTGAGACTCATCTAACAAAGGCACTCCTCTCATTCCAAATTGTTGTGAATTATTGATCATTATTGGAGCCATTTAATAAAATATCTTTACATGGTGTTTTCTTGGAGCTCTATCTTTCTTGGTTATTTTTCTTGGTATTTTTAAAGGCTATTGTGAAATGATTCAAAATTCTACATAAAATAGCAAGATCAATCCATTGAGGAGTTATCAACTACTTGGAGGGAGGACGTCTAGGGTTTGTATCTCTTCTTTCTTCTCTAAAATGATTTGGTAAGTGTTGGGTATGTGTTATATTCTTTGCATGTGTGTGTGTGGGCGCGTCAGGTTCAACAACTGCGTCTAACGATCCCTCTAGTAGTGCTCTTTGTGTCGTGTGCGTCGGGCGCTTTCCTAGGGGGGTCCCAGGGGGAGGGGGGGGGGGGGGGGGGGG
>ML779284.1:481237-496497 GCA_009831015.1 Picea engelmannii
CAGGGCAGCTCCCCGAAAAAAATTTTGGGGCTGTTTTTTGCTATTTTTAGCGGTTTATTAAATTAATCCTGGATTAAGGGACCAGGGTTTTGGTATCTACGGAATACCTAAAAAAATTGTATATATTGTATGGTGAATGGTGAAATTCAATAATGAATATAATAAAGGTTTTCTCGATTGAGGGTTTCTGGTATAAAATCTCTGTGTACTCTCTATATGAGCCATTGATTAAATTTTGTTTTGCTTAAGAATCTATATGCATTTCTTTACTTCACGGGTTTAAAACTTATAATAAGTGCTTATCTCTTGTCTTGATTAGTTCTATACTCCTTGGAAAGGGTTTTAAGTATTATTTTCAAGTCTTTTGTTGATTTTGTTGGTGAATGCTATTCCCTTGGGGAAACCCTTCTTGTAGGGCCTTGGTTTTCATGGTTTGTATTGATTAGACAAGAGACTACTAGTCTTATGGCCCTAGTCTAATTTTAATCCATAAATGTGGATGACCAATTCTTAGAGGGTCATACTTCTTGACCCCATAATCCCTAAGTGGAGACAAGGCTTTGAGCTTCACTCCCAACAACCAACCACAAAAACCTTAAAAATTCAATTATTTTACTTTATTGTTATATAAAATATAAAAATACAAAAATATATAAAAGATTAACCATCAAAAATATTATTTCATTGTCTAGAGTAAATCTAACGATTTACTTTCATTTTCTAGACATTTTCATCTGTGGGTTTATTCTTCATTGTTAATTTCGAACCCTAAGAGGGAAAATCAAACCTAATGGTATTGTGCTTCAAGGTTTATTCTAATGTTTTTTGGTTGACTTAAAATGTTTTCTAATTATGGAAATTAAATTACAACAATAAAAATCATAATTGGTGAAACCCTAAAGCTAGGGTTTAACCCTAAAAGGTGAATTCTAACCCTACCCTAGCTTATATTTCACTTTTGGATTGTTTACAAGGAATATATAACACATTCTAACAATTAAATTCATCTCTTAAGCGGTTCATTGTTGTTATATTTCATTTTCAATATTTTTGGTGAAACCCTAGAGGGATTCACCATCTATTTTTGCAGGTTTGATTTGATTTCATGGTTATTACTCATTTGTTCTTGCATTCAATCATTGTTGGGATATTTTTTCATAGTGTGTTCATTTCCCTAGCTAAATTACCCAATTTTCATCATTCTAAGTGCTTTTAGGCACTCTTGGGGTACTTTTCCTCCCAAAATCTGCATTTTCTGTGTTTTTTAATCATAAATCAGATTCTAGAATTGTTGTATATCAACAAGATAGTCCAATTTACAAAATACAATCAAGGCATAACTCAAGTATATCATTCACTCTTGATTCGTGGAATTATATCTCGCTCTTGAGCAGTTAAAGGTACATTTTCTCTTCATCTCGAGAGTGATTTCTTAGTGTTGATTTATACTTCTTCTGTAACATATTTATTTCAGATATCAACACTTTTATAATTATCTCCTTACCCTCTTTATATTCTAGCATTTATTTCCCTAACTCTTGGTTGAATATTATTAAGGCATTTTGCTACTAAGGAACTACTCTATCTAACATATATTGAGGTTTGTAGTTTGGAGTAACTTGTATCATGAGCTATCAAAAGGTACTATTATATGTTGCTTCCAAGGATTGGGATACCCCCCATGGCTTCAAGGAGCTGGCCTAAAGTGAAGGGGAGATTGTGTTAAGGTGACATTGGTGCATTTCTTGTGTTGTGATTATCCCCAATAGCATCCTTACAAATGATGCTAGTTTGGGTGGGAACACCCCCCATTCCGAGGATGGTGCCCAATGTAAAGTGGACAGCGTAGACTTAGACCCAATTGAAAATCAATTGAAGTTGTTGTAAGTTCTTTGTCTTATTTTCATTTCATTTCCTAGTTATTTCTATGGATCAAGAACATATTGCAGACACCAAGAACATGACACCAACACATGCACAAACATATGTCTATGTGCATGTATGTATGCATGTACATTTATCAGATTGTTTTTCCATATCAAAACATGCAAAAATTTGCATGTATGTATGTTGTATTTTTATAAGATGTTTTTAATTTTTATGAGAAAACTCAAATAAATTGTATTCAAACAATTTTAATTTTTGATGACAAAACTAGAAGAAATTATTTTTAAACATTGGGCACTTCCCCCGATTCCAAGGATGGTACTCAAGGTATACTGGATTTTGTAGAATATCAAAGCTTTGTATCGTCTCTTATGTGAATATAATCTAGATGGTGAGGATAGCACTCCATCATACAACCACTCAGGGTAGACCCAATTGGCAATCAATTGAAGTTGTAAGTTCTTTGTATTATTTTAATTTCATTACCTACTTATTTTTATGGATGAAGAACATATTGCAGGGACCAAGAACAAGATGCCAAAACATGCACAAACATATGCCGATGTGAATGTATGTATGCATGTACATTTATCAGATTGTTTTGTGATATTAAAACATGCAAACATGTGTATGTATGTATGTTGTATGGTCATAAGATAGTTTTTATTTTTTATGAGAAAACTAAAAGAACTTGTATTTGAGCAGCGTTTATGATCAAAGTTTACTTGTTGAATTATTCAATCCATGAGATGGCAGGAGTTGAAATATTTTTGGGTTTTAGTGTGGAGTATAGATTTTTTCCCTTATTTTTTTCTCAAATTGCACAGTTTTTATAGTCATTGTAAAAACTAATATTGGGGATTTAGAATCTCTTGGTCCCTTGTCATTAATAGGGGATTTATTTTATTTTAAGAGTTGTTTTTAAATATACAAATCAATCCATCAAAGTTGTCCAACTTTATTTTTATTAATTGAATTTGATCACAAAGTTATTTTTGAGGGTTGAAAAGTATATTATTGTCATAGAGTGGAAACGTGCATACACTCATGTATGTGTATGCATGTATGTACATTTATAAGATTTCTAAAGTCTCATTTAAAAATTTTAAGATACGAAAATAATTCACATCTTGGATCATCCATTATATTATGATGTATTAATTAAGATAATATAATCTCTTCCACTAGGCTCTAAGTGTTTGTGTATGGGATTGTCAGTGATTATTCTTGTCTTTACTATGGCTCTACCTCATATTCTTTAGATATTTTGGCCTTATAGGTGCATTTAGATTTCTTCCTGTAGGCTTGGCCTTTCCCACCAACTAGGTTGGGGCCTCAAAATCACCTAAATTCATTGTTTGGTGTTCCATTCTAGCCAATGTGGAGGCCAATGACACTCAAAAAGGCCCACAAGTTTGTACCTAGGGTGTTCCTCAAGCTAGTATCTCTGCAATTGTAGAGTCAATTAAAAGTATTCATGATGAATATGAGGAAGCTTGTCTTGGTTATAGTGTTCATGATCTTATTAGTTGTATCCCTTTGAAGAATATAATTTGGGCTTGGGTTTGGGAACTATGGGAGGCTTTTGGCTGGCATGCTTCTACTATTGGGAATTTAACCAAGGCTTTATTTATGTTTAGGTTTAAGATCTTTGCTAGTTATGTGCCTATCATGCAATGAAGTGTGTGGGTGTATCTATGGGAGTACCCTAGTTGTCTTTGCTTGATGGAGTTAAGACTTATAAGTTGAGGGTTTTTTCCTAAGTGCATTGTTTGTTATGAATATAAAATAACATAACGTCCATTGAGACCAAAATTGGTCTATTGGACTTTAAGAAATGTAAGAGATTACTTGGATTTATTTAAAATGGTATTTCAATGCTTGAAAATCATTAAGAGAAGTGTTCCAAAATCACTAGAGTTTTGATGACTTAGAAGGCTGGGATTCCAAGAAAGGATTCGAAGTGTCTCAAATTGTTATTTATTGTTATCATTTTGGTCTCTATCCCTAATAATAACTTTTCTATTCCTAATTATTTCTTGTTTTCCTTCCTTTCTGGCTCCCTTTACCTTTTGAACCTCCTTCCTTAATTTAGCTTGATCTTCTAGAATGAGGTCTTTATTTATAAATATTCCAAACCCTTTTAAGCTCGTAGTTTTACTAAGTATGTCATATTTATAGGAATTAGAGCTTACCACAACCCAAATCAACCTATCTTTATGTTCAATTATTTTTTCCAACCTTTTTGCTTCTATGAGGCCAGTTGTTTCAGTTTGTGATTTATTTTTTAACGTCTCCTTGACTATTGCTAATGTGTCATCATCTTTCTATTATTTTGTACCAAAAATTATGAGGTTCAAATCTCTTTTGTTACGCTCATGGTCTAACTCTATGAGCTTATTTATTTCCTCTTTTAGAAGTTTGATATCCAATTTGTGTTCCACACTATTTAAGGCCACATTGTTAATTATATTTTATTCTAGGTCTTTAATCTTGTCCCTAAGATTGTTATTTTCTTCGACCTCTTCTTCCTACCTTGATTGTTTTCTTTTTCTTTTTAAATAAAAAAGGAGGAGCCTGCTATATTAGATTAACAAAGAACTTTAACAAGATATACAGAGTCATGGGTCTGAATCACCAAAAATGTTGTCGATTACCGGAAACCAGCATAGTTGCAGAGCAAATAACAATTGTATGATGGTAGCATCTGTCCTGCTCGGAGGAAACCAGGACATATGCCTATAGTCCAGAAGAACGTAAAACAGTAGCATAAAAGACTAAAAAACCAAGATAGCATAAAAACCTAGGTACCCGGTGACCTGTCGACATCGTCAGTCTGCCACGTGGACCCAGCCGGGATGGAAAAAGTCTGCGGGCAGAGGGGGCACTTCCGTCGAGCTGGAACGTTGGAGTATGCATCGAGAAGCATGTCCAGGCGCTGGCCCATGAGGAGGGCACGATGCTCCAGGTCAGACATGTGGCCTCGGAGCTCGAACACCAGGGACAGGTGCTCCGCACGGAGGAGAAAGCCATGCAGACCTCCATACTCGTCGTCGAACTCCCTCTGTTTCACACCATCCCCCGCATCCTTTCCCATCGAGCGAGTGATGTCCACTTCCAACGCCGCTTTAGTATCCTGCCAAGGAACTTCTTCAACAATGCAGCCAGGAAACTCTTCTTCCATACCCAAATTGGGTTTGATCTCCTCCTTGCGAGTCCCCACTGTGGCACGGGGCGCCTCCACTGCCGACAGGTCCTCCATATTCGGGCCTTCCTCCACAATACAGGCGGGATACATATCCTCTGTTCCATCCTCCTTCCTGGTCGTGTCCGCTTTACTGCAGCCAGCTCCCGTTTCGGCGATGGTGGCGAGCAACGCCTGTTTCTCAGCCCGAGCCTTCTTCCGAAGCATGGAGGTCGCCATTGCCAGAGCACGTTCAAATTGCTCTTTCCGTCGCCGCTGCGCCTTGTGGTCATTCCAAGATGAGCCTCGACGAGGTCTTCCTCTTTTTCGAACCATAGTATCCTGGGGGTGAGTGAGAACGCAGAGCGGGTGCAGAGATAAGCGTAAAAGCCAAGACGCGGGCGGTGGCCGGTACAGAGCACGAACATGTCGGCTCTTTCTCGGCTCACACGCAGACAAACTGCTCGGGGAATCCTTGTCAAGATGCCACGAAAGGGTGGTGATCCAGGGAAAGAGGAACGCAGAGCTACACCAGAGCCTCCAAGCAAAGATCAGAGCCGAAGCTGGAGCATATGAAAACGCATAACCAGACGCCGAGATCACTTACCGCCTTTAACCCCTACCATGCTGAGTACGCCAAGATCGTAAATGGTCGCGCGAGGGAGGAGTCCCTCCATCGTTATGCTACTACTGTGGCCGTCCACCATCGTAAATGCTGGTGCGTGGGTGGCGGCCATCGACATTTAAGCCCAGGATTAGTGCTAATCCTGGTGTCACCTCCTCGCCGTGTGTCACCCCATCCGGGGCCCTACCTTGATTGTTTTCATTCTTGGTTGTTTTTTTCTTTTTCTTGTAATCTAGCCTCCATTTTCTGCAGTTGAGTCTTAAACCCTAATAGTTTATTGTCTATTTATCTCTGAATATTATCTTCTAAAGATCTAAATTTATTATCAAGCATTGCTACTAACTCATTTTGAAGCATTGCTACTAACTCACTTTGAAGTTTGGATTCTCTCTTCTCTATGTTTTTTTATCAATTCTATATATTCATGCAGACTATCTAGGTTTACTTTGTTAGGCCTTCATCTATTAGATTTATGTATCAATGATGTATTACTCATATTGAAAAGAAAAATAAATAAATAAGAAACTTATGCACATAATTCATGATAGGGTTTGAATAGTCACAGATGAGATTTAGTTATCGCAAACCACATTCACCATAGATGCGCAGAATGTATTCACCACTTCAATTCACTCGTAGAGATAAATATTCACACATTATGAATGCACCGTAGAGATAATATTCACCATATATATATATATATATATATATATATGGTGAATATTATATGAGATTTAGTTACCATAGACCACATTCACCATAGACGTGCATAATGTATTCACCACTTCAATTCACCTGTAGAGATAAATATTCACAAATTATGTATGCACCGCAGAGATAATATTCACACAATATGTATGCACTGCAGAGATAATATTCACACATTATGTATGCACCGCAGAGATAATATTCACCATATATATATATACACAATTGGAAGATGCAGATTGTGCAGATTATAAACTTACATTTATAATATTGGTATTAAAGTCAATCTTAGGTTGATTCCACTTTGATAGATCCATTGCAAATCACCACAGGAATTTGTGGAGGCATTGTTGAGCCCAAAATTTGTAGATGTTGGATTTTGTGGACCTTTGAAATTGTGGTGGTCAGAATTTATGGAGGCCATTGTACCTTTGTGTACCATAGTGCTTCCAATTAACAATCATGTCTATGGATGTTGGACTATACAAGGAGAAATATAAAATTAAACACCAAAATTGAAAAGATAGATGAGTAATTCATGCAAAACAAGCTAGAAACAAAATAGAACTAGGAATAATTCAAGGTTGACATCAATCAGAGACAGGATGAGTTAAATAAAAATCTTGAATTGTCCAAGGAGGAATTAAAATCATCCAAACTCCAAATACATTTATTGCTTGTCAACGTAGGGATAAGACCCAACCAAATTGTGTTCCACCCAATTCACCCATAGCCACCATCAATCCTCCAACCACTACCATGGGGAAATATTAACCCACCAAGGTACATTCAATTGTTAAGGATGAAGGTCGTGTTGTCATGATTTAATGGAACTGAAAAATAGAGCATGGAATGTATAAATAAGGAAGAAGAATATTTCGACATACATAACGTTCAAAATGGAGGAGAAAATCAAAATATCATATATGCGCTTTAATGGAACAACATGTCATTGGTACATGTGGTGGAAACCCTTAGTTCCATATGGCTTGTTACCTCCCAAACTATCATCCCTTGGGGGGATGCTATGGGGATAACACATTATATGAAATGCACTAATGTCAGCTTAACATGATCTCCCCTTCACTTTAGTCCATATACTAGAGACCAAGGAGGGTGTCTCGATCCTTCCAACTACACACCTCAATATAATAATAATAATAATAATATAATTTTAAGGTCATGACAAATCCAGACACCAAATTGGTGTATGAGACTCCCTTGTTTGTGGAACAAGAGACCCCCCTTTGCGCAGTGATTTGACTGCTAAAGTATACGGAGGTGTACATACCTATAATAACTATCATAATATAGAGAGGGTTGGGAGATAATTTTAACAAGTTCTGAGATCTAAAATAAATAGTTACCATAGAAATACAAACCATCACTAAATAAATCAGTCTTAGGGTGAGGAAAATGATGTTTCTTAC
This sequence comes from Picea engelmannii, assembly GCA_009831015.1. Classification (NCBI taxonomy): domain Eukaryota; kingdom Viridiplantae; phylum Streptophyta; class Pinopsida; order Pinales; family Pinaceae; genus Picea; species Picea engelmannii. Next base: position 489,072 of record ML779284.1, read on the forward strand.
ATCTAATGAGTGAGATTTCACCATACAAACCAAGAATAAATGGTATACATGTATTACTACTTGTTTTATGGTTGTAAATGGATAAACTTGTTGCTATCCTGAATTTTCAGAATCTGATTTATGATAAAAACACAGAAAATTGTAGATTTGGACCATGAAAAGCGACCCAAGAGTTCTTAAAAGCACATGGGGTGAAAATCCTTGGGCACTTTCTATTGGGGTAATGATATATCAGTGTAAAAATAACTCAACAAACTAATGAAATTACAGTTGAAATTTATCCAAACAATTACTTCAAACGTGCAAAAATGGTGATGAATCCCCCTAGGGTTTCACCAAAAATCTCCAAAATGAAATATATCAGCAATGAACCACTTAGGATATTAATTTCACCGTTAGAATGTGTTAGATAAAATTAATTAAAAATTCCAAAGTGAAATACGAACTAGGGTAGGGCTAGATTTCACCTTTTAAGGTAAAACCCTAGTTCTAGGGTTCACCAATTCTAATTTTTATTGCTATAATTAATTTCCAAAATTGATAAACACCTTAAATCAACATAAGAATGTTAGATAAGACAATAAAGCACAATCCAAGAGGGTCGATTTTCCTTCTAGGTTACAAAATCGACAATTTGGCACAAACCCTTGGACAAAGATGTCTAGAAAACAAAAGTAAATTGTTAGCATTACTCTAGACAATGAAACAAATAATTTTTATGGTTTATATCTTTTATATTTTTTTATTATAAAGAAATAATTGAAAATTTAGGTTTTGGTTGGTGAATGTTGGGAGTTAGGGCTTAGCCTTATCTCCACTAGGGCTTATGGGGTCAAGAAGTATGCCACTCTAAGAATTGGTTATCAGTGTTTATGGATTAGAACTAGAGACTGGGGCCACGGAGCTAGTAGTATCTGGCTAATCAAGACAAATCATGAAACTAAGGCCCTACAAGAATGGTTTTCCCAAGGGAATAGCATTCACCAACAAGATCAACAAAAGACTTGGAAAGAATATTTGAAACCCTTGCCAAGGAGCATAAAACTAATCAAGACAAGAGACAATCACTTACCAAACCGTTTTAGGGAAGGAGGAGATAAAAACCCTAGACGTCCTCCCTCCAAGTAGTTGATAACTCCTCAATGGATGAATCTCGCTAGTTTATGTAGAATCTTGAATAATCACAATAGTCTTTGAAAAATATTCCAAGAAGAAAAACCAAGAAAGATGGAGAATACAAGAATTAACACCAAGAAAACACTAAGAAAATATCTTCTATTAAATAACTTGAACAATGATCCCCAACAATTCACAACAACAAATGAGTGAGAGGAGTGTCTTTATTTATAGATGTGACTCTCACTTCTTCCAAACTCTTTAATCCCCAAAATTAGGCCAAGGAATCAAATAACATGACTTGTCATCCACACAAACCGGAGACTAAGTCCAAAATATAATTTAAATGATGATTTACATTATTAAAACCCTCATAGAAGGGTGACGTCAACTTTAGAAAGGGGTTGATTTAGCCTTTTCGGTACATCGTTTCATTTTAATATGCTTGGGGAGGGTGTAAAGGAGAGGGACATCCTAGATTTTGACACATGGTAGGTGTAGAATATGTCCATGCGGGTGAAAATAGCTCGTTCATTCCTCGAAGAGGGTAACCAATGCCTCAAAATCCCTGCTATGCATCAAAATGTGATAATATCTCAAAAAATGTGCAACTAGATAATCATGTGCAGAATAATATCTCAAGGCCCAAGTGTGGTACATACATAAGAAAGAGAGGGCCCATGCAAGTAAGGTGTGCTAAACCATGGGTATAACAACCCTTACAAATCAAAATCACCTTTTACAAAGAAAATAACAAGTGAATAGATAGGGTCCCATAAATCATGTATCCTGGTAGATCCACCTTAGAATTATTGCATACCTACCCAACACATAAATGCCAAACATCAAAGGGAGTTACCACCTCCAAAGGGGTATAGTCAATTGAAGCAATAAAACTAAGCACCCTGTGAATGGGGACTTAAAGAACATGCCATGATTGTCCACTTGAGGGAATCTATGTAACCTTTAACCAACACTTGTACATTAAAATCATACCATCATGGCCACATACAAATAAATCATCAAACTTTGGGCACGTCAGAGTGGTCACATCTCGTGAAAAAATATAGGGTACACTTCAGAGAATATAGGGTGTAACATGTCTCATTCAATTAGCATATGTTTAAAGACAAATTCTTTAAACTATTCCATGGCATACAAGAAACAATTTTTTTGCAAAACTTATTAGGTTGCAAAAAAAAAGGATATGTTGAGGAATACACACATGAATGGGAAACACTTGTGACACTAGCACCTTGGTTATCACAAGACAATTTCTCAAGCAAATTTATATGTTTGGTTTAAAGCCTCACATAAAGAACAAATTGGAAATGTTGAATTCTAAAACCATGGGAAAATCTAAACGTAAGGTGAGAACGACGGAATTGAAACTAAGAAGGCCACACCAAAAATATGAGAATTTTTTTCAAGTGAACTACCATCCCAAACTACAAACATTAAAAATCAAGATATATTTTGCCACATCAACAAGAGGGAATTAAATAAAGTCTCGAAGCTTAAAGACAAAAGGAAGGTAAGTGTATGAAATGTGGAGATAAATGGGATCCAAGACACAGATGTAAGAAATAAGATAATTAAAAAAAACTATATACTTGGGAGGCCAAGAAAGAGGATGAGTTAGAGATTGGAATTCGAGACTTAGATGAAAAACAAGAAAAATCACTATGCCATTGCAAAATTATAAATGGGAAAGAATTGGAAATCTTTGACCGAGAAAATAAAATCACCTCTGGTTTGAAATTAGAATTCAATGATGATGAGCATCAATTTTATACTCCTAATAGAAGGTAAGTAATTCCCCCTCCCCCCCCCCCTATCCGAAAGTTGCAGGGGGGTCAAAGCCCCTGACAAAACAAATTGCCAGTTTTTTGCGTCCTTTTTTAGCGATTTTCAACACACGGTTTCCATTGTTGGTTTTCTAATTCTGATTAAGGAATTATGGTTGTAGACTAATCCAATTCAATGGATTAGGGGTTTTTTATGTCGTGGGATCCTATATATATTGTATTATAAGCAAAGAATATGGATGATGAATAAGAATTAGAGGTATGGCTCTAAACAGGTTATTGGTTTTGTCGGTTTGGGTTTCCAGGGTCAAATATATATCCTGTGTGTGTATGTGCGTGTGCATGTGTACCATTGTATCTTTTCTATTTTTATTAAGAATCCATTTCCAATAATTAATTGTACAAGGCTAAAATCTACATTTGGTATCAGAGAAATTGTTGGCTCCAGTGGGACGCCTTTGTGGTCAGGGGTTTGGCTCGAGTCTATGGTAAACCTTGTTACAGTGGGAGCTATGCGGTATCGATTCTTGTGGTGAAAATAAATGGAGAGCAGTTCAAAAATATAGATTGAGAAATTTAATGGGAAAATTTTTGAGTTGTGGAAGCTAAGGATGGAATATCTATTAGTGGACAAAGATCAATGGATCATTTTGGATCTAGGTACTGCACCTATAGGAGCATCAACAAAATATTGGGTAAAGTTGGATGAGAAGGCGAAGAGTGTTAATGTTTAAGCCATTATTATAGTTCTTTGCATTTCAATAGATAACAATAACATAATACAAGATCACTGAGAAATACACAATCACAAGAGACACAACATTTATCCTGGGAAACCCTCTAGGGGAAGAAAACCAAACAAAACTTCCTTATTATCGATAGCCAATACAATGCCAAGAGATAACTCAAGCTAATACAGAAAGTCCTCTCCTAAAGATTCACCTCTCTCTCTCTCTCTCTTCTCCAACTACAGCTCTGAAACTTGTCTCTCAATGAACAAGTGAGTGTGTGTCTAAGTAAGGCACTAGCCTCCTTATTTATACTAATCTGGCACATGCAAAGTGTCTCTTCACTGGTAGGGACGACTTCTTAATCTGGGTGGTTATAACCACCTTTATTATATTCTGGGGCCTCTTTGATATATTTTGGGGCCGACTTCTTCTTTTTCCTTTTACAATTACATTATGACCAATCCGCAAAAGGGGATTTGTTCCTTTTACAATAGTCGACATGATCAATCCACAATGGGGATTGATCCAATGAATAATATATCAAATAATAATAAGAATACACTTTGCAGTTACATTATTTCAACACTCCCCCTTAACAAGAAGGGTATTTTTCAATAGCATCAGGCGAGAGAGAGGACTGCATCATCAACAACATCAAGAGGACAACATCATCAATATCATCTTGGAACACTAACTGTCGTATCTATAAATCATCGGAAGTTTTCTTCATCGACAACATCGTCATTCTCAAAGGAATGAAATCATCATCTTCATCAATGTGTATTAGTATAAAACTAATATATCATCATCATCACAACATGAGGTTGGCTCATCATAATATAGGATTGGCTTTACGTCACAACTGTCAAGTTGGAAGCTCAGTACTCGTCTTGCTTTACATCATAGAAATCAAGCTGGAAGCAAGATACTAGACTGGCTTTACGTCACAACTTCTCAAGCTGGAAGCACAGTACTAGTCTCATCTCAACTTCTTGCTTTATGTCACAACACTTAAGCTGGAAGCAAGATACTAGACTGGATTTATGTCACAGCTGTCAAAACATAAGCACAATACTAGTCTCATCACATCGTCTTGCTTTACGTCACAACCATCAGGTTGGAAGCAAGATACTAGACTGGCTTTACGTCACAGTTGTCAAGTTGGAAGCACAATACTAGTCTCATCTCATCGTCTTACTTTATGTCACATCAATAAATATGGAAGCAAGATACTCGTCCTGCTTTATGTCACAGCAATCAAGCTAGAAGTAGGATACTAGACTGGATTTATGTCGCAGTTGTTAAGCCAGAAGCACAGTTCTAGTCTCATCACATCGTCTTGCTTTACGTCACAGCAATAAAGTTGGAAGCAAGAGATGTCTTATCACAAAAACTACTCCCCCTTTCGAGGAAGGTCCTTTCGGACTATACCAAGCTTATCTCGAAAGTGCTAAAACTTTACACGAAATAGAGGCTTGGTCAACACATCAACACCCTGTTCATCCGTGCTAATGTACTGGAGCTTTATGGCTCCTCTCTGCACCATGTCACGGATGTAATGATATCATATCTCTATGTGCTTTGACCTGTCATGGAATACAAGATTCTCTGTCATCTTTATGCAGCTCTGGTTGTCACATAGGATCGTGGTTGCTTCCATCTCTAGGTCAAATAGACTGGTCAGCAACTTTTGAAGCCATATAGCTTCGCAGCTGGAAGAACATGTAGCAATATATTCTGCTTCCGTTGTGCTGAGAGCAATGTTGGATTTCTTTCTACTCTACCATGAGATCATGGCTGATCCCAAACTGAAACAACATTCTGAAGTGTTTTTCCTGTCAGAAACACTTTCTGCCCAATCTAGATCAGTATATCCACTCAATGTGAAGTCACGATCTCCATCATAGCTGAGACCACAATCTATTGTACCCTTAAGGTACCTCATCACATGATTTGTAGCCACTAGGTGAACATGTCTAGGTTCTACCAGAAACTGACTCAAGGTGTTCACGACAAAACAAATGTCTGGTTTGGTCTTCGTCAGGTACATCAACAATCCGATAATCTGTCTTTACAGTGTGACATCAATCAATTCTGACGAAGTGTCGACCAACAGCTTCAGCTTCGCTTCCATGGGTGTATTCATGGACTTGCATTCCAACATGTCAAATCTCTTCAGGATTTCGACTGCATACTTCCCTTGGTGAAGGAAGACCCTCTCTGGACTTTTCCATACCTCAAGACCTAAGAAATAATGCATTAGGCCAAGGTCTTTCATTTCAAATTCCGAGGCAAGTCTCTTCTTACATTTAGTGATGAGATTTTCTTCTCCGATTAAAAATAAGTCATCCACATATAGCAGTAATATCACTGGCTCATCGTTCATAACCTTGAAGTAGAGGTTAGAATATGCTTTACTCTTGGTAAAGCCCAAGCTCGTCAGGAAACTGTCTATCCGACCATACCAAGCTCTAGGAGCTTGCTTCAATTCGTACAATGCTTTCTTCAACTTGCAGACATGAGACTTGCTGTCTTCAACTTCAAATCCTTGAGGTTGCTCTATATACACTTCCTCTTCGATGACACCATTTAGGAAAGTTGTCTTTACGTCCATCTAGTGCAACTTCCACTTCATCTTAGATGCAAGGTCTATGATGGTTATGATCGAAGTGTATTTGGCTACAGGAGCGAATGTCTCTTCACAGTCAATGCCTTCCTTTTGGGAAAATCCCCGAGCGATGAATATTTCTTTATACTTCTCAATACTTCCGTCAGCAGCATATTTTATTTTGAAGAGCCATTTGTAGGATACCACATCTTTACTCTTCGGTCTGTGAACTATTTCCCATACATCATTCTTTATTATGGATTGGTATTCCTCTATCATGGCATCTGCCCATTCTTTCATCTGAATGGATTCTTCAAAGAAGGTGGGCTCCTTCTCTAGGAGGTCACACATCAAAGCCGTATAACTGGAGAATGGCTTTGGTCTTTTCACCTGTCTCGTGGTTCCTTGGGGAACACCATACTTCTTTCCATCTTGAATGAGCTCTCTATCCCAAGCTGGCTTTCTTTTATGGAGGATCGTCATATGAGGCGGTTCTTGAAATTCTACCATGTCATGGTCTTCTAGAATTTCCTCATCAGGGGAAACTATGTCTTCCCTCACTAGTTCTACAGTTCTAGGAACCTCCCTCACTGATTCTGCAGTTCTGGGGATTACGGGTTCCTCTTCATGTACTTCTTCAAGCTGGCATCTTCTCGATTTCGTGAGTGTTGCATCTTCATCAAAGGTCACATCTTTGTTGATCCCAATGTGGTGGTGACCTGGTATGTAAATTCTGAAGGCCTTGGATACCTCACAGTATCCCACAAATATTCCCTTATTTCCTGAAGGTTCCAGCTTGTTTCTCTTCTCTTTCGGAATATGTATAAAAACTGGGCAGCCAAATATTTTGAGATGGCTTACCTCTGGCTTCTTTCCGGTGAACATCTCTTCAGGGGTCTTGAACCCAAGTACACTATGGGATAATCGGTTTTCACATAAACGGTTGTCATTGTTGCTTCTTCCCATAAGCACATTGGGAGATCTTGATCATGGATCATAGTCTTCACAGCTTCCATTATTGTTCTGTTCTTTCGTTTAGCTACACCGTTTTGTTGAGGATTATAGGGAGTTGTGAGTTCCCTCTTGATCCCAACATCTTTGCAGAAGCTCACGAACTCTTTTGAGGTATATTCTCCTCCATTATCTGACCTGAGTATCTTGAT
>ML779284.1:496547-518684 GCA_009831015.1 Picea engelmannii
TACGAGAATAATCATCAATAAATGATACATAGTATACATACCCACTAATGGAGGACGATGGCATTGGGCCACATACATCTGAATGAATGAGCTCTAGGACTCCTTCTGCTTTGTTGTCTCTCTTCGGAAAAGGGTTCTTGATGGTCTTCCCTTGCGCACATCCATTGCACACGCCTTCATGGTCAATTTTGAATTCTGGTAGACCTGTGACAGCTTTGCATATGTATGGTAGCACCTTGTAATTGATGTGAGCAAATATTCTATGCCAAAGTTCACATGAGTTTTCAATGGCGTGGGTCATGGAAGCCTCCGAGTGACCCCTTAGCTTATACAAGCCATTTTCTTCTCTTCCAATGATGATTGCTTCATTCAGGGTTTCTCCTTTAGCCCACATGAGGACTTCTCCATCTATAAAGGCAACTCTGAAGCCTTTCTTTTCTAAAGAATAAATGGAGAGTAGGTTCTTTGTCAAACCTGGTACAAAGAGTACTTCCTTCATCTTTATTGAGTTCCTTGAATTTAGCTTGTATCTTGATTCTCCCACTCCCTTGATGGGATATTGGTAATCATCTCCAAGTGTCACTTTTTGAGAAAACTTCTTTTTCTGAAATACAAGAGAGAATGTCTCTCTGACTTGTCATGTGCTTGGAGGCACCACTATCAATGAGCCGCGTGTCCTCTCCAGGTGTTACCGATCCTGAGAGGGCCAAGATTAAGACATAGTCTTTGATCTGCTCTCTTATCATCTTTGCAGGTGGCTCTTCATATTCAACTGCATGGGCATGGTGCCTCTTATGTTTCCTCTTGTATTATTCTCATTTGGCTGGACAAAATTTCGCAATGTGTCCCATCTTGTCACAATGATAGCATTGTACAAATGAGTAATCTATTTCCCTTCGTTGTCCTCTCTTCTGAGATCTCCTTGGATGAGATTCTTTATTATTGAATTTGTTTGGCGGTTGAGGCTCTTTATGAGTCTCCTTTTGGAAGTATGGTTTCTTCCTTCCTCTTTTGGCATGAGTATCTAGGGCTTGATCATCATCTCTTGCTAGTAGTGCTTCACGATTAGCTACTCTTGGTTCTTCTTGAATGCATTCTTCCCATAGACGGTCAAACTTCAGTTTCTTCGTTTTGAAACAAATCGTTTGGATGAATGCATCTCAAGGTCTTGTGAGACCATTAAGAGTTGTCATTATGAGCTCATCTTCATATATGGTGTCTCCAATTGCTTCTAATTGTTCTTTAAATTATGAGATTCTGGAGAAATATTCTTGGATTGTTTCTCCTTTCTGCATCCTCGTATTCTTCAGTTGAGTTCTTAGATTCATCTTCTGGTTTATGTTCTTTCCTTCGTACAGTATACTTAGGGAATCAAACATTTATTTTGGAGTCTGCTTTGATGACACATAAGGAATCAGGTGGTCTTTGATTGAATCTGCAATGATTCTTTTGGCCATGATCGTGTCCTTTAGATGCTTGGTTTTTTCTGCAGCATCGTCGGGTTCTGGTACTTCTTCTTTGATGAATCTTGCTAGTTCATTCTCTTCAAGGATCAAGTTGATCCTATACTTCCAGGAACATAATTTTTCCATGCCTTCCAGTTTGTCAGCAAGCTTCGTTCTTGCAGACATCTTTTACCTGGAGCTAGGAAAATGACCAAAAAATGAAAATGCTCAAAATCAAATTATGAACTTACCAAGAGATGCACTTGGCTGAGGCAAGTAGCTTGGTGTGCTTGGATCTAAGAAAATCCAAATTTTACCCCTCCAAACTTGATCTGCGAATTTCTGGATTGGTGCTTCTGGTTTTCTGGTACCTCTGGTACTCTAGTACTTCTGGTACTTCTAGTTCTTTGGTTTTCTGGTACTTTGTGAAACTAGGGTTTCACTTTTCGGGAGATATAACCACTAAAAAGGTGTGCTGAGAGTGCCAAAGTAATCCTTGAGGGAGGGCACACTTTTTCTAGATGGTTTTAGGGCTGAAAAGTTTGACCATCAAAAATCCCTAATTTTCATGTACGGCAACAGTGACGTTTTTCACTCTTGTGAAAGATGCTTTCTTCAACTTGGCTCTGAAACCATGTTAATGTTTAATCCATTATTATAGTTCTTTTCATTTCAATAGATAAAAATAGCATAATACAATATCACTAAGAAATACACAATCACAAGAGACACAACATTTATCCTGGGAAACCCTCTAGGGGAAGAAAACCCAACAAAACTTCCTTATTATAGATAGCCAATACAATGCCAAGAGATAACTCAAGCTAATACGGAAAGTTCTCTCCTAAAGATGTGCCTCTCTCTCTCTCTCTTCTCCAACTGCAGCTCCGAAACTTGTCTCTCAATGAACAAGTGAGTGTGTGTCTAAGTGAGGCGCTATCCTCCTTATTTATACTAATCTAGCACGTGTGAAGTGTCTCTTCACTGGCAGGGCCAACTTCTTAATCTGGGTGGTTATAACCACCTTTATTATATTATGGGGCCTCTTTGATATATTATGGGGCCGACTTCTTCTTTTGCCTTTTACAATTACATTATGACCAATCCGCAAAAGGGGATTTGGTCCTTTTACAATAGCCGACATGATAAATCCACAATGGGGATTGATCCAATGAATAATATATCAAATAATAATAAGAATACACTTTGTCATTACATTATTTCAACAAAGAGAACAATCATATTGTATCTCTTAAATTCAGTATTACCAAATGTGTCAAGGGAAACTACAACCAAGGCATTATCGAATAAGTTAGGGGCTTTGTATCAGTCTAAGTCCCTGGTAAACAAATTGTTCCTGCGAAAGAAGCTATACAACCTAAGGATGCAATATGGAGACTCGGTGACAGAGCATATAAATGCCTTCAATATAGTGGTAAGTAAGCTATTATCTATTGATATTAAGATTTATGATGAAGATAAGTGTATCAGTTTATTGTGCTCTTTATCAGACTCGTGGGATAGTCTAGTTGTGGCCATAGGTAGCAATGCAACTACCTTAAGTTTAGATGATGTGTTCCCATCCTTGTTGTCGGAAGAGATGAGGTGGAAAAACATGGAAATCCATAGCACATGTGCCTTATTTGCAAGAGGACACTCCCATGAAAGAAATAGAAATAAGTCCTCAAGTGAGAGATCTAAATCTAGGGGAAGATCTAAATATCTTGGAAAATTTGTAAAGGTATGTTGGATATGTGGAAAATAAGGGCATTACAAGAAACAATTTAGATCCAAAAGTCTTGAGAGAGGGAAGAGATCTAATTATGCTCATTCTATAGAAGAAAAGACCTCCACGGACGAAGCAGGGGATGTGTACTTGGCTTCCTCAAGAACACATGCAGATCATGAGGCATGGTTGGTCGACTCAGGTGCATCCTTTCATATGAATCCTCGTAGGGAATGGTTCTGTGAATATGAAAGGTATGATGGAGGTGACATTTTTCTAGGGGATGACTCCACATCCATAATCATAGGATGAGGAAAAGTCAAGTTGAAGATCATGTATGGTAGGATTAAAACACTCCTTGGTGTCCTGCACATCCCAGGATTGGCTATAAATTTGATTTATGTAAGGAAGATGGACGATGTAGGTCTAAAAATAGTGTTTGAAAAGGGAATCTGCAAGATGGTTCGAGAAGCAATGGTGTTACTTAAGGGAGTTCATATTGGAACTCTGTATAAGATACATGGAAGCACTATTAGTGATGGTTGAAATAGTTTCATTGTTCATGAGATTGGAGTTGAAGAAGGAAAAACTCCTACAATCTCTAAAGAAAAGACTATATTGTGGCATCAAAGACCTCAAGCATATTGAAGAGAAGGGCCTTCAAGTACTATACGGTAAAGGTATGGTTGAAGGTATGGCCAATTTCTCTCTAGATTTTTATTTATGTGAAAATTGCTTATATGGGAAGCAAAGTCATGTAAGATTATCCTCTGGTGCTACGAGGGCAGAGGGAATACTATAGTTTATGCACAATGATGTGTTTGGACATGTGTCAATTCCATCACTGGGAAAATTTGTGTACTATGTATTGTTTATAGATAATTTCTCGATTAATACATGGATTTATTTCCTCGGGAATAAATCTAAAGTCTTTAATAAATTCAAAGAGTTTAAGGCTCTTATGGAGAATCAGACAAAGAATATAATTAACGTGTTGAGGAGGGATAATGTTGTAGAATTATGTGGAAATGAATTCGAGGAATTATGTAATAATTGTGGTATATAAATGCATAAGACTACTCCATACACACCTCGGAAAAATGGATTTGTAGAAAGGATGAACAAGACGTTGATAAGAAAATCAAGAAGCATGCTCAGTGGTTCTAGGTTAGGACAAGAATTTTGGGCAGAGGCAGTGGGTATTGCATGTTACCTGGTCAATCGATCACCCTCATCAGTGTTGGATGACAAGACTCCACACGAGGTATGGACTGGAAATAAACCCTCTCTTACACATCTCAAGGTATTTGGTTGTGATCCCTATGTACACGTTCCAAAGAAAAATAGGAGTAAGTTGGATAAAAAGGTTGAAAAGTGTATCTTTATTGATTATAAAGATGGTATAAAGGGATATAATCTTTGGAGCCCAGAAATTAAGAGGGTAATGTATACCCGAGATGTGGTATTTAGAGAAATCAAAGACATTGTAAAACAGGAAGTCCTACCAGGGGAGGAATAAATAGAGAAGATAGAGTTTGAATTGAAGGATAATGAATCAAAATTTATATAAGAACAACAATCAGAAGAAGAAGAGCCTCATACTCCAGTATTGAGGTGATCGGTTTGGGAAAGAAGGAAACTGGAAAGGTATAATCCACCTAATTTCCATTCAAATTTTTCTTTGTTAATTACTAATGATGATCCTAGAACTATTAGGGAGGCAGTGGATTCAAAGGATGGAAAACTATGGAAAAAGGCCATGGTTGAAGAAATAGTAGCCTTGGACATGAACGAGGCTTGGGATCTAGTGGAGTTTTCGACTGAAAGAAATCCCATTGGAAACAAATGGGTGTTTAAGAAGAAGTTGAATGCATAAGGAAAATTGGAGAAATACAAATCTCTTTGCTCGGTTAGTAGAAAAAGGTTATTCCCAAGTAGAGAGAATTAACTTTGGTAAAAAAAAATCTCTTGTTTCAAAGTTAACCTATATTATATTTATTTTATCTATTGTTTTTTATTTTGATTTGGAAGTAGAATAGATGGATGTGAAGACAAATTTCCTGCATGGGGATCTGGACGAAGAAATCTACATAAAGCAACTAGAAGGCTATGCGGTGAAGGGAAAGAAAGAGCTGGTATGCAAGCTGAAAAAGTCCTTGTATGGGTTAAAACAATCACTAAGGATGTGGTATCAAAAATTTGATCCTTATATGTTGGTAATTGGCTTCACAAGGAGTAAAGATGATCATTGTGTGTATTTCAAATTAAACGATGATCATCTTATTTATTTGGTATTGTATGTGGATAATATGTTGTTGATAGGAAATGAAAAGAAGATTATCCAGGATGTGAAAACTCAGTTATCCACTAGATTTGATATGAAGGATATTGGTGTTGCAAATTTTATTTTGGGCATGGAAATTAAAAGAGATCAAGAAAACAAGAAACTCTAGTTAAATCAAAGGAAATATGTTGAGACAATATTGCAAAGGAATAATATGCAGGAATGTAAATCGGTCAGTGTTCTTATTCATGTAGGTGTAAAGTTATCTTCTTATCAGTGTCTCGAGACATGGGAAGAGGAAGAGGACATGTCTCGTGTTCCATACGTTAGTGCAATTGGAAGTTTCATGTAAGAAATGGTATGTACTAGACCAGGCATTGCACATGCAGTGGGATTTTTGAGCAGGTATATGTCAAAACTAGGGAAGGAGCATTAGACAATAGTAAAGAGGGTTTTCAGGTATTTGCATAGAACTACTAGCTATGTATTTTGATAACAAGGAAGACCATGATTGGAAAGAGTGTTGGACATACATGGGGTTGTTGGTGCAGATTGGTCTAGAGATCTGAATCATAGAAGATATACTAGTTGGTATGTGTTTAACCTATTTGGAGGAGTAATCAGTTTGATGAGAAAAAAACGGTTTGTAGTGGCACTCTCAATTATAGAATTTGAATACATGGTAGCTACTCATGCAAGCATACAAGCATAATGGTTACATATATTGTGTTTGGGTATTAGGTTGTGTTGACGAGCATTTCTGACACACCGTCAACGAGAAGGGAAGATCTGGATCGAGGTTTTCTATTTAACCCAAGTTGTTTGGGATAATCTACCCTGGCGGGTTTTATGGCTTTGTTAGCCAACTAGGATTCTAAAATAATTAAAAGATGTAAACTAACTAGATTGACAGTCCTATCAAACAATACCTTAATACAATTTCTTAACTAATAGTAGTATTATATACAATAGATATGTACAATTAGAAGGTTTAAATAAAGCCTTGTGAAAATGGTTGTTTTCAACTAATGGATCAAAACAAGGTGAAAAATAAAATAAAAAAGAAATAATTGTATATTATAAATGACAAGATAATAAACAATGAATGAATAAGATTATAAATGATATAACATTAATGGACAAAGCATTTGACGTTTAAATAATGTAATCATTATCCATTCACAAATCAACAAATCAAACCAAATATAAACTAACTAACCTGACGTTGATGAGCAGTACTAAGCTATATTCTTCTTTATGTGTTTGTCTAAGCTCCACTTAACCTATGTCAAGTATAAATCTATGACAAAAGAAAGAACGATACTTCATGAAACAACTCAAGGAAGTCTTTTAAGTTTCGGAACAGATCTGTGATAATAGAAAGACAAATAAATTTTATCTTATGTGACTTTAAAATGTTCAATAGCTAAAAGTGAAATAAACTCCAACCCTTGGCAAGTGGTATTATGAACTATCCAACATTAGACGTAAACTCAAAATGTATCAATAAATGATCAACGACAGATATTAAAGGAACCAAAATATAATGAACCATATAAATGAAGACATAACATGAAAAATTATATGAAAAACAGTCTAAAGCTAGTTCAATACAAATAAAGTTTCATATCTATAAATTATATGAGAAACAATATTAACATTGCATAGTCTACAAAAGGACAAAATCCAAAGAGTAAATTGTATCCCATATAGTTTCAATATAATAAGTTCATCATAAGGTCCAAAAGGAATTTTGGGGATATTAGACTCTTAAAGATTGAAAAAATTAATACATAAATTATAGCAATTAACCATGTATTGATAAAACAGACTAAAGCTAATTTAAATCAATGCATAATCAATTACTCAAAGAATATGAAGATATTATAATGAAAACAAAACCATTTTACTCGCAGGACAAAACCCATTAAGCAACCTAGAATTCCACATTCTTCTTCGAAAATACTGGTCCATTCTCCCAAGATTTCAACCATTCGTTACTCCATCTGAAAAGAAAAAATTTACAAAAGAAATAATATACAAAAAAAAGAAAGGATAAAAATCATCCTCTCAATTTCCTCAGTCTCCAGGGATCTGGACTTTCTCATATATTTATGCAATGAATGAACAGTCTGAGCATCACTAATAATTTCTGCCCCCCTGAAATTTGCCTTGTAAAGAGAACGATATCTCTCAAATCGTGAATTTGTTTGGAGAAAATCTCACGAATAATGTAAATGGGTCCATTCTGCAGACGGGTTTTCAACTGTTTCTTCAGATTCTTTACGGTTTGGCTGCAATCAGTCCCGCAAAATCGTTTGTATGTTCTTGAACGCATTTCCAAATCTTATTTGTTGTTGCTCATAAATTATTTGCAACAATCCAATATTATTTTTGGATCAATTATCTTGAACGTATTTAGATAATAAAATCAAGCCATGATCAGATCCATACCAAATAACTGAAAATAGAAACCTGTGAAACAAAAAGAAACCAAATTAATAACCTAAAAATTGTGAATAAAACAAAATCTAGAACTATAAAATTAAAATGAATTTAAACTAACTATAAGTTCTAAAAAAATATTGTTTATATTTTCCTTTCAAATATGATATTTAAAATTCTAGAAGCTTCAAGTTGATGGAGAGGAGAAAAATATTGATTTTGGGTTTTCACAAAATCAAACAAATGATAGATAATTCTTTTATTTATTTATTTATTTTGAAATGAGATGTAAACTAACAAAAGTATTTAATTAATTAAATCTACCAAATGATTTTGTGAAAATTATTGTTAATGAGCAAAAAATGAAAAAACAATCATAATTGAAACGAAAGTAAACAGTTGATAAAAATTAATATTTTCATTTAAATTAAGATTTCTATGTTCGTCTCTCCCTCATTCAAATTTGATCAAATGTGAACAAATGTCATAGAAAATATGTGTCACGATAAACATTCTTCCTGTAAAATAATTTTATTAATCCATGTCTTCAACCAAGCCATTATCATAGCAGATAAATTCAATAAGGAAGAGGTAATAACAAACTCTCAAATTATGAAGCTTGTCCATCAACATCAAAACTCTGTAGAAAGAAAAACGAAATAGCATTTGAATTTCATGAAATTCAAACCAAACAAAAGAAAAGAATATAAGCTCAAACCAACCTTGAAACAAAGCAAACCAATACCAATCTAATCAACTCAAAGGAAAAAAAAAAACGAAGAATCCAAGCAAAATTTCGAGGGACCCTGGCAACTCACTGGGCGAAGACGTTATCTCTGACCTATTAAAATTTCATCGCAGGGAAGAATAATAAGACTTGGATATAATTTTAAGATGCTTTGAAACAAATCCACTTTAATATTACACAATATTAAGATTAGCTCAGATTTATAGAAAGATATCAGAAAAGAAGAAAATAATGCTTTTATAGAGGATTATAACCCGAGGTTGTGTTTTAATCAAAGAGTCATGATGCTTATAAAAGGAATTCAATACCATCGACAAAGCTACTGCTACCAAAAGGCGTCCATATCCTCGACATGGATGTCATTTAACCCACTCAAATGTGTTAATCCCATCCAATAGTTGTATCCACATGATGTATAATTCCATAAAAGTTAATTTAAAAGAATATACCTACTACCTCTTGACCCGACATTGCTTCATTGCCAGCAGGCATGTTCAGTACCTTGACGAAGTTGTCTTAGTATCATGTGTTTGTTTACCCGCTGCCAACGAGCCTATTCAGTACCCCGACAGGTTTACACACACTTCCCACACTTAAGTGCTTCCAACCCTCTTATGTAATTTTTAAATAATAATACAATTAGAGATTTATTGATGAAAAAGAGAGTGGGGTGATACTGGAGGTTAATTTCAATACAGGTGAACAATTGATTTTTATTTTATTTTTTATTTTCTTTCAAAACTGGAAGTTTTTATCATGGTTTAGAGATTTTATATTTCGGTTAAGAAATCATCTAGAGAATGGGGAAGCACTTAAAAGTGATCTTTTAAGAACAACGACTGTGTAAAAAGTCTAAGGATAATCATAATTCCCAAAGATCTCGACACATTTCAGGGGTAATACTCTGACAAAGACCGTTTAGGATTTCATAGTACTCAACTGACTTACAAATCAATTATCTGAACTGAACCTTAACATCAGAAACTCTTTGAACTGTTTCAAATTGCTTTTAAAAACATAAGTCTTGAAATGAATGCTACCTTCGACAATCTCTCTTTGATCATAAATATATTTATTCAAAAATACAGACAACAAGAAAGTTCAATCAAATAAAGCAAAAAAAAAACACATAACAAACCGAATCAAATTTTATTAATGGGATTCAAAATCAGAAGTACATCAAAACAAACAAAATCGAAATAGCAAAAGCTCACTTTTAAAAGGAATTTGACCAAAAACAAAACCAGGCCAACCTCTCATAGAGAAAGAGGATCAAAAGGAAGAACAACATAGTTCAGAGTTTTGCATATAGGAAGGTTATTTTCTTAAGATAGTGATGCATGATACATCATTTTGACCAAGCTTATTATTAAAAGTCACGGAAAAATCCTTAACCAGGATGAGTGCAATTACGTGCAGTGGTAAGCTATGTTTGTTAGGGTAAAACTAATGTGAATTAAAGATCAAATCCTTAATCTCTTTATTAATGCTTCATAATATCTGAAATCATTGCATGATGCTGCCAAGTTTTGAAAAAGAAACGCGTAATCAAGACAACTCCGAAAAGGAAAAAAAAAGAATTGAAAGAAAACTTCCCTGACAACATTCAGGCAATGGTTCTCTTTGCATAGATACGTGCCTTCATAACTGCATTATTCAAAGGAAAAAATGAAAAGGCAAGAAAAAACCAAAAGGAATCTATTCATACACCTACTCTAACTTCTACATAGATCAAAATTCTAAGTAAAACCGTATTTCCAGTGCATCCACAAGAACATCTTCAATCTTGCAAGGCATAGAAAGTCGAAAATCAGAATAAAAGAATGTAGTATTTGCAGATACGAAAGAAATATGTCATTCCTACCTCCTATATATTCATTTAAAAACAAAACAAGCACGACCTTACCATTCTTTTGAAACTTCTTGATATATGAATTATCCATCCATTCTACAATCTTATCATGATATGGGTCATAATAGCATGGAAGAATGCAATTAAGTTTGGAAAAATTGTCAATATTATGGGGACCTGACATAACCATCAGCCAAGGCCGAAGTGCCCCATCCTCCTGACAATTCTCCGAGTGTTCATCAATTTCTTCACATGGAGGATCTAAAAAAATCGTGTCATACTTACTTCCTAGATATTTAGGTAGAAACAAAGAAAGCACAACTTTATCTTTATTATGAAGATTTTTTAGATACAAATATTCAATCCATTCTAATATCCTGTCATAAAAATTAGGATGCAAACTATGACTATGATGAAATGGATATATCAATGGGGAACACATCATAAGAGCATTCATGACATCAATTAGATTATTGGTTTGAACACTTCCTTTGATGAGATGGATTGTTTCAAATGTGAAGCATAATCATTAAAATTTGAACTAACCAAAGAATGAATATGCAATGCAGAATATTTGATCTCCACAAGAATGATTGCATTGTATTTTTCAAAAATAAATTGTGTAAAATCTTCTTGCAACATGTCTTTTTTCCATGCGAGTGATGAAAGTGAAAGACCGTCAAATCCAATTTCATAAATGTGTGTTTGGAATTAATTTCACCAAATCTTGGCATATCAAAAAGATCTGATTGTGATGGAAAAGAGTAAGATACTGTGGGTAAAGTATCATGTCCACCAGAATCTAAGAAGAGATGGGGATATAAAAAGTAAAAGGAATCAGAAATGATCACATGAAAATAATCTCTTGAGCTGTGATATTTAACAATGGTATTCTCAAGACATTCCTCTTCACTTTCCTTAAAACTTTCACATTGTTTTGGTGATAAATCCTTCAACATAATATGATCGTCTAAATTTTCCTCATGTATGATAGAAAATTCAAAACTTTCATAACAAACATCTAATATTTACTGTGGATAAGGTATGATTTGTGGATGAAGGTTTAAGGTTTCTTCTTCAAATTGCAGATTTACATCTCTAATCAGTTTCATAGGAATGTTAGAATACTTAAGATCATTTTCATCACCTAAGTGTTCTTCAATAACTGAATTTAAGTACTGATTAGAGCAAGAGTTAGAAGAATATGGACATTCACCTTGACCCAATATCAAATCTTCTTCCACGGTGGTTGAGGACTGAATATACAATGATTCAAAGGAAAAATCAGTTTCACTGTCAGTAAGAACCTTTTCAATAGATTCTACCTCCCTTGTTGTTCAAAATTTTCGAATGGATTCCTCTCATCCTGCAAACAAAATTATTCTCACAATTGAGTGATAGGATTTGTAACTAATTCATCATTTGCGATTGAAAATGCTTGGATGAAAGGGGTACAAACATTAGAGAGGAGTTTTAGTACAAATTACATGTCATCAAGTTGAAACTTACAGAGAACATGATGGATGCTTGTTAAAAATACCTCTGGATATGAATTGTCATTGATTAGTAAAGCCTGAAATTCTTCACATAATTGATTGTAATCATGGATTTCAAAAGAATCTAAAAATTCCTCTACAAATTGAAACCAATCAATAATGTGATATGTTGGAAAATACTCAAACCAATGTTTAATCCGACCCCTAAAAGTAAAAGCGAACAATCTGCATACAACCTTTAAATAAGAAATGTCATGCTTGATGCATTTACACCAAAACTTGTTAAGATGGTCTTTTGCAGATACATCCCCCCCACCATCAAATGTGAGTTTGGACAAGTGAGAGGTTGTCTCGTTGGGAATATCAGGTAATGAGAAGTGGAAAGCATGTTCCAACACAGTGATTTGGGGATCCATGTGAAATTAAATACATTTGAAACAAAGACTCCTGCAAGGCCATCTTGTCAGTTTGGTCTACCTTCTAGTGCATTTCAAGATGACACAAAAGAAGAATTTATAAATATGGAATTATGACAGGGTGAGGGGTAAAACATTTAATCATTAAATTTACCTTGGCCCTCTTTCTAGCACCATTTGTTGACGGATGTTTCTGACACACCGTCAATGATAAGGGAAGATTTAGACCGGGGTTGTCTATTTAACTCAAGTCGTTTGGGATAATCTACCCTGACGGTTTTTATGGCTCTGTTAGCCAACTAGGATTCTAAAATAATTAAAAGATGTAAACTAACTAGATGTGCAATACTATAAAACAATACATTAATACAATTGTTTAACTAATAGTAGTATTATATACAATAGATATGTACAATTACAAGGTTTAAATAAAGCCTCATGAAAATGGTTGTTTTCAACTAATAGATCAAAATAAGGTGAAAAATAAAATAAAAAAGAAATGATTTTATATTATAATTGACAAGATAATAAACAATGAATGAATAATATTATAAATGATATAACGTTAATGGACAAATCATTTAACGTTTAAATAATGTAATCATTATCCATTCACAAATCAACAAATCAAACCAAATATAAACTAACCTGACGTTGATGAGTAGTGCTAAGCTATATTCATCTTTCTGTGTTTGTATAAGCTCCACTTAACCTGTGTCAAGTATAAATCTACGACAAAAGCAAGAACGATACTTCCTGAAACAACTCAAGGAAGTCTTTTAAGTTTTGGAACAGATCTGTGATGACAGAAAAACAAATAAATTTTATCTCATGTGACTTTAAAATGTCCAATAGCTAAAAGTGAAATAAACTCCAACCCTCAACAAGTGGTATTATCAACTATCCAACATTAGACGTAAACTCAAAATGTATCGATATATGATCAGCCACAGATATTAAAGGAACCAAAATATAATGAACCATATAAATGAAGACATAACATGAAAAATTATATGCAGAACAGTCTAAAGCTATTTCAATACAAATAAAGTTTCATATCCAGAAATTATATGAGAAACAATATTAACATTGTACGGTTTAAAAAATGACAAAATCCAAAGAGTAAATTGTATCCCATATAGTTTCAGTATAATAAGTTCATCATAAGGTCCAAAAGTAATTTTTGGGATAATAGACTCTTAAATATTGAAAAAAAAATTACATAACTGATACCAATTAACCATGTATTGATAAAACAGACTAAATCTAATTTAAATCAATTCATAATCAATTACTCAAAGAATATGAAGATATTATAATGAAAACAAAACCATTTTACTCACAGGACAAAATCCATTAAGCAACATGGAATTCCATATTCTTCTTTGAAAATACTGGTCCATTTTCCCAAGATTCCAACCATTTGTTACTCCATTTGAAAAGAAAAAAGTTTACAAAATAAATAATATACAAAAAAAAGGATAAAAATCCTTCTCTCAATTTCCTGAGTCTCTAGGGCTCTAGACTTTCTCATATATTTATGCAATGAATGAGCAGTCTGGGTGTCACTAATAATTTTCGCCACCTGAAATTTGTCTCGTAAAGAGACAACAATATCTCTCAAATCGTGCATTTGTTTGGGAGAAATCTTGCGAGTAAGGTAAATGGGTCCATTTAGCATATGGGTTTTCAACCGTTTCTTCAGATTCTTTATGGTTTGGCTACAATCAGGCGCGCAAAATTGTCTTTATGTTCTTGAATGCATTTCCAAATCTTATATGTTGTTGCTCATAAATTATTTGCAGCAATCCAATATTATTTTTGGATCAATTATCTTGAATGTATTTAGATAATAAAATCAAGCCATGATCAGATCCTTACCAAATAAATGAAAATAAAAACCTATGAAACAAAAAGAAACCAAATTAATAACCTAAAAATTGTGAATAAAACAAAATCTAAAACAATAAAATTAAAATGAATTTAAACCAACTATAAGTTCTAAAGAAATATTGTTTATATTTTCCTTTCAAATATGATATTTAAAATTCTAGAAGCTTTAAGTTGATGGAGAGGAGAAAAATATTAATTTTGGGTTTTCACAAAATCAAACAAATGATAGATAATTCTTTTTTTTTTTAATGAGATGCAAACTGACAAAAGAATTTAATTAATTAAACCTACCAAATGATTTTGTGAAAATGATTGTTAATGAGCAAAAGATGAAAAAATAATCATAATTTAAATGAAAGTAAACAGTTGATAAAAATTAATGTTTTCGTTTAAATTAAGATTTCTATGTTTGTCTCTCCCTCATTCAAAATTGATCAAATGTGAACAAATGTCATAGAAAATATGTGTCGCAATAAACGTTCTTCCTGTAAAATCATTGTTATTAATCCATGTCTTCAACCAAGCCATTATCATAGAAGATAAATTCAATAAGGAAGAGGTAATAACAAACTCCCAAATTATGAAGCTCATCCATCAACGTCAAAACTTTGTAGAAAGAAAAACAAAATGGCATTTGAATTTCATGAAATTCAAACCAAACAAAAGAAAATAATATAAACTCAAACCAACCTCGAAACAAACAAAACCAATACCAATCCAATCAACTCAAAGGAAAAAAAAAAACGAAGAATCCAAGCAAAATTTCGAGGGACCCTAGATTTTGATTAAAAATAAAGAAGGGGGTTGTTGGGGCCCAACGTGTTGGTAAAAAAAACTGTAAGGATATATTGTGACAGTCATAGTGCGATATTCCTAGAAAAGAACTTGGCTTATAATTCAAAGACAAAGCATATGCATTTTCAATATCACTTTATGAGAGACATAGTTGAAGACAAGAAAGTGTTGTTGATGAAGGTGGACACTTTGAAGAATGTTACAGATTCATTGATAAATTTTGTGAGCATTGAGAATTTATCCTGGTGTAGAGAAACAATGGGCATTGATGCCCTATATTTTTTACTATGTAATCTTGTGACCCCATGTATGCAAAGAAAACAAAAAGTGGGAGATTATTGTGTATGTGTTTTATTCTTTAAATGACCAATCCCACGTTTTCTGTTGCGTCGGGTGCGTGGGGGTTTGCAGGGGATGGGCACAATCCCCCCCCTGGTCAGGTGGGTTGTAGGGGGAAGGAGCCCCCGAGGAAAAAAAAAAATGGTTGTTTTTTGCGTCCATTTTTTAGCAATTTTCAGCACACAGTTCTCGCTAATGATTTTGTAATTATGATTAAGGAATTTGGGTTTTAGACTAATATAGATCAACGGATTAGGGTTTTTGGATGTCGTGGGATCCTATATATATTGTATTGTAAACAATGAATATGAATGATGGATAAGAATTAGAGGTGCGGCTCTAAACAAGTTGTTGGTTTTCCTAGTCTGGGTTTCCAGGGTAAATTCTTTGTGTAATGTGTGTGTTTGTGTGTGTCTGTGTGTGTGCCATTGTATATTTTCTATTTTTATTAAGAATCTATTTGTAGTAATTAATTGCACAAGATTTAAATCTACAATATCTTGGTTAGTTTACCCAAAAACTACAAGTTTTCTCTCTATTTCTGATTTTCTAAGCTCACATAAAGTGTAGAGCAAAGAGAATATGCAGAAAAGAAAACACTTTTTGGTGAATTTTCGATTGCTGAGATCATACATAACACACGAAAAAGAGAATGGAAAAAGTAGCAAACCAAGATTAAAATAGAAAACTGAAATATTAACTTCGTAAAAAAATTAAAAGGGTGTATTCAAACTTTATACCTTTGAATCTGACTAAAATGGTCATATATTGGGAAAATGGAAACATTTTCAAGTGAAATGAAAAATGTTTCCAACTGAAAGTATCTCTCATGATGCAATGGAATAGTCATCTTAGCCTAAAAATGCATATAAATGGAAAAACCTATAAATGCAGCAACACACGTTCGAGTTCTTGATCTACAATGGGAGCGGGTATTCAAACGGGCTCTAATCCCATATTCAACAAAATAGGGTATTACCACACGAGACGAACAACTTCAATAACCACTCACACAACCAAATCAAATATAATAACACCAATTTTTTTAAATGGTCAAAACCTTCTAAGAGGCAAACAATCCATATCCCCATCCAACATGGCAATTTGAGGAAATATATTAATGCAAAAGAAAAATATTTTACAAGAGATTTTCTCACAATCGATCATCAGAAAATTACCCTCCATGTTTGTAACATAGATATCATGAACCAATCAAGTGCTAAGCCATGATTCAATAAATTCGTTAATATCGATGAAAATATGAATCGTCGAATCACTTTGTGTCTAGAACATATTGTGATTGTCATATTATATAACTACAAGTGCACATTAAAGAAATGCACTAGGAAACACACTTTTACCTAAAGACACATTAGACCAAGTTGATATAAACTAAATCCTAAGATTTCAATATTCTAACACTAGTGACAGTAATAATATAACAATATTAATGTAATGACCCAAGAGTTAGGGGCTTAAAAAAACCACCAATTTGGAATGCGAGGCTTGTGCTTGCAGGGGCATTTTTTTTTGTAAGTGAGAAAGTTTTCTATTACATGTTATAAAATTTCATATACAAACATGCAGTTTTTTTATGCCTAGGTTACCATGAGAGGAAACTAACCCATCTCAACCATTGTTCAGACTTGTGACTACACCAAGGGGTCAAAAAATTATACAACATTTGAACATGTCTATTGTAGAATGTCCATCAAAATAACTATCCTATTAAGAGATAGAAAAAGGAAACTGAAACCAAAATAGCATCCAGATTTAAAACCACTATTAGACAATAGGTGAAACTTGATCATGTTGAGAAGGGGCTTGGTTGTCCAACAGAAGAGGAATAGGGACACATAATAGAATAGTGTCATGGGAAGACATATCCAAAACTAGTCACTGGAGAACTATGTCAGCATGCAAATCCACGACACGAGAAATGCGTCGGTTCAAATGCTCAATGCTAAACTTTATATCCACCACCTCACTGTGCACTTTGAAGATGAGTTGTAAGTGGTCTTCTCTGGAGCAGGAATGGAGCATAATGGAATGCTCAATCTATGAATATTCCAAGACAATGGGAAAGGAGTCAGCGGGTGAATATGTGTCTTGAGAGTCATCAGAGCTAATTAGAGTAGCACCATGAACTGTGGACATAGCCAGAGGAATGAGGGAAGGCCTATGACCATCATCCATGGCCTCATGGCCCATGTCAATCCACTCAACCCGACAACCCAAAATATCTGCAACTTCCCACATGGTCAAAATTATTTTCTCTTCCATGTTTGGAGGTTGAATATTCACAAACCCGCACTCAAGGAGATTGGGCGAGACCCAGGCATCCACATACTTACTATCCATCCTCCCACGAGAATTATCGATCCTCCGTAAACGTACCCTCTCCCAAATTATAAGCATGAAGTCATTTTGAAAATCATCAGCACCTCTGAGAGGATAGAGAACCATGTCGAATACGAACCTCTAAGCATAGGCAAAGGTCTGGGCCAGAGAAAACCAAACACCAATGAGGCCACCTTCCATTGACAATTATAGTCTTCTTGTATAAAAAGGTGGAGTATATATAGTAAATTCTACTATAACTGAAGTTCGAAAAGTGTAATTGTGTAACTCCTCCAAATTACCAATGTCAATATGCTTATCCATCCTCTCATGCTTCAAGAGATTGGAGTTGTTAATAAACATATAGAGGTGTGTGCCCCCAGATGGAAAGACAACATGTCTCCATTTTTATGAGTGAATTTTCAAAGTTACACCACATCTGGGGGGCTTGCAAGGGCATTTTGATGGTAGCCAAGCCACCAAATTCTTGCAAAGTGCAACAAAGTTCCTAGTGAGTTTTATTAAACCCTTTACATTTTTTAATGTTGGCCCATGTAAATTTTTGGAGAGCCTTCTTTAGTTTTGAATAGGTAACTTTAGAGTTGACCCATTAGGAATAATAGTACACATGAGTCGTGACAAACACTTTAATGAAAATTTGAAATTTCGTCGCTAAGGCTAAGGTTTGGTAATCCACTTATATGTTTTTGTTTCCACCCTTTTCACCACAACCTCCCAAATATCTCAATATGAACACTAGAAGGTGAATAGAATGCCCAAGAGATTGAAAATGTATCCTATCTAAATCCAAGACCAATTTTACAAATCCATCTAGTTAGGCATAGGTTGTAGTTTTGTCTATAACATTGTGTCTTGGCCCATTGAATGCTCAATTCAACGGCCACACAAAATATGTCCAAATTTTCCATGGTTTTGACCCAACTAGTCCTCATGAATCGTAAGGAAGTAATCATCAACAAAGTTCCTATTAACAAATTCATTGGCATCAAATTCAAGGAGAAGAATCCCTTGAATAACATCGAGGTCGCCTTTAGAACACAATAAATAATTTAGGGCTTTAAGAAGAAAGACATATAAGGATGGAGGTAGGGGGAAGCCTTTCCTAATTGACCCAAATAGTTCCACCCTTTCTAACTTACCTTTGTTGATGGAGAGAGGTGTTGAAACATCTATAAAAAGGGTTTCAACATGACTAATGAAGGTGGAACAAAACCCCAAGTATTTAAGAATTGCTAGGATGAAAGGCCATTCCACTTGGTCATGGGATTTTTCGAAGTCAATTTAGTGATTAGGGAATTGATTTAAAAATATTAGGCCCATTTTGTGTCATGCTAAATTTCAATAACACTATCCAAAATATACTTCCCATGAATAAGACATGTATTCTCACGAAAAATATGCTTAATGCATAAGGCAAGTGCATTGGAAAAAATATGTGACTTGCTTGATGCACAAGGCATGCACCTTAGCTATAATTTTATAGGACATGTTAGGCAGAGTGATGGTCCTTCCACTGGTAATGAAAATTATATTCCTTGTGTCAGGGATGAGTTTGATGAATCCTTGGTTAATCCTTGTTCCCGAAGAGTGGTTTCAAAGATGTTATTTATACACTTGTAAAAGGTTTGTCCCATCAAATTCTTGCATGGATTTTTAGAACTCACAGGGGATCTCATCAAGGTTGGCTGGACAATTGACATCAGTTGTTGTGGTGATCTCATCAAGATAAAATTTTGAGGTTTATCTCACTTGGACATATTTCAAGAACAAGGCTAGAAAGAATCTACCAGCGACTCAATAGAGCTTTTTTGTTGAAGAAAAACTCATTCTACTTCGATGGAGAATGGACAATGCATGTTGATGACACAATCTCCTTATCACATTGCCAAATTATCTAGTTATCAATTGTTTGAGGATCCCAAAATATTTTTTACACCTCCAAAGCCTAAAGTGCCTACCATGCATCTAAAGTATGTGGAACTTTCTCCCCTAAGTCTCGTTGCAATTACTAAGATCCAGTGTGGCCGCAACCAAACAGTTTGTGATGAATGGGAGGAAGACATCCAATGCCTGCAATGGATCCCTTACAATGAAGAAAGCATGTGTGGCTAAAATTATTTCTTTTACTAGTAATTCATTGAATTTAGCTATTTTTTTTATAGAATACGATATTACACATCATTTATTTCATTATTCTTGCAATATTTTATTGTGTTGAGAGTTGTATATGCAATCCCCATGTCTAGAAATTACTAGACAATCAATTGTTATTTTCAACTTAGTTCAACATGCAACCAATCATGAATATCTACTCTTTATATTTACTTGAGAAAAATAATTTTATTTATTCTGCCATACAAAGAAGATTTCAAATTCCTCATTTGCAATGTTAAATAGATGCTAAGTTTGGATAGATTTGTTCAAATATTTTGTTTCTATACAAAATTAATTGTTTTTAAATTGATAATCGAAGGGGTACTTCTTGAATACAAGTTTTGTGGGTGAAGAAAAATCACGCAATGACCTTGATGTTTGAAATAAATTTCAAATTCATCTCTATCAGAATTTGAAAAGCAACTATTCAATTTTCTTGAAATCAACTTCTTGTGATCTTTTTTCATCACTTATGTTTGGAACACTAACCATGAACTTGACTCAAAGCATAAAATTTCAACCCTAACTCTAAACTTTGTCATGCACAAAAGTCTCATAGAAGATAATTTTGATAACCAAAACCACTTGATCTTTGACAAAAGTACAAGTGATATTTTTATAAAGCATTTAAATAATAAATTAAATCTTCTATCAATTAAAGACAGTATTAAAGACCTCGATCATGATTTTATGACAACCCTCTCTACTTCCATTATCAAGTTCTCTATCGAGGTGTTCGGTAAAAGGGAAAATAGAACGAGCAACCCTTGGTATGATAAGGAGTGTAAGATTGCTAGAAAATCCATTAGGAGTGCTTCTAACTAGTCCCTAAAATCCAACAAGATAAATAGGTACAAAGCCCTAATTAAAATAAAAAGAAAAAATATGTTATATAATAGAAAGAATGAGAATATTTAACACCTATCTAAGCTAGATCCTAAGAAATTCTAAAGGCAAATTCTAACTTGTAAAACTAAAGAAACAATATGATTCCTTTAAGGGACTAGAATTCCTACCTTAAAAAGATTTATGAATTCCCTAATGTCATGGGAAACATTCAAACCCTTTTGACAGAGGAAGAAGTTTTCTCTTTTGAAGACATAGATTTTGGGGTTAAGTGGCTCACAAAAGAGAAAGCTAAGGACATTGAAGGCTACCAAGCATAAGTCCTAAAAATTGGAGGCCATATCCTCATCCCTTACATTCACAATCTATTCAATTTAGAAAGTGAGTAGGGTTTCCTTAAACCCTAGACTCAAAGCCTCATTGTTACTATTTTTAAAAGAGAGGATAAAAACAATCCCTCTAATTATAGGACCATTATGATTAGCCATTTTTTAGCCAAGTTATATGGAATTATTTTGGAAAAGAAGATCAGTGTATGGCTAGAAATCCATGGAAAAAGGTGTTGAAGGACAAGCCAGATTTAGGAGTTATCATTCAACTATGAACCACCTTGTTACACTTAGTATCATTATGGAGGAGTGTCACGATAATAAAACCAATATCCTATGTCGCTTCATTGACTTGAAAAATCCTTTGACACGGTGCCCTGAACAAACTTTTGGAATAGATTAGAAGAGCTAAAAGGCCCTTTCGAGTTGAGAGTTGCTACAATAAGGCTATCCAAGAACATTATTTCCAAGTTTAAGAAAATTGAAGGTTGGTTACAAGAAATTAATTATAATATAGTAGCTAACCAAGGTTTCCCCTTGTTGAAATAATGTAACTGCGAAGAGAATTCTTATTATTATTGGATTAAATCCCCATTGTGGATTAATCATGTCATTATTATTATTATTATTATTGGATTAATCCCCATTGTGGATTAATCATGTCGGTAATTGTATAAGGACCAAATCCCCTTTTGCGGATTGGTCATCAGACAATTACAAAGGGCGGAATAAGAAGTCGGCCCCAACAGTTATTATGGAAGACTCAGAATTAATTAAAGGTGGGTTTACCCACCCAGAGTGAGAGGTCGGCCTTGCCAGTTGTGACCTTTCACATGTGCCAGTCTTGTATAAATAAGAGGCTAGTGCCTCACTTCAAACACACAACTCACTTGCTCATTCTCTTATGAGGCAAGCTGCAATTACCAGTTGGAGAGAGGGAGAAGAGTGGCGCATCTCTTGGGGAGGACTATCTGTATTGGTTTGAGTTATCTCTTGAACATTGTATAA
>ML779284.1:535511-549457 GCA_009831015.1 Picea engelmannii
TTTGCTGGGTTTTCTTCCCCTAGAGGGTTTCCCAGGATAAATGTTGTGTCTCTTGTGAATGTGTATTTCTCAGTGATCTTGTTCTTATTATGCTCTTATCTATTGAAATTCAAAGAACTATAATAATGGCATAAACATTAACACCCCTTGTCCCCTACCCTTTTTGGCATGTACATCAATAAGTTAGAGGGTATTTTGGAAGAAGCGGGATGTTTCATCATGTCTCTAGTTGGAAAAGTCAACACCCTTATTTATGTTGGAGATATTGTTCGCATGGCAAGGAATCCCTATGATCTTGAAAAACAACTAAAAATTATCAAGTATTTTTTCTCTAGTACAGGTATGACTATTAACACTAACAAAACAAAGGTTATGGCAATCAAATCTGAAAAAAATCACTTACGCTAATTTCATGTATGACAATAATAGCTTGGAGGAAATGACTTCATAGAAATATTTATGAATCAATCTTCATCACAATCTTAACTAGAACTATTGCATTCCTAAAAGTTTAAATGAAGGGTGGAAAATTTATTATGGACTTGAAAACGGTGGCAAATCAATGGATATTTGGCTTTAAAAACTCCTCTTTGAGACTTTTGTCACCCCTGTTATCTTTTATGGTTGTGACATTTGGGGTTGCATCATATCTAGAGAATCATGGAGAAAGATAGATAAAATCAAAAATTTGTTTATAACTTTTAATCTTGAAATTAAATGCAATACACCCTATCCTATCCTCCTCATAGAAGTGAGTCTTCCCCCCATTGAAAGCATGGATGTGACTAGGTACTTAACATACAAGAACAAGAATCATAAACAACATGGAAGACAAGAGGCTTCCTAAGGTTGCTTCAAAACCATCTATGGTTCAAGTGAGGTTGGCATAAATATGCCAAGTCTTGGTTAAATCATTGGGGTATCGAGGAAGCGGTGACTATAAAGTAACAATAATATTAAAAATATTATTACAACAAAATTTAAGGAGAAACTATGGTGCGAGAAAGAATTAGAGGATAAGAGAAAATTAAGATACTACAAGGAGGTGATCAACCCTAGTCTGGAACATCAAAAGTATCTATTTTTTTTAACTAGCAAAAAGAATAAAATCAACATTGTTAAAATAAGAACAAACTCTCACGAGCTCCATAGTGAAATGGGGAATTGGATGATTCCTAAAACGTCGTGGGTCAAAAGAATTTGTCATCTTTGTGACACTAAGAGGGTTGAAGATGAAAATCATTTTCTCTTAAAATTTCCTATGTACACCCACATTAGATCTCAATTTCAAAATATTTGCTACAACATCGAACTTTCTAACCTTTTAACTCATCAAAACTATGGTGATTTAGGGATGCTTTTCTCAAAGATTTTCGAGCACAAAAATAAAAGTTTAAAGCAACCAAGTAATTCCTCACCCTTTTTTTTAAGGTCCAATATACCAATGTTGGTCTAAGTGAATGTTAATAACCATCATTATCATCATCAGTTTACATATTATTTTGTTATAAGTATCATCCACAACTACCATTGTTTAGATCATATTTTCAAGTAAATATTCACTATCGGTAACAATCATTTTCTATTTGAGGTATGTTTCAGATTGCCCTAAAAGACTTTGAACCTCCAATACAAAATATATAAATCATCATTTATCTAAGATCATATTTATTTAATGAGAAAACTAGTATATTTTCTTTCCAAATGAGTCTATCGACAAGATGGAATAAGTTGAAGTATTTCTTGATTTTATATTGTAGTGTGTCGTATTGATTCTATTTTCCCTCTTTAATCTAACTAAAATGCAAAGTTTTTACATCACTTAGAAAATAATTTTGGGGATTCAAAAAATATGGTGAGTAATTTTGAACCCTCTCCTAACCTCTCCTCGCTAGTAGGAGCCTTATTGTATTAAACTTAATCTTCAAACTAATCTATTGGAGTGGTCTGACTTTCTTTGTATTATTTGAATTGCATTGCAATCTCATTTTAAAGGATGATGATCGGGATTATATTGAGAACGAAATGAGATACAAACAAAACTATAGCAAAACTCAAATCCAAATGTCAACTAGCTCTGATACCACTTGATCCGAAAAGATCTTTTACACGACTATGGTTGAATTATTAAGCATGTGTTGATTAACCAATTAGGAAGCTTAAATAAAGAGGAAGAAGTATAGAAGAAATGTGGCATCCATATAAACATGTACAGAACTTAAATGAAGCATAAAACAACAGCAAAACATAACACCAATGTGATAACGGAGCTCGAAAATCTCACCTACGTCTCCGGGCCTTTGTCTCAGTGGGTGAGGCTTTCTTATTTCTGTTCAAAGATCAATAAGTACATCACAACAATTCCAAAAGGGTACAAAATTGATATATTCTTGTTCTCCCAGATCTTAAGAACCTAACAGAAGAAACGACACTCAAATTGGATGACCGAAGCTCCCAGAAATTGCCTGCAAAGGTGCACTCCTCAACAGCTTCCCTACATAAAAATGGCTTTGGCTTGGAAAATCTTCAACATAAATCTGCTCTAAATCTCCTCCCATGGCCTCAAGAAGGCATGGTTTATATATATTTGAAGTTGGTAACCATCTCCCAACTTCCCCCCAAGATCTGGCCTCAAAAAGGGCCCAATATCCCCTAAAAAGGGCCAAAATTCTCCAAAACGGACTAAAAATCCAATAAAATCCACTATTATAAGGTTAAAACCCACATTATGCAACAAAAAACCAAAAATATCTCAAAGGTCCTAGGCGCGCACACTAAAATAGGGTCATATGGCTATAAGTGGCCAAGCACCAGCCCCTAAGGGCTGCGCGCTGGCCCTTAGCCCACAGTCATAGGTCACATGGCATAAATGATAGAACCATGCCCCAACTAACATGCTTGGGATATGGTCACAGCCCCCATAACATATGGCAGGCAGGTGCATATGATCCATGCCCCTTGTTGACTGTATAATGGAGCACCCCCCAATCGTTAGTTGTGGTGCTATGGCATGGATGAATCCGCAGGCTGGGGCTTAGCCCCAGCCACCTTCCGACTCTGATTTACCTTTTAAAACACTTTATATAATATATTTTGGACTTGTAGTAACAAGCCCCTCCACTAGCACGTTGGTAATCCGACATGTCCCTAAGTCATTTCCTCTACCAACAGGTCCTGGGGTTGAATCCCATGAGCTCCAAAAAAAATTATTCAACCATTAAATGATAGGGTGCCACGTGGAAGCCCATGCCTAGGCCACGTGGCATTGTTTAATTTGCCTAAGAATGAGCCACTTTTCAACACGGGATTGGACCACTCTCAACTACCCAGTTAGCCTGTTGTTGCGCTACCATGTGTCTCAATGCTACGTCAACATGATGATGTCATGCTGAGCATGATGATGTCATGCTGACGTCGGCATTGACTTTTTGCATGTTGACTTTTTACCTGTTTGGGAAAATGAACAAAACGCGATATTAGGAGCATACAATGTTTGTTGGAGCCATTTCAAGTTGTGTTGGGTTCATATCAATGAGGCCTATGTACATGTCTATTTTTAAGCCATTATGAGAACATTGATTTTTAGGCCTTTCTGAGCCCCATCAAGCTCCTGGATTCGAATCTGGATCAAACCTCCCCACTAAAAGCCCTTTTGGTCCCCAAAAGGTTACTGACCATTCATCAATCTCGAGATAGGCCACCTGGATTGATCTATGTCTCTAAACTTTGTCCTGTGCACTTGTCTCATCAAGATCAACTGTAACACAATCATGACAACTGACAACATATTGTTAGACATTTGAACCATGTCACATCTTACTAAAGCTACTATCATCCATGTAGATAACATTACTAATGATAGCATCAAAAAAAGGACCGCAAATGAGCTGATATGTTTGTAATATTTGCACGACATGAGCTTGCCTTGAAGCAAACTGTGATTGATTTTCCATTCAACAATCATTTCATGTTCTTGCTTAAGATCGATTACTTGATTTGAAACAATTATTGGTTTGATGCTTGCTTTAGCTACCTTATTTAATTGTTCCATTGTTTGAAGAGTTTTATTTTCTTTTACATGATGAGCATGAACCACATAATCTTGACCTGCTTTGGTTAATTGATATTGATTCTTTGTCTTGTAGAAGATTGCTTTACGATCATATAAGTATGGACTACCTAAGACCATTCCACATTCACTTAGTGGAACTACATCACATGTTACCTTGTCCACATACTTAGATGAAATAGAAATTTTAATGTGCATTGTTTGGTTATGTGCATTTGATGATTATTGCTTATCCACTTAAGTGTGTATGGATTATGATGCATGTGTGTTTTTAACCCCAATTGCTTAACCAATTCCTTTGAAATTAGGTTAGATTGAGATCCACTATCGATTAAGGTATCAACCTTAGTGTGTCTCATGATGACCCTGATGTAAAACAAGTTACTTGTACAATCAATTCCTTCATCAATTTTACTTGTCATACCAACCAATGAGACCTTCGATTCATCACCTGAATCTGATCCCAAGTCTATTGGTCATGTTGTCGTTGCAACTGTTTGCCTCCCTTTCTTTTCCTTGAACCACTTCGGTCTCTTCTCGGGATGCAACTGCCATCAACGGTCCTCATCATGCCCCTCTTTCTTGCAATGCTTGCAAGAGGGCCTCTCTTCTTTTCTCATCATTGCATTTGTCTTTTTTCCATTCCACTTCCTCTTGTCCTCTTTCCTTGAAGACGATTCCCCTGATACTCCAACACTTGTTTTCCCTAATTCAATTTATGTCTCTTGAACATAAACCTCATCAAGATTAGTTGGTCCAAACATGAATACAATGTTTCTAATATGTGCAGGTAAACCTCATATATAATTCATAGGATTTTCTTGGGTATGTAAAGGGATATCTAACATCAATGCCATTTTTCGAAAGCCATATGTGTATTCTTGCATTGTTTGTCCTTTTCTTAGTTTTAAAGCTTGCCATTCAACTAATGATTTTTCTTTATAACCCAAATGATAGAATTGTTTTCTAAGTGCATAAATGAAAATTTTCCATGATGGAAATATATTACCCACTTGTTGTGTTCCATTTTGCAACTTGTTTTGCCACCATATGAGTGGTGTGCTTGCAAGTCTCAATGATGCCAACTTAATTTGTGTGGCCTCATCCTTGATCTGTTGCACACTGCAATAAACCTCCATCTGTCTGACCCAATTTTCAAGTCTCTCTGCATTAACTTCACCATCATATATGGGTAATTCAAATTTAACATCAATTTTTCATAATGGCATTTCATTCTTATGTTTATGAACATGTTTGTTTGCATTGGATTTAGAACTTGAACTTGAAGAAGAAGGAGGTGATGATGGAGGTGAAGGAGGAATCTGAGGAGGATCCTCTCCTTATTCACTTTTTCCCTTTGAATATTCACCCAAATTTGGTCTTTTCCATTCCAAGTAATCATCATACAAAACCTTCATCATCTTCGACATAGCAAAGAAAGTTTTTCGAAACTCTTTCTCATCAAGAGAAAGTCCCTCTTCCGATCCCATCTTCTCGCTTTGAGAAGTTATCTTTCTCAATCCAATCAATTGATTCTCTTCAACAAGATTGCCTTCACCACGAATTATCTTTTCCCTAGTTAACATGCAAAACTCAAATCCAAATGTCAACTAGCTCTGATACCACTTGATCTGAAAATATCTTTTACGCGACTATGGTTGACTTATTAAGCATGTGTTGATTAACCAACTAGGAAGCTTAAATAAAGAGGAAGAAGTATAGAAAAAATGTGACAGCCACATAAACATGTATAGAACTTAAATGAAGCATAAAACATCATCAAACCATAAAACCAATGTGATAACGGAGTTCGGCAATCTCACCTACGTCTCTGGGCCTTTGTCTCAGTGGGTGAGGCTTTCTTATTTTTGTTAAAAGCTTAATAAGTACATCACAGAAGTGCCAAAAGGGTAAAAAAATGATATGGTCTTGTTCTCCCAGATCTTAAGAACCCAAAAGAATAAACGACACTCAAATCGGATGACCGGAGCTCCCAGAAATGGCCCGCAAAGGTGCGCTCCTCAACAGCTTCCCTGCATGAAAATGGCTTTGGCTTGGAAAATATTCAACATAAATCTGCTCTGAATCTCCCCCCATGGCCTCAAGAAGTCTTGGTTTATATATATCTAAAGTTGGTAACCATCTCCCAACTTCCCCCCAAGATCTGGCCTCAAAAAGGGCCCAATATCCCCTAAAAAGGGACAAAAATCTCCAAAACAGGCTAAAAATCCAATAAAATCCACTATTATAAGGTTAAAACCCACATTATACAACAAAAAACCAAAAATATCCCAAAGTCCTGGGCGCGCGTGCTAAAATAGGGCCATATGGCTATAAGTGGCCAAGTACCAGCCCCTAAGGGTTGTGCATTGGCCCTTAGCCCGCAGTCATAAGTCACATGGAATAAATGATAAAACCGTACCCCAACTAACGCACCTGGGATATGGTCACAACCCTAGTAACATATGGGGGGCAGGTGCATATAATTTGTGCCCCTTTTTTACTATATAGTGGAGTGCCCCCCAATCGGTAGCTAGGGCGCTATGGCATGGATGAATCTGTGGGCTGGGGCTTAGCCCCAACCCCCTTCCGCCTCTGATTTACCATTTAAAACACTTTATATAATATATTGTGGACTTGTAATAACAAGCCCCTCCACTAGCATGTTGGTAATCTGACCTATCCCTAATTCATTTCCTCTACCAACAGGTCATGGGGTTGAATCCCATGAGCTCCAAAAAATTGTATTCAACCATCAAATGATAGGATGCCACATGGTAGCCCATGCCTAGGCCACGCGGCACTGTTTAATTTACCCGAGAATGAGCCACTTGTCAACACAAGATTGGACCATTGTCATCTTCCCAGTCATCCTACTGTTGTACTTCCACATGTCTCAATGCTACATCGGCATTGACTTTTTGCATGTTTGGGAAAACAAACAAAACCCAATATCAGGAGCATACGACGTTTGTTTGAGCCCGTTCAAGTTGTGTTGGGTTCGTATCGACGAGGTCTATGCACAAGTCCATTTTGAATCCATTCTGAGAACATTAATTTTTAGGCCTTTCTGAGTCCCATCAAGCTCCTGGATCCAAATCTGGATCACAGGGCTAGGGAAGGCCTTGGCCACCCCTGCCCCTCGAATATCCTAAAAACATCATTTAATGCCTCAAAACAGCCCCGAAAGTTTAGGACCCAAAAATCATATCAAAAACGACAAAGATAGAGAACCATGATCGATCAAGATGGAGAACTATGATGAATCATTGGAATAGGTGGGTAGGCACTGATATCCATGTGGATCAATCCTCCCTCCTTAGAAGGTAATAGTCCCCATTGCGTCAAGTTCCCTTAGGATATGGGGAAACTTTTGTTGAATCTGAATCTTGGTGAGCCACTTGCCTTGCAGAAGTAGTTGTCCTACTTTGACAACCCGATAGAGTTGTACATTATGTTGGAGGGTTCCCTTCATTCCAATGTCCATGATCCAATCCACAGGGACCTATACAATGTGTTTTAGATTGAGTTATATAGGGGCCAATTTCTTAGCCACCTCCAAGGTGTCTAGCAGAGGTGGGAAATATGGTCAAAGTAGCTTCACATTAAATATTGGGTGCAAGCCAAGGAAAGGAGGAATACTCAATTCAAAATTGTTGTCTCCCACAACCTTGGTGATGATGTAAGGCCCATATCAGAGTGGTATAAGATTTATGTGGGGGCCTCAGAGGCACTCTTTCTACAAATGCAACCACACCTTGTCATCAACCTAAAACTTGTGAGGAACCCAATGTTGGCTGTGTCATTTCTTATATTTGGCATTGGCCTTCTCCAAGATATCATGAACCTATTATTGGAGGTGATGGATCTGTTCAATGAATTAGGTTGCTCTGTCAGCCTCATTTTGATTGTGGGAGGAATTTTTTGAGTAATATTGAATGGGTAGAGATACATCAATGGGGGGAAATGGTTGGAACCCCAAGCACACATAAAAAGGGTTGTGGCCAATAGAACTATGGAGGGATATTTTATAGCTATGTTGAAAATATGAGAGGTTCTCATCCCATGTACATGGATTCGTGTAGTTGTACATGTGCAAGATATGCACAATCATCATGTTGACCACCTATGTTTGGGGATGAAAGGAAATATATCCAGTCAACTTGGTGTCCATTAAAGACCATAGGCTAGACCAAAAGGTGTTGAGGAAATTATTTTCCCTGTCTGAAATGATGGTCTGTGGTAGACCAAAATGAACCCAAACATGCAAAAATAAGAATTTAGCAATGGCCTCGGCTATGATACTCTTTTTACAAGGTGTCAAAATGGCCATCTTAGAGAACCAATTTACAACCAAATAAACATAATCATGCCCATGTTTAGTGGAGAAAAACCTTGACATGTAATCCATTGAGACAAACTCCCAGGGCTTGTCTCATGTAGGGAGAGGAGTGTACAACCCATATTTCTTGATGGAAAACTTAGTGATGGTATAGAAAGTGCACAACTTGATGTACTGGTTGAAGTCATGTCAAATCTTGGGATACTAAAAATGCTTCTGAAGTACTACTACTATATTCTCCACCCCGAAGTGCCCTTCCACCCAAATATAATGTGCCTCCCAAATTATATTTGCACACTCACTTGAAGGAACACAAATATGGTCAAGATAGCACAAGAGTGCATCTTGGAGGTGGAAACCTCAAACTTGTTTCCCAACACTGAAGGTCTAATGAGTAGTAGCAAATTCAAAATCGTTGTTTTATAATTGTGGCCACCTGGAGGTATCATGCCCACATGAGTTAATAACTATGGTGAGGCCACAATCGGGGGTTAACTGAGGTAGTTAGCAACAGGATTGGTGTTTCCCTTCTTGTACTTAATATTCAAGTGGAATTCTTCCAGGGATGTGGACCTTTTCTGATGGTTTTCATTGTGTATCTTTCCTTGTGTCTACATGAGTTGTAGAGGCTTGTGATCAATGTGTATGATTTTTTCCTTGCCCAGAATGTAATGCTTTCATTGTTAGCATGCCTGCACAATGGAGTACATCTATTTTTCATAGGAGGATACCTAGAAATAGCATCAAATAGTGTTTCACTATGATAGGAAACTAGATATCCCTGTTGAGTGAGGATGACATTGATATCATAGTCAGAGGCATATGTTTTGATCTCGAATGGTTGTTGTAGATCTAGCATTGTGAGGACTTGTGTGAAACAGAGGTAGTGTTTCATATACTGGAATGCTTTATGTTGTGATTCAAACTGGTAAAACTTGGATTTATCTCCCCCATTGGTCACTTGACTTAAGGGCCAATCTACATGAGAGAAACCCAACACAAACATGTGGCAAAAGTTGGAAAGGCCCAAGAAGTTGCGGAGCTCTGTCAGAGTCTTCAAGGTTGGAAAATAGTGAATGACTTGGATCTTGGCTAGGTCCACATGCGCCCCATGTTCATCCATGATCTATCCTAATTATTGGATTATTTGCATGTTGAATAAGAATTTATCCATGTTGGTGTATAACTTGTGTTTCTACAAGGTGCTCGAGACTTGTTAAATGTGTTGCAAGTGCTTTTCTCAGGTCTTGATGAAGATGAGGATGTCATCCAAATAGACCACCAAAAAATATTTTGTGAACAGCTGCAAGATATAATTCATTATCCTCATGAATTTTGTTGTATCATTAGTCAAGCCAAAAGGTATGACCAACCACACAAAGAGGCCTTCTTTAGATTTGAAGTCCATCTTCCATACATCAGTTGATTCTATCAGAAACTAGTGATAGTCTGACTTCATATCGATCTTGTTTAATAACTTGGCACCTTTGTGTTGATCAAGACTATCATCAATATTATGGATCATGTATCGGTTCTTGATAATGATTTTATTCAGGTCTCTATAATCAATATAGATCCACCACATTCCATCCTTCTTCTGCACCAATATATTTGAGCTCACATAAGGTGAGGAGATTGGTCGAATGTCTCCCTTGCGGATGAGCTCATGAATTTAACACGTTATTTCCTCATTCTCCAAGATGGAGCGCCTATATATTGGACCAATGGGAAAGGTATCACTATGTATCAAATCATTGGGATGTTTGGCCTGACAATGCAGAGGCTCCCCTACAGGTGAAGTGAATAGGTCTATGTTTTCCTCTACAATCTTGTCCACCTATTTTTGCTATGTAGAGAGACCCTATGTTGAAGTTGTGGTGGTTGTAGTGACCTTTCATTCCCCTTCTAACCAAACCATGAAGAGGACAAACTTGGTATATTGTGAGATTAATTTTCAGCATTGTTTTTCCGAGATCAATGAAATTGTAATAGTCGGAACTACCTTGTGTACTTTGTAGGGCTGACCCCCAAGAGTGATAATGACACTATGGGGTCAAGACTCATAAACAACATGAAATTTCCACATATAAGGTTGTCCTAAAATATCATCACAAAATTTGAGTGGGAAAACATCACACGATACCTCATCTTTGAAGGGATTGGTGTCGTAGGACAAGAAGCACTACTAGTTGATGTGAAGGTCTCGTCCTTGGCTCAACCAATCGATGGTGTATGGTTGGGGGTGTGGAATCGTTGGAATATTCAATATCTTGATGACCTCAACCGAGATCAACTTCCTCTGGCTCCCACTTTCAACAATGAAATGCAATGGAGTTCCCTTCACCTGCATCTATGAATGGAAGAGGTACTCCTCTTCCTCATGCTCCTATCACTCGTCAGGTTGGATCTTTGTGGTTGTGATGGTAGCACTAGGTTCCACATCAATGATCCACTTTCCCTTATTGTGCTCCAAATTAGAGTCCAAGTGGGGGTCTAACTTGTTGGAAAATTTTTAACAAGTAACATATGCTTGTCATTGATGGCAAGTACAGCAATGAAGATGGCATGAGTACAGGAAGAATGTAACAGACAGGCACCCTTGATAAGATCAGAAGAGATAGTGCAGAGGATGTTTTGGTATGTTTTACAGGCAGCGTATGCTTGCCATTGATGGCAAGTACAACAGTGATGATGGCTTGAGTACATCAGCGATGATTAGCAGCGCAGTGATATTCAAGAAGATCGAATGATCAAAGGCAATGCAACCAGGCAAACAGAAGATAAGTTCAAGGGGGAGATTGTTGGAAAATGTTTAACAGGCAACATATGCTTGTCATTGATGGCAAGTACAACAGTGATGATGGCTTCAGTACAGTAGCGATGATCAGCAGCGCAGTGATATTCAAGAAGATAAAATGATCAAAGGCAATGCAACCAGGCAAACAGAAGATAAGTTCAGGTTGATCGAATGATCGAAGGCCCGTAAAGCTTGTGCAGCATTCCTGATCGTTGGCTCCCATCCAAACTTCCTGACAGCATGAGGGTCATCAGATCTGAATATAGACAAGAAGAGCGCGCTGAAGATGAGGACAGATCTCAGGCATTAGATCCAAGCGCAGGACCCGACCATCATTGGATCAAGAAGAACATGCATGTTCTTTAAAGTGCAAGGAGAAGCGGGTGTAATCACAATATGAAAATTCACGATAAAATCTGAGTCGTCAGATCAAAATTTGATCTGGACCATTAATTTCAGTCACTGTCGGAGTATCGGGGATCGGGACTTTGAAATGTCAAAATCGCTTGACAACAAGAACCCTGAAATCGCGATATGCGATTTCGCAATTTAATCACAGTCGTTGAATCGAGAGTGAATCTAGACCGTTGATCATAGCTCATGTCGGAGTTTTGTGAATCGCGATATCAAGGAGACAAGAACACAATGCAACAGAAATTCTGAAATCGCGATATGCAATATCGCGCTTCAATCGTAGTCGTCAAGTCAAGCTCGGATCTAGACCGTTGATCATAGCTCATGTCGGAGTTTCGTGAATCGCGATATCAAGGAGACAAGAACACAATGCAACAGAAATTCCGAAATCGCGATATGCGATATCACGCTTCAATCTTAGCCGTCAAGTCAAGCTCAGATCTGGACCGTTGATCTTATACCATATCGTAGTTTCACGAATAGGGATATGGTAAGGCATGCAACATGAATGTTGAAAATGCAATATGTGAAATCGTGACAGTCGTTGAATCAAGAACCAATCTCAATTGTTGGTATAACTCCATATCGGAGTTTTGCGGATCACAAACTCAAGAGGCAAAGAACTCAATGCATCAAGAATGCCGATTTCGCGATATGTGAAATCGCGATTGAATTTGGACCGTCAGATCAAGAAATGATCTAGACCGTTGATCTGACCTCTCACGGAGTTTTGCAGATCGGGATTTGTAAGTGAGAAAAACTATGAACGTCAGGAATTTCGATTTCGTGATGAGTGAATTCCTGACTTGATCTGAATCATCAAATCTGATTATGATCTGGATCGTTGATCTGATCGCTTTACGGAATTTTTGTTAATCAGGATTTGTAAGTGAAAAGAACATTGAACATAAGGAATGTTGAAACCCGATTTAAAAAGGCAAGAATAATAAAGGTCATCCAACGGTGCGGATAAAACTTGACTGTGATTGAAGGGTTATTGTTCTTACTCACAGATTAACTCCTGAGTTTGGAATCTGTTAGCAAAACAGATTCTTGATTGCGAATCAGTTGGCGTTTCAGTTGCAAGGACAGGTGTTCTTGTTTTGGTTGAGGGAAGGCGAAGTGAAACTGTCGAGAGAGATGTGCATTAAAGAAAATGAGTGAGACAGAATTTGGCTGGTTGTTCTGGATAAGCTCAACTGTAATAGAGAAGACGAAGAGTCTCAAACTGCCAGAGAGGCCAAGGAATCTCAGCAAAACACCCAGTGATGCTGAATGCGTGGTTGAACCGCCAGAGAAGCTGAAGAGTCGCCATGATGATCACGCAGAGCACTCGAGAGGTGGAGGATATCGGTGTGGTGTAAGTATGCAGAGGAATGGTGCACATTGCATGCACAAGGGGCACAGAAGCTATAAGTACATTGTACAGAGAAGAGATGAGGTTGATGTTGTTGTTGGAGTTGTTGTGGTCGATGTGTAGAAGGATTGAAGTGTGAGCTAGGAGGCAGAACACAGGAGTAGAAATACACAGTAGAGGAAGGTTGCATTGAAGGGACATGAGGCAGAGAGTATAAATGGCAGAAGAACAGACAGCGCAAGTGATGTGTGCAGGAAGGCAGTGAGGCAGACAGAGCAACAAATTGTAGCAGAACAGTGATGAGTCTGGTAAGCCATTGTTGAACATTATATCACTATAATAAGTTTCAATAGCAAAGAATTATTTCAGGGTGGTTGGGAGGTGCTAGGGAGGATTGTTGTCCTCAGAGGTTCAAGTGGGTGCTTGAACAAAGGGAGTTGTAGCTTCCATCTGGTTGCAGCCAGAGAAACCAGGGTGGCAGGGTGGTGCAAGGGAGAACTAGTGTTCTCTGTTATGCATGTTGGAGCCTGTGTAAATGGAAGTTGGTGCTTCCATACAGTTGGTGCTGGAACATTCAGGAAGTTGGTGCTTCCATCCAGTTGGTGCTGGAATATTCAGGGAGTTGGTGCTTCCTTCTAGTGGGTGCTAGAGAAAATAGAGAGTTGGTGCTCTCAGCAAGTTGCAGCTTGCAAAATAGAGGTTGTAGCCTCATTATGAGTTGGTGCTCATATGTATGATAATGTAAAGAATGTAACCTATTACTTATCATATAAAGAAAAAGAGGTTTTTACCCTGTATGGGTTTCCTCGGGAAATATCTATCTTTGTGTTTCTCAAATATGTGAATGATGTTGAAAGTGCCATTGTTTATTTCCCTGCATTAATGTGATCATCATTCAATGTTTCTGCAAAGAGTTTAAAAGAATCATAATTGTTTAAGCTCGGTGACAACTGATTCACCCCCCCCC
>ML779284.1:551550-573869 GCA_009831015.1 Picea engelmannii
GACCAGCACATGGAAGAGGAAAGAGAGTGAAAAATGTGGTCAAGCACTGTCAACTCAA
This sequence comes from Picea engelmannii, assembly GCA_009831015.1. Taxonomy (NCBI): domain Eukaryota; kingdom Viridiplantae; phylum Streptophyta; class Pinopsida; order Pinales; family Pinaceae; genus Picea; species Picea engelmannii. The sequence continues at coordinate 551,609 of ML779284.1, forward strand.
AAACAAAAGGCCTCTGGGAATATAGACAGTGGATGTTCCAAGCACGTGACTGGAGACAAGGATAAGCTATTGTCCATAAGTAAAATCAAAACAGGAAATGTGATCTTTGAAAATGATGAACCAGGCAAAATCAAGGATAGAGGGATGATGAGCTTGAGTAATGAAAAAGAAGATGCCCAGTACGCTCTGCTTGTGGATGATTTGAAACATAACTTGCTCAGTATAAGTCAAAAATGTGAAAGAGGCAGTGAAGAGGTGCTCACATCCAAAGAATGTAAGGTAAATGTAAACTCGGGACAAATGGTGAATAACAGTATAAGGGCAAACAATAATGTTGATGTTGAATCCTCCCCTGCAAGTAAAGAAGAAGATTCAGATACAATAAAAGAATGCTCAGTCAACATTTATCCCACGAAAGAAGTAGGAGAAGAACCATGTCATAAACAGAAAGCAGAAGTCTTGAAGGTTGAGAAGGCAGACACCCAAATCAAGTTCTTGAGAAAATCCATGACTCTGGACAAGGTCTTGCATAGCCAGAGATCACCAAATGACAAATCCGGTATTGGACTCAAAAAGGTAGAAATCAGTGCTCCCAAGAAACCTGATATAGGTCCTTCATTTGTGAGAAAGAAAAGCAGGCGTGAGAGTGGGTGTAGCAGTTTCTTCTTGTATTGAATATGGACATAAAAGCCCTGGATTGAATGCATCATGGAAGAAAAATGAAAACTGCAGTAAAAGAGATCGATGAAGTTCAATGAGGAGATCCAAGGGCTCTTTAAAAAGTACAAGCTACGATTGCACAGTGTTTTAGTAGGACAACAACATTCTGATGTACATGACATCCTGTAGAGACAACAAGAGGAAAGATCTTGTCAAGGAAAGTTAATCTTTAGGAACAAAGGGAAAAATAGAGGATGCATAGCATGAGATTTAGCAAATGTGCAGAGTAAGATGAAACGCAGAGCAGAAGAAGAGAAGAATGACAGAAAGGGTAGAAGCAGAGAAGAATGACAGATAGAGCAGAAGCAGAGCAGAATAACAGAAAGAGCAGAAGCAGAGAAGAATGATGGGAAAAGATGATGCAAAGCAGATCAGATAACAGTGACAGGGGGATTCATCCACACATGAGAAGATTGATAAAGGAGTTCGAGTAAGAGAGGTGAGCAATTTTAAGTATTCTACAGAGGATACAACGGAAGCTAAAGATGAACAGGTCCAAGAATCAGAAAGAGAAGACTCTGGTTCAGATACAAATATTCTGCAGGCCTCAAATGAAAGAGTCTATCCCGTCAGGGGGAGTTTGCATTGATTTAATATCTGATATCTCCTAAAAATATTGCAACAGCTCAGGGGGAGCATGTTCTCTTTGACATTGATGTCAAAGGGGGAGAAAAGAATCTGGGTGCCTTTGTTTCCATCAATGCCAAAGGGGGAGATTGTTGGAAAATGTTTAACAGGAAACATATGCTTGTCATTGATGGCAAGTACAGCAATGAAGATGGCACGAGTATAGGAAGAATGTAACAGACAGGCACCCTTGATAAGATCATAAGAGATAGTGCAGAGGATGTTTTGGTATGTTTTACAGGTAGCGTATGCTTGCCATTGATGGCAAGTACAACAGTGATGATGGCTTGAGTACAGCAGCGTAGTGATATTCAAGAAGATCGAATGATCAAAGGCAATGCAACCAGGCAAACAGAAGATAAGTTCAAGGGGGAGATTGTTGGAAAATGTTTAACAAGCAACATATGCTTGTCATTGATGGCAAGTACAACAGTGATGATGGCTTGAGTACAGCAGCGATGATCAGCAGCGCAGTGATATTCAAGAAGATCAAATGATCAAAGGCAATGCAACCAGGCAAACAGAAGATAAGTTCAGGTTGATCAAATGATCGAAGGCCCGTAAAGCTTGTGCATCATTCCTGATCGTTGGATCCCATCCAAACTTCCTGACAGCATGAGGGCCGTCAGATCTGAATATAGACAAGAAGAGCACGCTGAAGAGGAGGACAGATCTCAGGCATTAGATCCAAGCGCAGGACCCGACCATCATTGGATAAAGAAGAACATGCATGTTCTTTAAAGTGCAAGGATAAGCGGGTGTAATCACAATATGCAAATTCGCGATAAAATCTGAGCCGTCAGATCAAACTTTGATCTGGACCATTAATTTCAGTCACTGTCGGAGTATCGGGGATCGGGACTTTGAAATGTCAAAATCGCTTGACAACAAGAACCCCAAAATCGCGATATGCGATTTCACGATTTAATCGCAGCCGTTGAATCGAGAGTGAATCTAGACCATTGATCATAGCTCATGTCAGAGTTTCGTGAATCGCGATATCAAGGAGACAAGAACACAATGCAACAGAAATTCTGAAATCGCGATATGCGATATCGCGCTTCAATCGTAGCCGTCAAGTCAAGCTCAGATCTAGACCGTTGATCATAGCTCATGTCAGAGTTTCGCAAATCGCGATATCAAGGAGACAAGAACACAATGCAACAGAAATTCCGAAATCGCGATATGCGATATCGCGCTTCAATCTTAGCCGTCAAGTCAAGCTCAGATCTGGATCGTTGATCTTATACCATATCGGAGTTTCGCGAATCAGGATATGGTAAGGCATGCAACATGAATGTTGAAAACGCAATATGTGAAATCGCAATAGCCGTTGAATCAAGAACCAATCTCAACCATTGGTATAACTCCATATCGGAGTTTCGCGGATCGCGAACTCAAGAGGCAAAGAACTCAATGCATCAAGAATGTCGATTTCGCGATATGCGAAATTGCGATTGAATCTGGACCGTCAGATCAAGAAATTATCTGGACCGTTGATCTGACCTCTCACGGAGTTTCGGAGATCGGGATTTGTAAGTGACAAAAACTATGAACGTCGGGAATTCCGATTTCGTGATGAGTGAATTCCCGACTTGATCTGAATCATCAGATCTGATTATGATCTAGATCGTTGATCTGATCGCTTTACGGAATTTTTGTTAATCGGGATTTGTAAGTGAAAATAACATTGAACATAAGGAATGCCGAAACCCGATTTAAAAAGGCAAGAATAATAAAGGTCATCCAACAGTGAGGATAAAACTTGACTGTGATCAGAGGGTTACTGTTCTTACTCACAGATTAACTCCTAAGTTTGGAATCTGTTAGCAAAACGGATTCTTGATTGCGAATTAGTTGGCGTTTCAGTTGCAAGGACAGGTGTTCTTGTTTTGGTTGAGGGAAGGCGAAGTGAAACTGTCGAGAGAGATGTGCATAAAAGAAAATGAGTGAGACAGAATTTGGCTGGTTGTTCTGGATAAGATCAACTGTAATAGAGAAGACGAAGAGTCTCAAACTGCCAGAGAGGCCGAGGAATCTCAGCATAACACCCAGTGATGTTGAACGCGTGGTTGAACTGCCAAAGAAGCTGAAGAGTCGCCATGATGATCACGCAGAGCACTCGAGAGGTGGAGAATATCGGCGCGGTGTGAGTATGCAGAGGAATGATGCACATTGCATGCACAAGGGGCACAGAATATATAAGTACATTGTACAGAGAAGAGATGAGGTTGTTGTTGTTGTTGGAGTTGTTGTGGTCGATGTGTAGAAGGATTGAAGTGTGAGCTAGGAGGCAGAACGCAAGAGTAGAAATACACAGTAGAGGAATGTTGCATTGAAGGGACATGAGGCAGAGAGTATAAATGGCAGAAGAACAGACAGCGCAAGTGATGTGTGCAGGAAGGCAGTGAGGCAGACAGAGCAACAAATTGCAGTAGAACAGTGATGAGTCTGGTAAGCCATTTTTGAACATTATATCATTGTAATAAGTTTCAATAGCAAAGAATTATTTCAAGGTGGTTGGGAGGTGCTAGGGAGGACTGTTGTCCTCAGAGGTTCAAGTGGGTGCTTGAACACAGGGAGTTGTAGCTTCCATCTGGTTGCAGCCAGAGAAACCAGGGTGGCAGGGTGGTGCAAGGGAGAACTAGTGTTCTCTGTTATGCAGGTTGGAGCCTGTGTAACTGGAAGTTGGTGCTTCCATCCAGTTGGTGCTGGAACATTCAGGAAGTTGGTGCTTCCATCCAGTTGATGCTGGAATATTTAGGGAGTTGGTGCTTCCTTCTAGTGGGTGCTAGAGAAAACAAAGAGTTGGTGCTCTCAGCAAGTTGCAGCTTGCAAAACAAAGGTTGTAGCCTCATTATGAGTTGGTGCTCATATGTGTGATAATGTAAATAATGTAAACTATTACTTATCATATAAAGAAAAAGAGGTTTTTACCCTGTATGGGTTTCCTCGGGAAATATCTGTCTCTGTGTTTCTCAAATATGTGAATGATGTTGAAAGTGCCATTGTTTATTTCCCTGCATTAATGTGATCATCATTCAATGTTTCTGCAAAGAGTTTAAAAGAATCATAATTGTTTAAGCTCGGTGACAACTGATTCACCCCCCCCCCCTCTCAGTTGTCCAACATAACTCTTTTTCTTTAATCTCAACCAACAATGATTGTTTTGAGCAGCATTCATTAGCGTTGTGCCAGGGGCTTTTGTGGAACTCACTCCATTTTCCAATGTCCTTCTTCATCTTCTTGTTACCCTTCTTTGCATGTGGCTTGGACTAGCAATATTGAGGTTGGCCTTCCTTGCTTCGTACCTTGTTTTATGAGTTAAGGCCACCTTTTACATGCTTCTATAGTTCTGAATTTGTAGACCCAAACTCTCACTTATTTCACTACTTTAATTTCTGCTTGATTTTGACAGCATATTGAGAAGCAAATCCAAGTGAGGATATTTCCAAGAAATCCATATTTGTTTGGATCTACCTATGTATGACACTATAGTACTTCAGAACCAGTATTTTCTCAGAGTATCTAATACCCAACTTTGAGCGTAAGGTATGGAATATGTTAGTGTACTTCGACACCATCTTGTCTCTTTCTTGATGCAGAGTCAACCATCTCATGTATTGTTCATCATAGTTTCCAACAAGTTAGAACTCCTCCTTGAGGGAATCAACAAAGACTTCTCAAGTGGGTCTTGTCCCAAATTCCATACACTCTTCTTCATTATGTCTCTCCTAGTAACATTCCCACTAATATTTAACATGGGGGGGCATTTAAGGAGAGTGAAGGTGATCTTTTCAATGTCGAAAAAAAACTGAACAGAGTAATACCCTTCTAACAGATTCAACCATTTCTCCAAAGCATCTGCATCTATGTGGCCTTCAAATCAGAGGATATTAGAGTTAACTTTTACCTTGAAGGGTATCACACCTCCAAAATGGATACTTGTTGAAGGTGTCTCACCTACAATCAAAATTCATCAAAGGATATGGGCGAATTTTTCCATCATATCACTCTGCTATCGCATGAGAACTTCCTCGAGCAACATTTTGAAAGTATATCTTACTCTAACATCTCTCTTTTCTTCCACCATGGGAGGTTGTTTGGGCCAGTGAGAGAAACCTCCCCCAAGTGAAACTAGCTTGAGACCCAACTCTCTATACCCTAACCTCATCAGGGACTTGCACCAAGAAATAACAAGGAGTAGATTTCTCTGATACCACTAATCTAGATTATATTGAGAACGAAATGAGATACAAACAAAGCTATCACAGAGAACACATAAATGAAATGAAACCCAACTTCTACTAATGAATAAAATAGTAGAATATTGTAGAACACAAACTGGCTAGAATGGTGATAGCTTATCTCTGAAGAGAAAGATATGTCGGCTACATTCATTCATCGAAAAGATATCACAAGATATCAAAAGAATGGTCTTTTAACATAAAGCAAGAAACCTAATGATCTAAAACCATAATCCTAGGAGGTGAAGCGCCAAAATATTTGTGGGCTCTGAGGTGGTTAGTTGATACGCCAACTTCTCGGGGGTGCAACTTTTGCATACAATCTTTGTTTGGGGCACATAGTATCTCATTGGAAATATATAATTGAGAAGTGGATTTTTTGGCGAGGCCAAGGAAGGCCATGGCTACCCCTATCCCCCAAATGTCCAAAAAAACATCGTTCAAGGCCTCAAAACAGCCTTAGAAGTTTAGGACCCTAAAATCATAACAAAAACGACCAAGATGGAGAACCATGATTGGTCAAGATGGAGAACCGTGATGAGTCAGTGGAAGAGGTAAGTGGCCATCGATATCCACCTAAATCAAATGAAGAGTATATTGTTGAAATTAGGATTTTTATAATTTATTTGTCAATTGGGTGTAGCTCAAGTGGTTGTGAGGAAAAATTATTACCCTCTCTACTCATGCTCAAATCCCACTTTGTGACATGTTTTTTTTTAATGAGTTGACTGTTGATGAGCTATATATGATCTATTCATGAGTTGTGGATTCAAAATTGTGCCCTAAAGAATTTAGGGATTACATGTAGGATCTCTCCCTCTTCCTCAAAATATCGAAATGGAACTCGAATCAATCACCAACTAAAATAGTGGATAGTAACCCCAATGGACCCAATCGGATTTGAATCCCATTCCCTCTCAAATTTAACCTTTAACCCCATTTTCTTGGAATATGAAGAATTTAAGGATATGGTGTAGGTGGCATCAAAATATTCTAACTCACCTTAGGGGAACTTGTCATGGTAAAATTTCAAAATAATGTACAACACATCAAGAAAACAATCAATGAGAGGGTTAAACTAAACTTGTTGGAAGCTAAGAATCAATTACAATAATTTAAATCCAATTAGAATCTCTTTTGGTCATTTGAAAGGGGATAGACCTTTGTGAGGTGTAACTCCAAGAGATGCAACAATTGAGGAATAAAAGATAAACTTCTTAAGTGGGAGTAATTAAATGGAGAATGAAGGGTAGGTCTATATGGCTTCGTGAGGGGGATGAAAATGAAAAATTAGTTATTTGTTATACTAAGTTCAAAAATATTAGAACACAATATATCCCATAAGGAACAATTGAGGACATGTATGTGAGTATTTAAATGAGATAATCCCAAGGGGTTATCTAAACCAATTGTTTTCAATGTTGTTGGGAATTTGGATAAATCTGTGTTAGAAGATGCCCAATTCAAATCCCCCTGGGTGAGGTGCACTAGTCAATGATGTTGGGTTTCCTAGGGATTCCATCCATGAAAGTGGGGAAGCATCCCTTAGATTTCCCCGTGAGACTTTCCTTGGAAAATAGAAGTCTTTTAATGAGACCTATAGTGTTTGTATTTCTCATTATAAGGTTAAGTATATGCTAAACCTCATAGGTTCAATTATAGGAGATATCTTAGCACTTTCAACTTTATTTCATTAAATAGTCTTGGAGGAACAAAATAAGAATTTAATGTCTTTGATGGATGGAAATAAGTCACCACATGTTTTAAAATACTTTAAAATGAATAAGGCACCTGATCCCTATTGCGTTAGTCTTAGTTTATTACAGAAAACAAAATTTGACATGGTATCAAAGTTGTTTTATTGAAAATATTTCATCCAATGAATGGAGAAGGTAGAAACCTGTGAGAGGGAGTTGATCCTGCAGATAATTTTGATAAGTTTGATTTCCAAAAAGTTACACTCATTGGATTGATTCATGCTTGAGAAAGGCATAAGGACCTATGAGAGGTTGAATTTTTTTAATTCCTATTAAGGGTGGATTTAACCGGTAAAGGATATTGATTTATTTTGGTTGTTTTATCCCCATTTCCTACGAATAAATAAGGAGATGATGTCTTGAGGCCCTCAGGTTGCATACATGGAATACCGAGAGACGGATGGTTGAAAGCATCCGCTTGCACAGACAGAGGCCCACCTTACCACCACAGATCTCAGATTCATCACGATGGTATTCGCCACACCAGCTTTCTTCCGAAAGACATTGGGTCTTGCTCCATGAGGTACAAGCCAGGTATTATGGTGAGTGTCATTTCAATATTTGAGGCATTTGAATCTGTTGCATTTAAAATCTTCTTTTGATTATGTAACGTTTGCTTGGAAGTTATGTTCTTTTCCATGTTTGACCTTAGTGGTTGACATTGCGCCCTAGTAAGTGGTCACCCTTAGGTAAGGGTTTTCTACTGGGAGGACCCCTTGAAAATTCATCGTACCAATCTCGATCATACTTATCACTTTCCACACTTCATCCCCTCACCTCCTTATCTTTTGGGATTTTCGGGTATACTGACCCAAGAATGGATTGTCCCTCATTTCATGGGAAGAAGGGGTTGAAGGCCTAGAGGTTTGTAGCTAGAAAAATATAAAATCCAATCACGTACCTTCTATATGCTCGCCCACGGATCACGAGGATAATGAAATGTATCTCATAAAAACCTGATGGGCCCCATGAAAAATAACAAATGTAAAAATTCCAACCAAGTTAGGGTGTGTGTGGGAAATATTTTTCATGCTTAGGTAGAAGTCCCACACATTTTATTCAAGTTGGAGAAGCATAATGTGATCAGGGTAGAGGTGGGAAATTTGTTTCATTATTAGGTAGAGGCCCCACTTTGGCTTCAACCTGGAAACATATTAAAAGAAAAAAAAAGGCAATAAATGGGATTAGAAAAAGGATTCATTGAAAACGAAGTTGCAACACACCCTCTACAAAGGCACCCATGAATGAGACACTACGATCCCTTGTATGTCATGAACCCCATGCCCAAAAATATTTCCCCCATTCACTTAATATTCTACACATGGATTAGATGTGGGTTCACCTGGGAAACACTCCTTGACTTAGGGGATGATTCATCCAATAGGTCACTTTGTCAACCCTCCCATACCTAAACTCGGAAAGTTGCATAGGGTCTTTGACCACTTGTTTAATTTGATGAGGTAGTTTTTGATGCACATGCTTAGGTGACTCTTTTATTGATTTGATTTACTTATCATGATATGTTTTAATTGAGATCCTTGGATGGCATATTCATTGTATTTGCAGGACTTTGCTTGGTGGACAATTTTGGACGAACAAGCCTAGCTTGGGCTCCCTTAAGGCATGAATCCCACAGGATGGATAACATGTCCCGCACACCGAATGATGATGACATCCTTTGGAGTATTGAGAGACATTTTGGATGACCTCACCTATCGCCTAAAATCCCAACATTTTTCCTTTGAAGGTCAAAACATCACATTTGGAGGGCTTCACGTCACCCTATGGCTAGGGTTTGGAGTGGTGGTGCGGTTGACTTGAAACTTGGAACCTTCCAGATGGGGAGAGGCCTTGGCTTGATGGAGGAGACCCTAGCGCATGAGAGGGAGGCCTTTAGAGGCCCAATGTTTCACCTCCAAGCTCAACGAATTGCTCCAAGTGCCAAAATGTTTCCCTAAAGGGGTGATGTCACGCTTCTTTTAGGGTTTTCTTATGTGCAAAAACAAATTTTAAGTTGTAAAGGGGAAAAGTAAGGGTTTTTTCCCCCTTTCTTTGTGGTTTACCCTAAATTTAAGTGGACAAACACTTTTTAGAGGATTTGTATAAATAAGGATCATTTCTATTTCATTTTCATTATAGTTCTCCCATTGTGAGAGGACTACTTGGCTAATATTTGTGCCCCTCTTCGGAAAATTCATTATCTCTCTCTCTCTCTCTCTCTCTCTCTCTCTCTCTCTCTCTCTCTCTCTCTCTCTCTCTCTCTCTATCTCTCTCTCTCTCTCATGATATGGTTTAGCTCTTTTCTTATGGAAGGAAGTGGTGTGTTATCTCTTGGAAGCTCTTTCTCTTGCTTTGATGGTGAAAAATACTTGGTAACTAGGGTTTGTCTTGGAATTTTTTAGAATTGGTAAGAAAACTCTACTCTTTGTTAGGTTTATTTCTTGTTCCATGGTTGTTTTTGGCTATATCCTTAGATGAGTATAATTTTTTACAACCTCCACCAAGTTTTATCATTTTTTTTTGTTGAAAAGGCTATTGCAAAGGTTGCTAGAAGGAGAAAAGGGGTTTACACCCTCCTAGACTTTACCTTGTTAGGGTTTTTATCTCAAGGGATTAAAAAGGCTTACACCCCTTGGGATTAGTAGACCTAACTTATTACAAGAAGACTCCACAACCCATTTGGCAAGGCACTAATATTTATTTGTATTGGAGAAATAAATTGTTTGCATTGGTAAACATGGTTTAGAGAGATATTGATTTTGTTCAAGCTGGAATATTATCTTGACGCTTTAAGCTTGCTAAAGCCTCTAGGGTGTTTTGATTGGCCTAGAATTATTGGAGCTATAAATCAATAAAATATACAATGATTAGGGTTGCAACAAATCACTCTATATCTTCACTTTTTACTTGCATTTCAACCATGGAAATTTTCTTCTAAGCCATTACTATCATTCTATTGTTTATTGGTGAATTTTTTGTGGGATTACTTGCTTATTCTCATGGTTGAAACTTGTTGATGTAGAAAATATTTGCTACAAATATTGGTCTTCTTGACTGACATTCTTGTAGGAATGGTCTCTCTAGCCAAGGAATTGTGCCCCTTTTCTGCTCAACAGTCCCTCACTTTCCCCACTTCCCTTCCAGGGCTTCAGCAACAGGCCGGACCAGAAGTCTCAGAGCGCTATAGCTGCAGTATAGCACCTTCAGGAATCAATCCCCAACAATTCTATTGCTCAGAGAATTTCTCACAAGCCTGACAACCTGCTTCTTCAATCCCGCTCCAAGCTAACTAGGTACACCAACCGAAAAGGGCTATGGGAACAGGCTCCAGAATGGTGAAATGGTTGTCTCAAGGATAACGGAATGCATGAGTGAAATGGTCATGGAATCATTGACTGGATAACTGAGTGTGGAAGAGAATCACTCTGAACTCTTCATGGAAGTCATTGTGTGAATGATGGTGGTCGGGATGTTGGTAAGGTATCCGTGAGAAGTCACCAAATGAGCTAAATTCCCCCACGATATGAATGCATGTCCCAAACTTGACACTTTTCATATCGGAAGTTAGTTTGGTCCACTTGTCCCCAACTTTAGAACTTAGGATAAAATAATTATCCATACGTTATGTTTCAGGAAATATTAATATAATATTCCCTTGAATTTTGGCCCTCCCTTTCCCTAACTGGTGAAGTTCAGTCCCCCATCTCTTTTATCGTGGTCGGTCTACGCGCAGTGATGTATTTTATATTAATCATGAGTCATGTACAAACTAGGCGCATTGGCCTTTGGCATCTAGGCGTTCCGGCCTAATACCAAAATATAAGCATCCCAGCTTATAATAACCGGCTCACTAGCCTATAACACATATCATATACACAAGGCTCGTTGTCCTCTATATTGCACGCACCTTAGTTATTGTGCGCGGTATCCTGGAATGTACATATTAGATCATTTCACTACGCAGTTCATGCGCCCACTATGCCACATGATGTGCATTACCAAATGAGGTCAAAACAACTCACCAGCTTAAGTACATTTATATTATATTTACAATTGGGTTCAGTCGAAGGATATTACAGGGAGGACTATTCAACCTGATCGGGCCAATAATTGTACCTCGGGAGAATATCTGTCCTGAACCATTTTCCTAATTGGGTCACAATATATGCCTTAGAAAAATACCATTCCATGATACATTAGCAATCTATCAACCTAGACCATTCTCCATAGGGAGAATGTGTGTCCACGAGCAATATGTTCTGCCTAGACCATTCTCCACCTGGATAATGTATGTCCACCAGCACACTGACTATTCATCTAATTGAAAATCAACTCCAACACTAGTGGTAGACTCCATGGAAATCATATTGTAGCATGCATATGTTACAATGCAATCCAATAGAATGCAACTATGTCTATCCATAGTAGTACACAACTACTGCCCAGTGGTACACAACCACTCCTAGTAGTAGACGGCTACTAACCAATGACACATAGTCACTACCAGTGGAACACATCCACGACAGTAGCATACAGCTATTGTCCAAAGACATGCAGACTCCACAACAATCAAATCATATCATCTAATATCATCTTACATCAACAATGTCATCAGTTTCATCACCTCTAAGTTGTACTAGCATGATGTGAATTCATCATATCTAAGTTGTATTGGCGTGATCTGGAGAATCATATACATCATCTCTAAGTTGTACTAGCATGACATATCTAGCATGGTGCAAATGCATCATATCTAAGTTGTATGTCACCTATAAGTTGTACTCGCATGATGTAGATCGGTGCCTCACTATGTCATCTCTAAGTTGTATGATCATCTCTAAGTCGTACTAGCATGACATATCTAGCATGATTCCAATGCATCATATCTAAGTTTTATGATCGTCTCTAAGCTGTACTAGTATGACATATCTAGCATGATTCCAATGCATCATATCTAAGTTGTATGCCACATCTAAGTTGTATTCGCATGATCATATCTATCATGACACGAGCCCCCTGCATCATCTCTAATATGTATGGTCATCTCTAAGTTGTACTAGCATGACATATATAGCATGATGTCAACACACCATATCTAAGTTGTATGTCATATCTAAGTTGTACTCGCATGGCCATATCTAGCATGATGCGGCTCACCACCATCATCTCTAAGTTGTACTGGCATGAACATAACTAGAATGTTGTCAATACATCATATCTAAGTTGTATGTCCACCTCTAAGTTGTACTAGCACGATGCTCATCAGGCCACTGTATCAACAACTCCAACCATTTGTATTATATATGAGTTGTACTAGCATGATCATCTCTAGCATGATGCAAGCATCATCTCTAAACTGTATGACCATCTCTAAGTTGTACTAGCATGATCATATCTATCATGATGCAAGCATCATCTCTAAACGGTATGACCATCTCTAAGTTGTACTAGCATGATACAGATTTGCAACTCAATGACAGTCCATGATGCCACATATTAGTGTTCCATCCCAACTGAGGAATTCATCTCCTCCCTTTCAACCAAGAGAGAAATCTCCATGATCCCCAACATGTCCCTCAAGTATGTAAACTTTATCTTGGAAAAAGGCTTTATCAAAATATTTTCAATCTTTTCATCAGTGGATATATACTGGAGAACCACTTCTCCCCTCTGGACTTTATCACATAGAAAATAGTACTTGATCTCAATGTGATTTGACCTGTCATGGAACACTTGGTTCTCTGAGAGCTTCACATAGCTCTGGTTATCACAATATATCACGGTTGAATCCAACACCTAATCAAACAGTCCAGAAACTAGCTTACAGAGCCACACTGCTTTTGTACAAGCATCACAAGATTTCCTTAAGGCTTATCTAGTGACTCCATTATGGGACGTACCTGAACAAAGTATTACCAAAGTCCCCAACATTCATCCAAGAATCATAAACCTTCACCCAAATAGTCTAGTCCTCTGTCATCTCCCACTTCTCATGCTTTCCCATCTACCTCTCCTACCCCTTCATCTTCACCAACTTCCCCTACACCTCCACTTTCACCCATACCTTGTTCACCAAGTACTTCATGGATCCCATGGGTTAAAGATGCATACAAGCCTTTAGACGTGACAAAGATCCCTGGGTCTCCTCACAAACTCCGAGGGGACTTTAAGGAATGGCTCCCTATCTTCTCAGGATATGATTTCCTCACAACCTAAGATCATTTAGATACCTTCCTCCGCACCCTTAAACTCTATGACCAACACAAAGATGTTTTGATGACACTTTTCTCCAACACTCTTGTTGTAAGGGCTAAGGAGTGGTATGATAGTATCTTCCCAGGGACGATTGCAAGTTGGGATCTTTTTCGAGAACATTTTGTCAAAATATTTGAGAAAAACAAATATTTCCAGTCCCTTTAAAATAAACTCTATAACTACAAAAGAAAATTAGGAGAAAGCATAGAGGACTTCAATGATAGGTTCAATACCCTTGTGAGGAGCTTTCCTCAAGATTTCAAGCCCTCTCAAGGTACCATCCTCAATTCCTACATGTCAACCATAAGATATCCCTATGGAGTTTTAATTGGAAAGGGACTCCCTACAACTTTATTTGAATCCCAAGAAAGGGCATATGAGATCAAAGAGAACATAAATTTATCTCTCTGTCAATATGAGGATTGTCTTGAGGAAATCATTCAAATAAATCAAGTTGCAGACCTTATCATTCCAAACCCTCCCCGCAATGTCATGACATACCTACAAAGGGAATGAGAAGAAGTTTCTAACCAAGCTAATGGTAACGTGATGGGTCTATTGGGGAAATACAAGGGACCAACATCTGAAGTAATACCTCCCCCTATAAGGGAGATGTTAAAATTTGAAAGAAAATGAGCAGAAAGACAGGATGAAGAGACGTTTTGCAATATATTGAATAATTCCTAATTGAGCCACATAACGAGAATAAAACTGATTCCATCAAGAATGAAGAGAAGACTATATTCCCAAACAAACCCAAAAAGGAAGAATTTTTCAAAGATCATGTCAGCATGCCCCATGAAGTTCTAGATGAAGGGATCAACATCACCTTCATTTTTGCCAACTCTCTTTTTCTATATGAAGAAAATAAGGATGGATCTTGGCACTTAGACTTTGATGGTGCACACTCAAGCGCAGCCTCAAGTGCAAGAATAGTTTTGAAGTCCCTATGTGTAAGAGTATACTCGGACTTGATCGTTTCATAGGTTAACAAGAATTTCGTTGCTAAGAACCCAAGATTGAAATAGTACAGATATGTCGTCTAGGATGCCATGAAGAGGTTTGATAACTTTTTGATTGAATCTGTCCCTAGAGAAATAAATCAGTTGGCAAACAACCTTGTCGTATTCACGTCTACTTTACAGATTTTCAAAGATATCGATCTCTGCAAAGTGGAAGTAAACTCCAGGCCTTCAATACCTGATAACTTGGACCATTGGCAATTTTTTGATAATGAAAACTAGATCATGTGTTTCCTCCAGAATGAAGGTGAATTCTTGGAGGCCCAGATAAACTTGTTGGCAGAAGAAACAAATATTGAGATCATTGATTTTCCTGATGGACCTTTACCCAAAGGTGTCGTTCCCATAGAAATATTTTTTGTTCGAAATGACATGTATAAGGGGAAGTCATCAACAAAAATTGATGATGAGGTCATTGAATTCAATATTAGCACCGAGGAATCCCAAAAAATGGTCAAATTTGGAAAAGGAACAACTCCTGATGAGAGGGAGAATTCAATTTCCCTCGTAAGATAATTTAAGGATGTTTTCACTTGGTCATACGAAGATCTGAAAGCTTACCAAGAGGACATCATACAGCACGCTATTCCCCTTAAGGAAGGCTCAAAACCCTTCAGGTAGAAGCTCTGGAAAATGAACCCGAACTTTTCCCCACGAATCCAAAAGGATTTGAAAAATATGGTTGAGGCAGGGATAATTGAGCCCATCAGGTACTCATCTTGGGTGTCCAATCCATTCATTGTCAGGAAGAAGACTGGTGATATCAGGATATGCATTGACTTCAGAAATTTGAACCAAGATTCACTTAAATACAATTATCCTTTTCCAAACATGGAGTATCTTTTACAAAGGGTCATCGGAGTAGAGATGATTTCCATGCTTGTCAGTTTTTCAAGATACAACCAGGTGCTCGTAAAAGAAGATGACTAGCTCAAAATTGCTTTCACCACCCCTTGTGAAACTTACAAGTATTTGAGAATGCATTTTGGATTGACCAACATAGGAGACACTTTTCAAAGTGCCATGGATTATGATTTTAGGGACTTAATTGGGAAACTTATAGAGATTTACTAGTATTACCTAACTGTTATCTCCAAGAAGAGAGGTCAGTATATCCAACACTTAAGAATGATTTTTCAAAGGTGCGGAGAATATGGAATTTCTCTTAATCCTAAGAAATCAATTTTCGGTGTGCATAAAGGAAATTTATAAGGCCATATCATTTCAAAGACAGAATCTCTATAGACCCTTCCAAAATCGAAGCCATCAAGATGACCATCTCCCTAAAGATAAGAAGGCCCTGCAATCCTTCTTTTCCCAAATCAACTTCATAAGGAGGTTCATTCTGAACTTTTCCGAAATCATGAAGCCACTCAATCGCTTATTAAAAAAGGATGTTATTTTCAAATGGGAAAATGACAGAAAGATGACTTTCTGATGTATCAAAGAAGAAATAAATATCTCACTAGTCTTGGTCAGCCCAAATTTTGCTAAAGGTTTCATCATATTTTATTTTGCTTCAAAGGATACCATCGTAGGAGTTATTTTGCAAAAGAATTATCAAGGAGATGAACAATTGATCGCTTTCATGAGAAAAACCCTTAGGGACTCGAATCTAAATTACACCATTACGGAAAAACAAGCATATTCTCTTTTCAAGTTCCTCAAACATTTAGAACTTATATGGGAGACAACAAGATTAAATATTTTGTCCTGTACCCTGTCGTAAAGGATTTTTTATCACAATTGGATTGTCTTGGACCAAGGGGAAAATAGGTTTCATAGATACAATAATATGAATTGGAGATCAAACCATCCAAGATAATCAAAGGCCAAGGGTTAGCAAAAATATTTATAGAAAGCAATCAGGAAGCCATAGAGACGGGAGAAAGGGAACAAGTTAATGTTATGGAAAGCGAAATTGAGAATGATGAGTGGTATTCAGATATCATCTATTACTTGAAGAATCTTACTTTCCCTGGTCATTTGTTCAATCATAAGAGGATATCCCTAAGGATCAAGGCCATGAGGTATTTCTTGACACAAGATGGTCTTGGATGGAGGAACCTTGATGGGGTAATCCTTGAGTGTGTGAATAAGGAAGAAGCAAACAAGTTAGTCACCAATTTTCACTCAAGATATTGTGGAGGCCACTTTGCAGCTCGCACTACTTCCCATAAGATCCTAAGGGAAGGATATTATTGGCCCACTATTTTCTTTGACACACATCGATACGTCATATCCCGCCAACCTTGTCAATTCTTTATCGGGAAACAACACCTCACTACCCTCCCTCTTAAACCAACCATCGTATAAGCACCTTTTCAACAATGGGGATTGTATTTCATTGGAGAGTTCAAGTAAAAAATTGGTAATGGTTATTGGTGGGTTTTAACCACCACAGATTACTTCACCAGATGGGTGGAAGCCATCCCAACGAAGAAAGCAACAGAAGAGGTCATGATGAAATTCCTTGAGGAAAAAATTATCACTAGATTTGGCATTCCTGCAAAGATAACCATGGATAATGCCAAGGATTTTAGATCGATGATGCTTAATGATTTTTGTTTCAAATATGGAATTGTCTTGTCACACTCCTTGAATTATTATCCTCAAGGAAATGGACTAGCAGAGTCTATCAATAAGAATGTTATGAATATTGTAAAGAATATTGTTGGAGAGAACAAGAAAAGTTGGGATAACAAGATCAAGTATGCCTTATGGGAATACCACACAACTACTAATATTTCCATTGGTAAAACCCCTTTTGAGTTGGTTTAAGGGATAAAATCATGCCTACCTATAAATCTCCAGATTCCATCCTTGCAAGTAACTCAATACTTCAACATGGATAAAGAAGCATTGCATGGGTGAATTGATCAACTCATAGAGTTGGATGCAACTCAAAGAATGGTCTTTCATCAAATGGTAAAGAACCAAGAGAAAATAAAAGGGATGTTTGATCATAAATTAAGGCAAAGAGATTTCAAGAAAGGAGACCAGGTCCTAATGTGGGATAAAAGAAGAGAAAAACTTGGAATCCATCAAAAGTTTGATAGTTTGTGGTCGGGACCCTATAATATAGAAGAGATGTCTGGGTTAGATTCATTTTATTTGTCCACGGAAAAAGGGAGGAGGATGTCATTGCCAGTAAATGGATCCCTCCACGAACATTATTTCCAAGGTGGTACTTGAATTATTCAAGGCCCAGGCCCGAGGTAAGTAGGAGAGTCATCTTGTTTTCTTGCATTTGCATCTTGATTGATCATAGTATTTTAGCAGCATTTCATTTTTTATTTTTCTCTACTTGCATATTGCTTTCATCATATTACATATTTAGTTTAGAAATTTTTAGAAAAATGCAAAATTTTATTTTCTAGATTAGTTGTTATTTTTCAGATTTGATTTTGATGTATATGGATGAAGAGTGATAGAACCACCCTAGATTTTACATTTGTATGTTTCAGTATAGGCACGGGTCCAACCAAGAGATGTTGTGATTCTCATGCACTCTACGATGACACATGTCCCCAAGTAGGATCCAGATGTTATCCCCATTTCCTAGGGATAACTAAGTAGATGTTGTCTCGAGGCCCTCAGGTTGCGGATATGGAATATCGAGAGACAGATGGTTGATAGCATCCACTTGCACAAATAGAGGCTCACCTCACCACCACAGATCTCAGATTCATCACGATGGTATCCACCACACCATCTTTCTTTCGAAAGACATTGGGGATTGCTCCATGAGGTACAAGCCAGGTATTATGGTGAGTGTCATTTAGATATTTTAGGCATTTGAGTCTGTTGCATTTAAAAATTGTTTTTTATTATGTAACATTTGCTTGGAATTTATTCTCTTTTCCCTGTTTTACCTCGATGGTTGACATTGCACCCTATTAAGTGGTCACCCTTAGGGATGGGTTTTCTACTATGAGGACCCATTGACAAGTCATTGTACCATTCCCTATCATAATTATCACTTTCCACACTTCATCCCCTCGCCTCCTTATCTTTTTTTAGTTTCAGGTATACTAACCCAAGAAGGGATTGTCCCTCATTTCATGGGAAGAAGGGGTTGAAGGCCCAGAGGTTTGTAGCTAGAAAAATATAAAATCCAATCATGAACCTTCTATATGCTCACCCAAGTATCCCAAGGACAATGAAATGTCTCTCATAAAAAACTGATGGGACCCATGAAAAATAACAAATGAAAAAATTCCAACCGAGGTAGGGTGTGTGTGGGAAAAAAATTTCAAGCTTAGGTAGAAGTTCCACACATTGTCTTCAACTTGGGGAAGCATAATGTGACCAGGGTAGATTCAAGGTGGGCAATGTTTTTCATGATTAGGTAGAATCCACACCTTGGCTTCAACCTGGAAACATCTTAAAAGAACAAAAGGCAATAAATGGGCTTGGAAAAAGGATGCATTGAAAATGAAGGTGCAACACACCCTCTACAAAGGCACCCATGAATGAGACACTACGATCCCTTGTATGTCATGAACCCCATGCCCAAAAGTATTTCCCCCATCCACTTCATCTTCTACACATGGCTTAGAGGGGGGGCCACTTGGGAAACACTCCTTGACTTAGGAGATGATTCATCCAATAGGTCACTTTGTCAACCCTCCCATACCTAAACTCGGCAAGTTGCATAGGGTCTTTGAGAACTTGTTTAATTTGATGAGGTGGTTTTTGATGCACATGCTTAGGTGGCTCTTTTATTTATTTTATTTACTTATCATGATATTTTTTACTTGAGATCCTTGGAGGGCGTATTCATTATATTTGTAGGACCTTGCTTGGTGGACCGTTTTGGAGGAACAAGTCTAGCTTGGGCTTCCAGGGGGAATGAATACCACAGTATGGATACCATGGCCCACACACTGGATGATGATGACATCCTTTGGGGGCTTGAGATAAATTTTGGATGACCTCACCTAGCCCCTACAAGCCCATTTTTTTTCCTTTGGAGGTCAAAACGTTACATTTGGAGGGCTTGATGTTACCCTAGGGATAGGTTTTGGAGTGGTGGTGTAGTTGACTTGAAACTTGGCACCTTTTGGATGGAGAGAGGCCTTGGCTTGATGGAGGAAACCCTAGTGCATGAGAGGGAGGCATTTTGAGGCCCAATGTTTCATCTCCAAGCTCAACGACTTGCTCCAAGTGCCAAAATGTTGCCCTAAAAGGGTGATGTCATGCTTCTTTTAGGGTTTTCTTATGTGAAAAATCAAATTTAAAGTTGTAAATAACTCTATATCTTCAATTTTAACTTGCATTTCAATCATGGAAATTTGTTTGTAAGCCATTACTAGCATTCTACTGCTTATTAGTGAAAATATTTTCAGATTACTTGCTTATTCTCATGGTTGAAATTTGTTGATGTAGAAAATATTTTCTACATCCACTTGGTTGTTACAAATATAATCTGAAAACATCATACAAAAACCCTTTGATACCACTAAAGTTTGTGTTAAAGCATTGGGAACTAATCTACTTATTTTATGCTTGATCTCTCAATAAAATTTTTATGCTTTGAATGATTATATCTGCAGTAATTAGATTTGTTCATTGTTGATGTATATTCTTGTTTACTGCAGTGTTTTTAGACAGAAAGATTAATTTTCTTGTCCACTTAATCTTTAGGATTTTATACTCTTATCTTCTTGTGTCTCGGGCAGGCACAGTTATCTTCTGTAGGTACACTACTTCTTAGAAACCTTCCCTCAACACCAAGACTTCATACCAATCCTTCCATCTCTCCCCAACTTGACCTATAGGGGATTCACTTCCATAACCTCACTTTCCATCTCACTCCCCCCTAGGGTCACCCAGGATTACCCCCTTGTGTTGGATTTATCCTTCACTAAAGTGAGGGGAGGGTTTATCTAAGGTGACAGTGGATAGACTCTCCCACATTTATCATCATCCCATGGATTGGGTCAAGATTTTCCCAACCTACAGTTTGTGGGATAACAGGTTGAACTATTTTTTTTAAGTTGATATCCAAGGCATGACATGAATGGAAAACTTCACAATTTCAAGGCTTGTGAAATGTGACCGATTAGAGAGGGGATCTATTTCACCCCTTGGAAGTGCAATTTTCAATTGTTGATAGAATAGCTTGATCTATAGAATGTAGTCCACATAAAATAGTCTACTCCTCTTAATCCTCAACAATTGACTCAACATGAGAAGAAGGTTTATAAGTCAAATAATATTCTCTTGGATTTCGTGAAAGATGACATTATTCCTCACATCACAGGGAAATAAACATAGGAGATATTTGATGCATTGACCACTCCTTATCAAAGTGACAATATTTCCAAGAATATGCTCTTAAATAACAAGATCTTCAAACACATGTGAATGATACTAACATTGTACTAGTGAGTTAACTCATGAATATTACCTAAGTTCTTGGCGATCAACTCTTTTATATTAGTATGAAGATCGAATATGGGGAATTAGTGCTTATTCCACTAAATTTCTTCTCACCTATTTGGGAATATTTTCTTCAGTAAGTTTGTGCTTGAGAAAACCCCCCAACTTATGAGAATATTTGGTACATATTTGTCCAATAAGATACAAAGAAATAAACAATTCTATCTCAAAGATAAGAGGCCTAAGACCTTGCATTCATCAAGAAGGTGAAGAAAGGTAGGAATAAAAGAGGCCCATGAAGGGAAAGAAGGAGGAGACATCTTATTCCAACTTTGGTGCTAAGGACCGAAGTCACATGAATTGTTACAAGAAATGGAAATACACTAATCAATGATCATAGAAAAGAAAGGAAATGGTAAGGAGACTCATAAGTAATTGGAAAGGAGTGCACATACATCAATTGGAGTGGATGAGTTGGAATCCAATCTTGAAAACTCAATTTTATATGGGCTTTTTTTTTCATTTCTACTAATAACACTTCTAGTGTTGGTTAGTATCTGGAGAAAAGAGCATCTCAACATATGAAATTTAACAAGAAAAATTCTAGAAAGCATCAAGAAAAGGATCGGTAATACAAATGGATTTGGACAATGATGCTACCTATCCCATTATTGGAATCAACACCATATCCTTCGGGATGTCTTCAAGTGATCTTGAATTGCATGGTGTTATTTTTTTCTTAGTTTAATGAAGAATCTTCTTTGTGCCTCAATTATTACAAATATGAATTGTAAAGTTGAATTTGATTATCAACGATGCATCATAAGAGATTTTAGCCAAGAACTTCATTGGTTTTTTTTTTTCAGAGTGCATGAAGGAAGCATTTATAGGTTTTTGTTGATACTAAAAAGAATGAGGATTCAATGCATGATAGTGGAAATTTCTGTGAGCTATGTCACAAGAATTTTTGTCACTTGCACTATGGAATTTTTCCTATGTTTTGATACAATAATTGTTGGATTTCAAGATAGAGCATATTAGTGTGTGTAAAGGATATGCACTTGGTATGTACTCCCATACTACTTTTCCATTTTGGTGAGAAGAGTGTTGGATTACTGAGAGGGGGGGTGAATCAGTAATAACGTAATTATAATCCTTTTTCTTCAAATGTTATATCAATGTAGAATTATTATCCAATAATGAGCAGTAATAAATAAACAATCACACACATACACAGTACACTAGT